>SJYA01003124.1:2237125-2404527 GCA_006410615.1 Neotragus moschatus
AAAAAAAAAAAAAAAAAAAAAAAAAACCACTTCTAAAGAAAGTAGAATTGTGGTTAAAAGTTGAAGCTGTGAGCCAGACAGACATGGATTCCACTCCCAGATCTGCTACCTAGCTGTGTGATCTTAAGTAAGTTATGCAACCTGGCTACGAGGCAGTCTTCTCAGGTGCAAAATTAGCAGCGATATCACTTTATTGGATCACTATGAAGAAGCTGTAAATGCACACAGGATGCTTTGGCACAGGTGCCGCTAAACAAAAGCGTGTGTTAGCTATTTAACCTGATGACTGTTACTCTCCAGTGAGGGTTTTATCAACTCTTGGTTCAATACACTCCGACCAGACAGAACTAACTCTTGGCATAAAAGAAACCCAGAAGTATAAACCTAAGGACACCTGTCAGTCTATTTTCTAGTATTAACTATTTCTTAGCTCATTATTGCTGCCATAAGCTCCTTCTTTTGCAATATATATATACTTATATGAGGATGAAAGTGGCATGATCAATATAACTAGTTATGACTATTTATTTACTCCTTCATTCATCACGTCTGACTAGGCTCATGGCAGAAGGAAAGTCTGGATGAGGAGACTGGAGATGAAGGTGAAACAAAGACAGCTAAGACCTTATATCAAATAAAAGACTCAAGGGACTGATTTAGAAAGGAAGAGCTAAGGCATGGACACAGAGGAGCCCGACACAAAGTAGAAAATGATAAAGTGCCGGGGAGCCGAGACCATTGTGCAGAGAGCTTTACAGCAGTTCCAAGGAGAAGAGACCATTTCTAGGGGGAGAAAAATTTGGCTATCAGTTTCTCGAATAGCAAACACCCTTGAGTCTCTATCAATCCTTCCCTTTCACGAAGCTTAAAGGAATTTTTAAAATTCTAAACCGAGTGATTAATTAAAATGATGTCTGGTGTCTTCCCTCTTTCTTTCAGCTTTGGTGGTAATTAATCATCACCATTCCTGGCTTTTAATAGCATTAACTTTGTGTGTTGCCATATGATTTTGGTTGTCTCTTAGAAACTCAATTTTGTCAGCATACAACAATGCTGACAGGTAGGTTCAGAAATGTAAATTAACCTTGATTCACCCTATCTCTGAAAGAGAGCTTCCGAGTCTTTCAGGAGAATGCTTCCCATCATTGAATGTGAAGTCGGGCTGGATTTTTTCACAGTGTTTTCAACAGGAGGCCAGATTATTTGGGCCAAGAGAAACATGTATTTGAGTAATAGTGGACCATTTTCCTACTTAAATAGACTTTAAGATAAGCCTCAAACCAAAGGGCAAAAACATCCATTAGGGAATACCACAAAGGTCTTGAATTCACTAACATAATTTATGTTGAAAAATATCACACATTTTAAGCCCTCTTGCAAAATAAAGTGGTAAGTTTCTTGTTCAAGATGGTGATCTTACCATTCTCAATTCCCTCAAAATTCTTATGAAAATTTGGAGAAAGAATAAAAGACACAGTTTTGATCAATCCCGAGTCAGGGAACTAGATTCCACGTGACACAATTAAGAGCTTGTATGCTGCAACTAAGACCCGGTAAAGCCAAGTAAGTAAATAAAACAGTAAAAAAGTAAAGAAAAAGGACTTCCCTGGTGGCCCAGTGGCTAAGACTCTGTGCTCCCAATGTAGGAGGCTCAGGTTTGATTCCTGGTCAAGGAACTAGATCATGCATGCTGCAACTAAGACTTACTGCAGCCAAATAAATACATAAAATATTCTTTTAAAAGACATGACAGAGGCTTCCCAGGTGGAGCTAGTGGTGTGTGCGTGAGCCAATGCACACATACCAAATCAACGACTATCAGTTCAGTTCAGTTCAGTTCAGTCGCTCAGTCGTGTCCAACTCTTTGCTACCCTATGAACCGCAGCACGCCAGGCCTCCCTGTCCATCACCAACTCCTGGAGTCCACCCAAACCCATGTCCATTGAGTCGGTGATGCTATCCAGCCATCTTATCCTCTATTGTCCCCTTCTCCTCCTGCCCTCAATCTTTCCCAGCATCAGGGTCTTTTCAAATGAGTCAGCTCTTCGCGTCAGGTGGCCAAATATTGGAGTTTCAGCTTCAACATCAGTCCTTCCAGTGAACACCCAGAACTGATCTCCTTTAGGATGGACTGATTGGATCTCCTTACAATCCAAGGGACTCTCAAGAGTCTTCTCCTATGCTGCTGCTGCTGCTAAGTCGCTTCAGCCGTGTCCGACTCTGTGTGACCCCAGAGATGGCAGCCCACTAGGCTCCTCTGTTTCTGGGATTCTCCAGGCAAGAACACTGGAGTGGGTTGCCATTTCCTCCTCCAATGCATGAAAGTGAAAAGCGAAAGTGAAGTCGCTCAGTCGTGCCCAACTCTTAGCGACCCCATGGACTACAGCCTACCAGGCTCCTCCGTCCACGGGAGGTACCACTGCCTTCTCCTCTTCTCCTATAGCAGTACATAATTTCCTAACGTTTTGAAGGTCTGTGGTGACATAAAGAGACTTACCATTGATAATAAAGGCTGATACACACATGAATGAGAGCAAATAGTCTTTCTTGAAGAACTTTAAGGCAGCACTTTGTTCCTCCTGCATCGTTTGAATAAGAGCCCCAAGATCTGCAACAACAGAAAACTTTCAGGCTACCTCATACAGGATATGTATTTAAACATAGAAAGATAGGAAGTAGAAGGGGCTGCTGGTAGAGCACTGAGTTCGAGGAGTTACAATTCCAACAATGGGTTGTGGGGTGGGGGGAGATAGGAGGAGCCTTGATGTAGGCTGGGGACAATACCTACTCATATAGCCTGCCTGCTCATGTATTTCATCTCTTCTGCACAATAAAGGAGAGTGAAGCTAGAGGACGGTGGCTCTGATCAATCCTGTTGTGCCTGTGGAGAGGATATATTGGAGTCATAAGACAGAGATCGCTGGGAGAAATATCAATCACCTCAGATATGCAGATGACACCACCCTTATGGCAGAAAGTGAAGAGGAACTAAAGAGCCTCTTGAAGGTGAAAGAGGAGAGTGAAAAAGTTGGCTTAAGGCTCAACATTCGGAAGATGAAGATCATGGCATCCAGTCCCATCACTTCATGGGAAATAGAAGGGAAAACAGTGGAAACCGTGTCAGACTTTATTTTTCTGGGCACCAAAATCACTGCAGATGGTGACCGCAGCCTTGAAATCAAAAGACGCTTACTCCTTGGAAGAAAAGTTATGACCAACTAGATAGCATATTAAAAAGAAGAGATATTACTTTGCCGACTAAGGTCCATCTAGTCAAGGCTATGGTTTTTCCGGTAGTCACGTATGGATGCAAGAGTTGGACTGTGAAGAAGGCAGAGCGCCGAAGAATTGATGCTTTTGAACTCTGGTGTTGGAGAAGACTCTTGAGAGTCCCTTGGACTGCAAGGAGATCCAACCAGTCCATTCGGAAAGATCAGCCCTGGGATTTCTTTGGAAGGAATGATGCTAAAGCTGAAACTCCAGTACTTTGGCCACCTCATGCAAAGAGTTGACTCATTGGAAAAGAGTCTGATGCTGGGAGGGATTGGGGGCAGGAGGAGAAGGGGATGACAGAGGATGAGATGGCTGGATGGCATCACGGACTCGATGGGTGTGAATCTGAGTGAACTCTGGGAGTTGGTGATGGACAGGAAGGCCTGGCGTGCTGTGATTCATGGGGTCACAAAGAGTCGGACACGACTGAGCGACTGAACTGAACTGAACTGAAGACAGAGTCTAGCTTGGTGGTGGTGGTGGTGTTTAGTTGCAAAGTTGCGTCTGACTCTGAGAGCCCAGGGACTGTAGCCCACCAGGGTCCTCTGTCCATGGGGTTCTCCAGACAAGAATACTGGAGTGGGTTGCCATTTCCTTCTCCAGGGGATCTTCCCGACCCAGGGATCAAACCCAGTTTTCCTGCATTGCAGGTGAATTCTTTACCATTGAGCCACCAGGGAAGCCCATATAAGCTAGGAGCTGGGCATTTTAATTTGTCTTCCCCTGAAAAGGGAGCTCCAGTCATATTCAAGGGCACATGTACTAGATGTGGTCCATTCATTATCTGCATGCTATAGAATGAATTGTAGGCTTTTGGATCAGTTGAGAAAGACTGACTTCTTCCCTTCATACACAAACAAAGGACCTTTCTCCCATGTATAAGTGGATTTCTCATAACCAGGGAAATGGGCCAACAAACCACATCTAAGATTAAAAATCATGTTGTTGTATGGCAAAACCAATACAGTATTGTAAAGTAATTAGCCTCCAATTAAAATAAATATATTTAAAATAAATAAATACTTTCAGCACTCTTATAATCAAAATGCTTCACCAGTAAAGTTATATGATAAAAAAAAAATCAGCAACAGTGACAATATAAAGTGATCTTTCTTCTGATAAAGGCAGGTCTCTTTTATCACTGCTTTAAGTCTCCTCCCCTTCTGTACCTCCTTGTTTCTTGTTCATCGGGATGTTTCTCAGCCTAGCAAGGAGAATACTACCTAGTCTTTCCTTTCTTCCTTAATTGGGTTATTTTTCTCTCTAGCTGAGAAGCTGGCCACCAATAATGAACTTAGCATTTCCTCCGTTGTAAGACAAGAACAGTAGTAGGGCTGTGTTTACAATCATTGGACTGGTTACAGGACAGTTTTGAGCACCGCCTGTGATGATGCAGGCAAACTACTTACTGCAGTGCCCCACACATACGAACACCTCACACAGAAAACCTAGGATATTTTATGACCCGAACAGTCTAATATGGGACCAGGCCACACACATGGCCCTGCCAAGAGAGGCCTGGCTTGCACTTAGTGAGAAAGAGAAAAGCCCAGGTGCAAAGACAACATGAGAGCAGTTGGGGGTCACTGCCTGGATCACTGCTCACAGGTGTTATGTTCCACCTGATCGTGTCCCTCTTGTTCAGCTAGCAACCATTCTGTTCTTGCAGGAGAGGAAACTGGGCTCACTACTCTCATTCCAAAATGAAAGTAAAAGGGACTTCCCTGGTGGTCCACTGGCTAAGACGCCATATTCCACTGGGAGCCTGGCTTCAGCCCCTGGTGTGGGAACTAGGTCATATATGCCACAGTTCAGACTGGACACAGACAAATAAGTAAAGAAGAAAAAAGAGAACCAAAGTGGAAACTATCGCCCACGTGAGCCACAAGAATATTAGTCACCTGATCACTGGGCATTTGGAACTGATTCTGTAGCAGTCTGAGACTTGGAGAACCAGCTGAACAGGGTCTTCCTTGACCCTCAGATGACCTTCTAATTGACAGAATGTCTCTGTCTGCTGCTGTGGAAGATGTTGCTTTGGTACATAAATGTATAGTCTCTATCTTATCGTATTACTGAGAGCTGTATCAGGGCAACACTACCTGCTCTAAACCTCAGCGGTTTAACACATAGAAGGTCATTTCTCTTTCATTTTGGGTTCAAAACTGGTGTTCTCGGTTGGTGGATAACTCTCTTCCCAGTTGCTATTGAGAAACCCAGTCTCCTTCTTTCTTGAGCAAGTGGCTTCCATGTATGTCTACATCAATCCAGAAGATGGGGAAAGAGCAGAGTCTTTGACAAACCAGGCGTCAGACAGCAGACATACTTCTGCTCAGGCTTCCTTTGGTAGAACTTAGCCACACGACCACACCTAACATGGTCCCACATGCTGCAAAGCAACTAAGCCCTTGCACCATGACTAGAGAGAAGCCCCTTCTCACCACAACTAGAGAAAACCTGAGCAGTAAAGACCCAGCTCAGGGAAAAGTAAGTAAATAAATAAAATTATTTTTTTTTAAGTCCAAATTATTCACTAAAGAGTCAAACACGGAATGCCAGAGGGAGTTGTGCTATCAGCCACCTTGCTCTCAATGGCTCCAAAAAAGAGAGAAAACAAAATAAAATCAAAGAATTGTAGAGTGTGGGAGAAATCCAAACACCCCCACTGATCTTTCAGGATAAGAATCTCAGAAAGCCTCACAGAACCTTCTCTTTGCTCCCACACTTCATCTCCTACTTCTTCCTGAGCTACTCATTCCCTTCTGGCCACTCTGGCTGTCTTGCTCCTTTTCCAACACTGCAAACTTTTTTTATGCCTGAAAGACTGACTTTATTTTGCCTGCTAAGTCACTTCAGTCATGTCTGACTCTTTGAGACTCTATGGACTGTAGCCACCAGGCTCCTCTGTCCATGGGATTTCTAGGCAAGAGTATTGGACTGGGTTGCCATGCCCTTCTCCAGGGAATCTTCCCAACCCAGGGATCCTACCCTCCTCTCTTACATCTCCTGCACTGGCAGGTGGGTTCTTTACCACGAGCACCACCTAGGAAGCCCATTATAACATATACCCCTCCATTTTCCGTCAGAGTTATGTCTAAGGCAATCAATTTCCCCAGGCCATTTTGCTGGTAGCATCTAACTGTTCTGCTACTCCCCTTATATAAATTCTATTGGGGTCCCTAGAAGCATTCCGAATGAATTCAAGGCTAGAAACCAAATAGCAGCAGGTTGTGAGTCGGTATATACATATATATATGCATACATATACGGTGAAGGCAATGGCACCCCACTCCAGTATTGTTGCCTGGAAAATCCCATGGGTAGAGGAGCCTGGTGGACTGCAGTCCATGGGGTCGTGAAGAGTCGGACACCACTGAGCAACTTCACTTTCACTTTTCACTTTCATGCATTGGAGAAGGAAATGGCAACCTACTCCAGTGTTCTTGCCTGGAGAACCCCAGGGACGGGGGAGCCTAGGGGGCTGCCGTCTATGGGGTCACACAGAGTCGGACACTTAGCAGCAGCAGCAGCATATATATAGGTATATATATGGATCAGACTTTATTTTAGTCTTTGTTTAAAATCCACCTTCTCACAGTATTTGTCCCTAGTCACTTTTATACATAATATTAACCTTTATCACACTCCATTCTTTAACCTGCTTTATTTATCATGACCTGAAAATATTATTAATTTATATTATATATATATATGTGACATAAATAATGCAAATAAATCCACCACAATGCCAGCTCTATGAGGGCAGGCATCTTGCCTGGTGTCATCAGGGGCTTAGTCTAGTCATAGACCCTGCAGCATGTCTATTACTAGTACCAGTTTCTTTCCAATTTACATGTGCATGCACCATGGTTAAATTAATATTCCTAAAGACAAGTTGCAATCACATGACCTGCTTTGTTCAATACATTAAGCTGTAGCTGACTGCATACAGAATGGAGTCAAAATTCCTCACCATGGTGAACTGATGCAGTCCTAGCCTAGCTTTTATATTATGGCTCATCATTCCTCTACTATTCATTTTAACCAAACTGGACTTTGCAATGTGTTCAAAAGATATGTGCAGTCAATATCTGCGTTTCCATGTTTTTAAAATTTTATCCAGCTTGTCTCAGATCATTCTCTCTTCATGAAGAAATTTCCAATTCTCTCTGGTTGAATATGACTCTGAATCCTTAAAGAACTTAACATGCAACTCTTTTTTTCCCCCCAACAAGCAACTTGCAGGATCCAAGCTCCTTGACCAAGAATCAAACCCACACCCCTGCAGTCAAAGCACAAGAGTCCTAACTACTGGACCACCAGGGAGTTCCTCTGGGGGTGACTCTTTTATTGCACTCATCTCGTCTTTTTTCTCCTCCATTCCATGGCAAGGCTAAGACTGTGTCTGACTCATCTCCATGTTGCCCCAGCAAAGTGCCTGGCATCTGGCTGACATTCGTTTACTGAGCACCTGTTGGCTGCAGACAGACTTGGTGAGTGCTAGATCACAAATAAACTAACTACCTGGAGTGAGTGAGTGAGTGACGTCGCTCAGTGTCCAACTCTTTGCAACCCCATGGACTGTAGCCTACCACGCTCTTCTGCCCATGGGATTTTCCAGGCAAAAGTACTGGAGTGGGTTGCCACTTCCTTCTCCAGAGCCTCTTCTTGACCCAGGGATTGAACCCGGGTCTTCTGCATTGTAGACAGACCCTTTACCGTCTGAGCTACCTGGAATAGAAACTATTATTAACTCCACTGTACAGAAGAAGAGGGTAGGTAACATGTCCAAGGTCACAGTGATGGAGCTAGAATTCCAACTCAATTCTATTTCCGGGTTATCTGTATAGCAACAGCACACACAGGCATGTGATATGAAAGATTGCAGGGAACTTTACTCATAATAAAGCCACACAATCTGGAGGATACAACATCTGGTTATTTTGGCTGAGAATTTTTGGATTTCTATTATTCTTTCCTCGTGACTGGTCGCAAGTGTTTATTTCTGAGTCTGACACATACATATCTGGGCTGTTTTATTTTTTTGGTGAAAATGATGTACTACACAGATTTACAAGACTATTCTGAAAAATATGAATTCTATATTGCTGCTCAATTGCATCACCTGGTATTTTAAGCGAATCATCACTATGTATTCAAAACAATCAAGGGACCAGGGAACAATTAGTTAGGAGCCTTGACAACCAGAGAGTAAACTACATTTGTGAGCATACTCTGGAGCCATCACAAAAAGCTCTTTAATGAGAACATGGGCTATTTGTTCTCATCCATTAAACAATGTCTATATGCTGGTTGTTGGTTTGAACAACCCCTAGCTTTTGTTTCTAAGGTCAGAGTGGAGATTCCACACATTGTCATCTGGACCACTTACAAGAGTCACTGAAATGTATCAATGTTTCATGGATGTAGAATCCATACTTGTCTTTTGAAAGCACATTCAGTTCACAGTTCAGTCGCTCAGTCGTGTCCGACTCTTTGTGACTCCATGAATCGCAGCACACCAGGCCTCCCTGTCCATCACCAACTCCTGGAGTTTACTCAGACTCACATCCATAGAGTCAGTGATGCCATCCAGGCATCTCATCCTCTGTTGTTCCCTTCTCCTCCTGCCCCCNTCATCTTTCAGGATTTGAAATAGCTCAACTGGAATTCCATCACCTCCACTAGCTTTGTTAATAGTGATGTTTTCTAAGGCCCACCTGACTTCACATTCCAGGATGTCCTGCTCTAGGTGAGTGATCACAACATCATGATTATCCGGGTTATGAAGATCTTTTTCATACAGTTCTTCTGTGTATTCTTGCCACCTCTTCTTAATATCTTCTGCTTCTGTGCAGTCCATACCATTTCTGTCCTTTATTGAGCCCATCTTTGTATGAAATGTTCCCTTCGTATCTCTAATTTTCTTGAAGAGATCTCTAGTCTTTCCCACTCTATTGTTTTCCTCTATTTCTTTGCATTGATCTCTGAGGAAGGCTTTCTTATCTCTCCTTGCTATTCTTTGGAATAGCTATTCTTGCTATTCTCTGCCTTCAAATGGGTATATCTTTCTTTTTCTCCTTTGCTTTTCACTTCTTTCCACAGCTATTTGTAAGGCCTCCTCAGACAGCCATTTTGCTTTTTTGCATTTCTTTTTCTTGGGGATGGTCTTGCTCCCTGTCTCCTGTACAATGTCACAAACCTCCCATCCATAGCTCATCAGGCACTCTATCAGATCTAGTCCCTTAAATCTATTTCTTATTTCCACTGTATAGTCATAAGGGATTTGATTTAGGTCATACCTGAATGGTCTAGTGGTTTTCCTCGCTTTCTTTAAGTCTGAATTTGGCAATAAGGAGTTCATGAACTGAGCCACAGTCAGCTTCCGGTCTTGTTTTCACTGACTGTATAGAGCTTCTCCTTCTTTGGCTGCAAAGGATATCATCAATCTGATTTTGATGTTGACCATCTGGTGATGTCCTTGTGTAGAGCCTTCTCCTGTGTTGTTAGAAGAGGGTGTTTGCTATGACCAGTGTGTTCTCTTTGCAGAACTGTTAGCCTTTACCCTGCTTCATTCTGTACTCAAAGGCCAAATTTACCTGTTACTCCTGAACTTATTAGGGTATATGAAACTATCTCAATCATTTTAACCATTATACAGTAGTCCATTTTTAACCAGTCATTATACCTATGAGCATTTGAATTCTTTCCACAAATTTGCTAAAAGACAACCTGCCCAGTGAATTATTATTTGCCCACCAAGACAAGAAGGCTTCCCAGTCTAGGCCACTTGGTGAAGATACTTCTCTCTTGTTCCATCTGGTCAGGATCTTGCATGAAATGTCTCCATCTCTCTGCCGGAAATACCCAGAACTGCAACTGTTGGGTCTTAGGATAGTTGCACATTTAATATTTTAAGATATTGCTAAACTGTTTTCCAAAATGCCTAATTATTTTACACTTTCACTAATAGGGTTTGAATGATTTAGTCTCTATGCATTTGTATTAGCACTTCATATTATCAGTATTTTTTTTTTAGCTATTCTTGCAAATGTGTAGGGATCTCTCGTTGGGTTTTTAATGTTTTTAACTTGCATTTACACTTAATATTATTTTAATTTACATTTATTTACAAGGTTAATGATGTTGAACATCTTTTCATGTCATCTGTATATCCTTTTAGGTGAAATCTCCCTTCATATCTTTTGTCCATTTTCTGAATGGGTTGGTTGTTTGGATACTTGTTCTTTGTCAGCTACCTGGTTTGCAAATAGTTTCTCCTTGTCTACTTTTTTTCCATTTTCTTTTCTTTTCTTTTTTTTCCCTTGTCCATTTCTACAAACATGTGTTACTGGGGCTTGGATGTGAACCACATTGAACCAAAAGATACATTTGGGTGACTTTCCTTTGTTGAATCTTCCAAACCATGCAAATGATATCTCTCTACATTTTAAAAATTCTTCTTTGGTTTCATTCATCAGAATTTTATAAGGTCCAGTATACAGATTCTATACCTATTTTCTCTGTATATATCTAAGTGATTTGACCTTTTGTCATGATTATCAGTTCAGTTCATTTCATTGGACATTGCTTAGCTGTGTCCAATACTCTTTGAAACCCCATGGATTGCAGCATGCCAGGCTTCCCTGTCCATCACCAACTCTCAGAGCCTATTCAAACTCATGTCCATTGCATTGGTGATGCTGTTCAACCATCTCATCCTCTGTCATCCCCTTCTCCTCCTGCCCTCAATCTTTCCCAGCATCAAGGTCTTTTCCAATGAGTTGGTTCTTCCCATCAGGTGGCCAAAGTATTGGAGTTTCAGCTTCAGCATCAGTCCTCTCAATGAACATTCAGGACTGATTTCCTATAGGATGGACTGGTTGGATCTCCCTGCAGTCCAAGGGACTCTCAAGAGTCTTCTCCAACACCACAGTTCAAAAGCATCAATTCTTCACTGCTCACTTTCTTTATAGTCCATCTCTTTTGTTGGCAAAGTAATGTCTCTGCTTTTTAATATGCTATCTAGGTTGGTCATAACTTTTCTTCCAAAGAGCAAGCATCTTTTAATTCATGGCTGCAGTCACCATCTGCAGTGATTTTGGAACCCCCCAAGATAAAGTCTGTCTTTGTTTCCATTGTTTCCCCATCTACTGGCCATGAAGTGATGGGACTGGATGCCATGATCTTCGTTTTCTGAGTGTTGAGCTTTAAGCCAACTTTTTCCCTCTCCTCTTTCACTTTCATCAAGAGGCTCTTTAGTTCTTCACCTTCTGCCATAAGGGTGGTGTCATCTGCGTATCTGAGGCTATTGATATTTCTCTTGGCAATCTTGATTCCAGTTTGTGCTTCATCCAGCCCAGCATTTCTCATGATGTACTCTGCATATAAGTTAAATACTGAGGGAGAGAATATACAGCCTTGAGGTACTCCTTTCCCAATTTGGAACCAGTCTGTTGTTCCATGTCCAGTTCTAACTGTTGCTTCTTGTCATGATTATAAACAGTGTTAATGATTTTAATTTAGGTTTCCTTGTGTAAATTGTCAGTACATAGATATGATTATTGTATGTTGATCTAGTATGCTGTGACATGGCTGATTCTATTATTTCTAGGAGCATTCAGTTTTCTATATGATAATGTCATTTGGCAATGGGAGCAGTTTTATTTTTCCTTTCCAGTCAGCATGCCTTTTATTTATTTCTCTTGCCTATGCTGCTGCTGCTGCTAAGTCGTTTCAGTCGTGTCTGACTCCATGCGACCCCATAGATGGCAGCCCACCAGGCTCCCCCGTCTCTGGGATTCTCCAGGCAAGGACACTGGAGTGGGTTGCCATTTCCTTCTCCAATGCATGAAAGTAAAAAGTGAAAGTGTAGTTGCTCAGTCGTGTCCAACTCATAGCAACCCCATGGACTGCAGCCCACCAGGCTCCTCCGTCCCTGGGATGGTGGCAAGTAAAACCTCCAGTATCATGTTGAGTGAGAGTAACAGCAGGCCTCTTGCCTGCTCCTGATCTCAGGGAGATCACCCTCAATGTCTCACATTTACTGTCACCATTAAATCGCGGCATTTAAATAAGTGTCTCTGCTCCAGCTTCCAAAGAGACCTCTGTCTCCATGACAGTTTTATTTTTCTTATATCTTCCCCTAGTTCTACCAGCTCAGTTATCTTCTCACAGTTGTTCTTTGCTTAAAATATCCCTGAACGCTGGCATTTCTTCTTTCATCAGTTTTTTTAATTTTCCCTAAATGATATTGTAAAGTAATTAGCCTCCAATTAAAATAAATAAATCTAAATAAAAAAAAAAAAAACTCATCAGGTATTTTCAAAAGGCAATTATTATGGCATTTCCCGGCTGTTCAGTGGCTAAGATTTCACCTTCCAATGCAGGGGGTGCAGGTTCAATCCCTGGTCAAGGAACTAAGATTCCCACATGGCTCATGGCCAAAAAAACCAAAACATGAAACAGGAACAATATTGTAAGAAATTCAATAAAGGCTTTAAAAATGACCCACATTTTAAAAAAAATTTTAAAAAGGCTATTGTTTCATCACTTTTTTGGTTATTAATCATTCAATGGTTATTAGTTTTAATGGTTTCTAATCTACTTTTATATGGAAATCCTCTGAAGTGGATGGTCCCTGACACTTCTCTTTATCTTAGTTTGACACCTTTACAAGTTTTTGAGTTGCTACTTTGTCATATGTTATTTTTATAGTTTTAAAATTTAGTTTTGTTTTTAAACAATACTTTATGGTGTAGATTTGCCTTGACTAATTGTGTGTTGGGATCATTCTCTTAGTTATTTTATGTATGAAGGAGGTGTGTCTTCCTTCCCAGATGAAGAATTTCAGGTGTGGAGGAGTTTGGCCCCATTCTGGGACAGCGCCCATTCTCCTTGATTTCCAGACATCCTTAGGGACAGTTTTATCCGTGAAATGTTTATCTTGCCTTTTCCCGCCCAACATGTATCAGCAGCTGCAGGACTGCTCCAAATTCATATTCTATTCTCTCTATTTCCAGGTTACCTGCAAATGGCCTGCTGTAAACCTGGTTTGTTTGTGTGGTCCACTTCCCTCACTTTCCCAGTGGGGAAATGAGATAAAAATGAAAGATGGAAGCTTCTACCTTTCAGCCTATTTTTCCCCAGAATGAGATTGTTGAGTTTCTCTTTAACATATGGTACCTACTTCAGAAAACTGAGCTCCACACTGGTGTCTAGACTTTTTCCCACACATCCACAGGATACCTCCTGTCTGTCTTAATATGCAAAAATCAACTAATTTATAGCAATATTGCATTCCTGTTCTTATCCTTTTCACTTGTGGACTAGTCCTGAGAGGAGAGGGCACAAATATCTTATTCTGTCATCTTTTGAGCCAGAAATCCATGAAATCATATTCACATCGTAAGAATAATGGCTGGTATTGAATGCTTTTACTGGGCAAAGACCCTGGGGCTAGGGAGATTTAAGAGTCTCTATCTTGAGTATCTGATGTTCATCTGAAATGAACATCCAGATTCTCATCATTGGGATTTAAGGTATGTGATCCTGGGAAGCATGTCCCTACACTGCCTCAGTTTTCATAAGGGGAGCAATCAGTGCCTCCCCAAACCAAGCCTTCTCTCTTGGTATTCTGGGGTTCCAGATTCAGAGGAGCTTCCCATTGGCTGGTGATCAATGCTATAGAAAATTACCAGCTTGTGCCAAACTTTGTGTATTCATTTCTTGAGGCTGCTATAACAAATCACCATAAACCAGGTGGCTTAAAACAACAGGGCTGTATTGTCTCACCATTCTGGAGTCCAGAAGGCTGAGATCAGCAGCACTGGGCCGGAATCAGGATGCAGGCAGCACCGTGCACCCTCCAGAGACTCAGGGGGATCTGTTGTGTAACCTCTTCCAGCCTCTGGTGGCTGCCAGCATTTCTCAGTTGTGGGTGCGTCACTCCAGTCTCTGTTTCCGTCTTCACAGCGCCTTCTCTTCCATGTGTCTAATCTTCCTCTGCTTCTCTCTCTTATAAGGACCCTTGTGATTGCATTTAGGGTCCACACAGTTAAGCCAAGGTGATTTCCCAGCTTTGAGATCCTTAACTACAGCTGCAAAGACTCTTCTTTCCAATAAGGTAACACTTACGGGTTCCAGGGGTCAGGACCCAATATCTTTTTTTCAGTAGATAGCAGGCTTAATTACTTATGGGGCTTGCCATCTACTGCCTCAAGACAGTGGATCTCATCTCCAGACAGTACATCTTCATTGTCAGAGTCTTAAAAGTCCGTATCAAAGACTTAGCTGGATGCAGTCACGTGTGCGTGCGTGCCTTGTCGCTCGGTCACATCTAACTCTGTGTGACTCTTGTCCAGTGCTGTCCAGCTGTGTCCAGCACTGGCATTTCTGCTTTCATCGGGTGTTTTTAAAAGGCAACTGTTTTGGCATTTTCCTGGCAGTTCAGGATCTTCCTGACCCAGGGATAGAAACCGTGTCTCTCATACCTCCTGCATTGGCAGGCAGGCTCTTTACCCCTAGTGCTGCCTGGGAAGCCCAGATTCAGTCATACATGCGGCCTGGATATTCTCAACACCACATGTCTATCTCAAGGCCTTGTAGAACCCAACACCTTTGGGGGCCATTTTTAGCCAACCATACTACGAAAAATCCATTTATAAAAACCCAGCGGTTGACACATCATTCCATACACTCTTCAGACTGGCGCTCATTTATCTATATCTATAAATGGGTCCCGCAACGGCTTTCAACTAAAAGCCCTGCTGGTTTTAATAGAGATGTATAACATTACATGAGCTAAAATGGAAAAAGAAACTTTAGACACAACGAACAATCTTTCTCCTGTGACCGTTATCCATTAAGATGTAGTTCTTATTGGAGTTGGTCTATAGGAAAGTAGAAACAAGCACAAATGAGCTGATCCATCAGGAAGCAGATGTGTGGGGTACTTGTTGAGAATCATCCTCAGTCAATGCCCTGAGTCTAGGAGACAAACCATTACAACCAGCAGAAGCAATTAGGTAGCTGAAAGGATTGTTATCTACAGTAAGACAGTTCCCTCTAGCTTCTAAGGTATCAAAGTTGAAATTAAGAACAACAGAAAGTACAGGGAAAAGTGAAACTGGCCCAATGACTCAAATGAATGAGTATACTTTATACTGAAAATTATCATCAAATCCAAAAAATTAACTCACTGAACATAAGCCAAATGTAACTGAAAAGATGTTTTCCTTCTCCAAAAAAGCATGGAGAGGTCAGAGACATGAATTTCCATTCACTAAATGAGTGTGTAACTTCACATCTTTGAGAAGTCCTTTCCTTATCTCATGTGGCATGGGTTTGGGGAGACAGAGTTACAGTGAGACTATTGAAGGGCTTCTTCGGTAGTTTAGTGGTAAAGAATCCACCTTCAATGTAGGAGCCACAGGAGGCTCAGGTTCGATCCCTGGATCATGCAGATTCACCAGAGGAGGGCATGCCAACCAACTCCAGTATTCTTGCCTGGAGAATCCCATGGACAGAGGAGCCTGAAAAGCTATGGTCCATGGAGTCACAAAGAGTCAGACATGACTGAAGGGACTTAGCAGGAAGGCAGGCAGAGGCAGTTGAAAACATGATCTTCTGCAATCTTTAAAGCTGTAACAGTGATGACATTGTTATATCACGTATTCAACGTTGCTTGCTCAAGAGTATGAGCATTTGGGTCTTAGGAGGTCAATAAGAACAGAATATTGCAATTGGGAATAACCCGAGAGAGGACAATTGGATTAATTACAGCTTTTAATTCTGCAATTGGTTAAAGTCTGGTGCTAATTGAGGTCAACGATATGGGTTCAATTCCTCTAAGGGCCAGATGGCTTTGCTTAGTTTTGGGGCAAGAGGCTGCTACGCTGGGCTTCCATCAGCCTCCTCACTAATGTGAATCATTGGCCCCAGAAGAGAAAAAAATAAAGTCAGAGTCTGCGCCATATGTGAACAAACAGGTCAACATCATTATAGAGTCCAATATTTATAGAATCTCAGGGGCGAATGGAGTCCTGCGAACTTCACAAAGTAGAAATGAGTATCACTATTATGATATTTAAAAAATACAGTACTTTCTATTGTTAGATTTTGGGTTTCCTTTCTCTGAATGGTAAATTTCTTAGTTTGGGATGATACAAGAATTAGAATTTGATGAGAAAGACAGAATTACTAGGACTGATAAGAAGTAGGTGATTGAGTCTGCCCTGATGAAATTGTGGAAGCTGGTTAAAGAGTCCAAATAAGGCAGTTATCTCTACAACTGTAGCTGGGCCTGGCTGACAACTGTGAAGGACAGATGATGCAATATGGGCAAAATGAGATAAACAGGAATCCCCAAGGTAAGATGCAGCCTCTGAGGACAAAGTGGAAACTGTGTCTGCCTCTCCCTGCCTCCGAGTCCCCAGCTTCACTGATGCAAGTGATTTTCAGAAAGAGCCGGGGTCCTTCTCCACAGAGCTGCACACGGGCAGCTGAACCTGGCCAGGATTTGGAACAACTGAAGGAGAAGGTCTGGCAGGTGCTGGGGAACCTGGAGGCTCAGCCCTGGTCACATGTTACAAGGTGACCCAGAAGACCAGCAGCACCGTGCGGGGACTGCACCCCCGCACCTAAGGCCCCACACCGACCTTGAGCATGTAAAAAAGAGGCTGCTTCTCCAAGCCTGCCTTCTCCCTAACTTCCTGCAAAATGTCACTTGTGACCTATGCTTACCCAGAAATATACAAAGGTGGGGGTTCTGGGAAACATGGTTCTGGCTTAGCTAAGTTGAAAGCACAAATCCATCATAGATGGAAAGATTATAAAGAGTTTTGTATATAAGGTGTTTGTCACTTTCATGTATGTATACATGCATATGTATATTCTAAATTTGCATATATATGTATATACACATATACATACAAAGAGTTTCTTGTTTCAAAAATAATTTTGTTATTTTCTCCCAAGTGTCTGGATGTTGAATCTCTCTCAGCTGGGGCGGATGGGTAATGGGTGCCTCTTGGATTTGTATAAAACAGAGATTGGCAAACTATAGATTGTGGATTCAGTATGGACCATTGCTTGTTTTTGTAAAAAATGTTTTCTTGGAATGCAGCCACTTTCATGTATTATTTATCATTAATGGTAGTTTCCCACTAGAATGGCAGAGTTGGGTACTTACAGGTACCATGCAGCCTTCAAAGCCTAAAATGTTCACCATCTCTCTACTGCCAACATCTGCTGCCCCTGGTATAAAGCTCTACCTTAGGTTGTCCTCTTGTCTGGTACAGTCCAAAACTGTATTCAGACAGCTCCCAACACTGCATTCTGGTAATCAGAGATGGGTATCAAAACAACATCGTCTTACCACTAACAGCTCACTCATCAGACTGTTTTGCCACAATTCTGAAAACCCCATGTGGAGATTAAGGTAAGCTTCTGGAAATCATGTAATAAAAGTGCCAATATACCACCAGGGTTTACACATTCACATGAAAAGCAAGTGGTGTGATTCCATTCAACAAATTCATTACATTCACTTAGTGAACAAGGCTTGGAGAAACAAAGCAGAAGAGGAAGTGGGTGCTGGATATTCAGGATGCTAACTAGTCAGTTCAAATCTGATCAGTTCAGTCTGTGTTGGACAGACTTCCCTGGGCCCTTAAAAAAAGATCAATGGATGCCTGAGCCTGGTGGCCAACTTATAAGGGAAGTGGATAGGAAGACAATCTCAACTTGCCCATGTCATCACTTTGCTAAGGACCAACCTTGTTAAGAAGACAGACTGCTTGCTCTCCCAGGTCATGTCAGTTACAGCAATCAGTCCCAGAAGACTCAGAGTTTTAAAAGAGCACTTTCAGCTTAAACCAGAGTGGTTAAGTCAGGATGTCTGCACCCAGTTGATGGCTGTATGTCCCTGTATTTGACAGGTGACTCTTGACTCCATCAAGTCTGTGTTGTAACTGAGGCTCCAACTCTCTGGGGGATTTGGGTAGTTCAGCTGGAAAATCAACAGCCGCTCATTTTTGCTTTTCTAATAAAGCTTTAGCACTGGCATCTTCCTGGACCTCTCCTTTTTCGTCTCTTCCTGTGGCTGCAGTGTGGTTCCTTATTTAGATGCCTGGTTTTCTTTCTGTAAATGGAAAACTTTATTAATAAGACACAGGTGAAGTCTCAGGAGGGTTTCCTTTTGGGAGGTGACTTTCAACTCAGTATGAAGCTAAAAACATGGTAAATAAAGGTTATTTTCCAAGGTCTCCTGGGCTTGGAAAGGGGGCAAAAATGAGACTGAAGGGGGAGGTCTTGAGGTAACTATTGCAGAGGCTGTTTAGCATCGTCACACAGCTTACTAAATACTCAAAGTCACTTTACGAGCAAGAATGAATGTTTGTTTCTCTTTGATCTGTGGGGCTCTCTGTGTGTATTTTGATGCCACTTGCCCGTTTTCCCCATCAGCCAAACTCTTTGACCTTAATCCTTGCTCTCATGCATGTCGATGTCCTCTTACAAATGCTGTGATTCTGTCTGAGAAATGCAGTCGAAAAATGCCCAAAGCATATGAGAGAATCTGCATCGCTTGTAACAGTGGAAGCTCACAGTTTCCAAGGGAATGAAATGCCAGAAAATCACTAAGCTTTCAAGAATGCAGCACTTAATCCAAATAATCCAAAAGCAATCTACTTGGCAATCTAATTATATTTCCTTAGGAGAAAACGGCAATAGTGTTTGTTTGCATTTAATTGCCTCCCTTTAATATGTTTGTGTTGTACTCATTTCTGACTCTGTTCGTAATCTAAAGGTCCCTTGTAATATTTGACTTAGCCTCCCAGACAAACCCAGAGGATTATGCTTGGATTCATACATAGAATAGGACAAGAAAGCTCTTATTTTGTGTATGTCAGAGCTGATGTCAGCTTCTAGAAACAATCAGTTTTCTGAGACAGGTAGAAAGGAAAACTACATATTCAAATTGACTCATCTGTTTTGCTCTCCTGTTTTGAAGCACTGGCGACACAGAGAAAATTCGACGCCCCTCTCTCTCTCTGTCATTATGTGCTTAATGGTGAGGATGGAAGACACAAGAAAATGACTCATCTTCAGCCATAAGCAGCAGAGCAACACCTCTCTATGGAATGGTACTGTTCTGATGGGAGTTCCATTCCCGGAGAGCCATGACAGCACCCTTTATACTCAATCGGAAATGCCACATTTGCATATTTCCCTGAATATTTTCAGAGATCTCGGAGGAGCTGGTGAAGGTGGAGGCCAAAAGTCACTTCCGACTCTCAGGGAAATCATGCCACACAACTGGATTCAGAACATCTTGCTGGTTTCTAGAAACGCAGACACTGCTTCCAGTCCCAGCAAGGGTTCCTCCTCTATCTAGATTTCTAGCGTCATAACGGAATGTCAGCCCTCACTCCAACTACTTCATTTTTTCACCTCTCTTTTGTTTGGCTTGGAATTGTCCCCCAGGACTGCCCTCTTTCTCTCTTCCCCAGGACACAGATGTTGCTACCCCCAGACAGACAGAGGCAAAGCTACCTTATTGATAAAACCCTTCTTGATAAAATCTTGCTCAAATGTCACCTCCCCTTGGAATTTAATCCCCATATCACTTCTGACTCTGGAACCATGACATTTTGATGTCAATCAACATAAATGCCATGGTAGGATACCCCTCATGACACTATGAGGCCTTCCCACGTAGGGTCATGGTTTGTCTTGCCTCTCCAGCTTCCAAACAGTGCAGAGCATGGTACAAGTGCTCCATAGTATCTTTTGAATGAATGAACAGAGACCAATATTCTGCTCTGCAGTGAAAAACTAGACTCTGCCACATTTAGGAAAGAACAGCATTGCTCAGAGTTGCTTCATCTCTCTTTTAGATTCCGTGGCTCTGGAAAATAAAACAGATACACAGAAGTTTTTCTTAAGATTTCCACCTCTCTGCCTGCATTGCCCATATGCTCTTATATGCTGTCTGCTTTATCCATGAGAGCCCTCAGCACAGTAATCACAGTTGTTTTAAATCCCTGGTCTGGTAATTTCAACATCTACTCCATGTCTGGGTCTCCTGCTTGTTCTGTCTCTTCAAGTGCTTTTTGCCCTTTGGGATACCTTGTCTCTCTCTCTCTCTCTTTTTTTTTTTTTGAGTGCTGGACATGATGTATCAGGTAAATGGGAAATGAATTGCTGTTAATAGGCCTTTGTTAATGTGGTGGTGGGGTATGGGGGAGGGGAAGCGTTCTCTGGTCCTGTGATTAGGCCTCTGTCTCTAAGTGAGTCTGCGCCTCCAGCCTGGGAACTTCATACGTGTTTCTCGGGTGTTTTTTCTCCCCCTGTGTGGGGTAGGATGGTTAGCATGGGTTAGAGTTTGATAATTCCCTTCTCTAGTGTGGAAGGATAGAACAGACTAGCAGTGGTTAATTTCCCTTCCCAGATCAGTTAGGCTCTAATTATACCCCCATAAGTTTGAATGATTACCTAGTTTCCCAAGGACAGGTCTTATTAAGAAGAACAGGGATTTCCTGGTGTTCTAGTGGTTAAGACTCTGTGCTTCCAATGCAGGGGGCAAAGGTTTGACCCCTGCTTGGGGAACTAATATCCCACATGCTGCACATCTAAAAAATAAAAATTAAAAAAAAAAAAAAGTACTGCTGCTGCTAAGTCGCTTCAGTTGTGTCCGACTCTGTGCGACCCCATAGATGGCAGCCCATCAGCTCCCCCGTCCCTGGGATTCTCCAGGCAAGAACACTGGAGTGGGTTGCCATTTCCTTCTCCAGCGCGTGAAAGTGAAAAGTGAAAGTGAAGTTGCTCAGTCCTGTCCGACTCCCAGCGACCTCAAGGACTGCAGCCCACCAGGCTCCTCCGTCCCCAGGATTTTCCAGGCAAGAGTAGTGCAGTGGGGTGCCATTGAAAACAGAGTGCTGTGGCATATTTCAGAATCATAGGGGGCTTTTTTCCTGGATATTGACTATAGGAATCTGGTCAAGGCTGGAGATAAATTGCATGGTGTTGTGAGGCTCTTCCCTATGACTGCATGCCCCTGGAATTTTTCATTCTCAGAGTTGTCCACACTGAGCCTCTGGGAATTCAGCTATCGCAGTTTAGGTTTTCTGGCCATGGAAACACTTTGGTGGTTTCTGCAGGGAATCTCTGCTTCACTGAGTTGTGATATTCCGTATTTGCCTGTCTCCAGTCTTGGGGGACAGTGCTTTGCCCTGTGTTCCCACTCTCTCTGTGGATCCAAGAAGAGCTGTGGATTTTTAAAAGTCCCTTCAGATTTTTACTTGTTGGGAAGCAGTGGTGACTTACAAGCTCTCTCCTTTCAGAACCAGAAACTGTCAAGTCCTTCCAGTACTTCTTGAAGTATCATTTTCTTACTAATGTGGAGAAGCAGTTTTCTAAACAGTGAGTTGAGCTGCGCCGTTCTACATGGAAAGTGCAATCACTCAGCAGGGAGGTCATAGGTGTCCAAAGCCTAGAACAAGTAGGTCAGTGCCGTAGGTCACTTGCTTCCAAGACAAGAGATTCTGTGCTGCTCCTGAAAGGCTGGCAACCTTCACTCCTGCGGTGCTGCTTGGTGGTTTCACAGAATTCACTAGAGAGGCACTGAGAGCACTGAGGCGCTTTTGATTTTTCCATCCTGGCTGTTGGATTTGCCAGCTTACAGCCTTCTCTTCAAAGGTTGCAAACTAAACTCCAGATGATTGTGTTAAAGATCGGAGTCTCTTTGTGCTGGAACTCTCCCTCATTGGCAGGGCTCTTTTGTCTGGTACAGTATCAGGAAGTCTTGAGCACAAGCTGTCAGAGTCCTGGCAAGTTCTAGAGAGCTTGTCTGGAGTCGCTTGAGACGGAGAGAGGGAAGAGAAGTACATGAAGACAGTAAGGCTGGGAAACTGTTCAACCCTCTGGCATTATCTTCATGCCTTTTCAAAGAGCTGGGGAACTCGCCTAGCATTTGTTCAGCAGATCGGTGGCATCCAAAACTCACCATCTTCTCCACTTTGAGACAAAAGGCGTCTCCCTTTATAGCTTGCTCTGACAATTTTCTGTCAGCCATTTGCAAAGCGAGTCAGACACGCAGACGGGAGCCTTTGACAGAACAAGGGTGACATTTCAAAGCAAGAAGGATGAGAAGATACCTAACAGCACACGCCAGAAATAAGCACCTTTGGAAAGGTACGGTGGAAATTTCTCAGCATCAGCCTAGTATTTTATCGTGTAGTGCCATCCACTGAGTCCTTTCATGTAGCTCAACATGAGTTAAATTATGTAGAAGTTGCAAATGTCATATCACAGAAAGGTGAATTTCAAACTCTTATTTTACAGCTCCAAATTAGTGTGGACACTTCCCATCAAGAAGGACATTTGTTTCACTTGAGTACTTGGCACAAATATTGCTCTTTTATGAACACATTGCAGTAGGAAAAATGATGTTCCCCACGGGTAGAAGGAAGGGATTTCTTTTACATTCTCAATAACTAAATGAATATGTATTTTTGATGGCCACTTTAGAAATGCCTTCCTGGGTGGATGTCAGGAGCTATAGTTACAACTATTTGAAACTAGGCTTTGAGTACCAAGAAATAGCTCACTTCTTCCATAATACAGAATTGCACAGGAAAGTAAGACGCTGTTAGTGGCTAGATTGATGGTTTGAGAGGTATGCGGTAGTGTGATTGAACTGGATGAGGGCAGAACCAACCCTCAACCCTTTGGCTGTTTTCTTCTCACTGGAGTGCAGTTCTCATAGATGGGCACCCACGTGGTGTTGGCATATGCCTTCTGAAGCGTCTTGGTTGCTGAAGCATTGTTATACCGTCTACTTGCCTGACTTGAATTCACACAAAAGTGAACAGATATTTCCTTGTTCATTTCTTCTCAATGAGAGGTAGAAAGTTTCTTGATTTCAGCTTTGGGTTAACTCAAACCCTAATCTTTGGACATTTCCTCAACTTCCCCAGGACTCAATTCTCTAACCAGCAAAATGGGGAAAAATGAGTTAATCCACACATGCCACCATGTAACCCCTCTGCTCATACATCTGCCCTCTCAGAGTTAAGGCTGAAGGTTTGACAACTGTCCACAAGTCCTTGCAGGTTTAAATCATCCGATTGGAAACCACAGCTCCTCTTCCTTCCCTGCTCTCTTCCTCTGTCTTTCTTGACTTATTTTTTTCCATACTTAACACATCTGACATACTATATACTGTCAGTTCAGTTCAGTTGCTCAGTCGTGTCCAACTCTTTGCAACCCCATGAATTGCAGCATGCCAGGCCTCCCTGTCCATCACCAACTCCCAGAGTCTACCTAAACCCATGTCCATCAAGTTGGTGATGCCACCCGGCCATCTTATTCTCTCTCACCCCTTCTCCTCCTGCCCCCAATACTTCCCAGCATTAGGGTCTTTTCCAATGAGTTAACTCTTCGCATGAAGTGGCCAAAGTTACATTTTATTTATTTATCTACATACACACCTACACACAGATATAAAAAAAACCCAGGAGCAAACAGGTTTTCACTTTATTATTAACTGTTGTATCTTGGGGTCAAGAACACTGCTTGGTATACAGTAGTAGATATTTAAAATATTTATATATATATTATATTTAAAATATTTATAAATATTTTGAATGAATATATGGTCAACATTTTTATGGAGTTTGGCAGTTTCTTATTGAATTCTTACTCTACGAGGGAAAGATCTTTTTAATCCCTATTTTACAGATGAAGACAATAAGATTTAAAAGCATTCATATGTCTAGGGCTTAAGGAGAAGGAAATGGCAACCCACTCCAGTGTTCTTGCCTGGAGAATCCCAGGGACGGGGGAGCCTGGTGGGCTGCCATCTATGCGGTTGCACAGAGTCGGACACGACTGAAGCGACTTAGTAGTAGTAGTAGTTGTAATAGGGCTTAAGGCCCCATACCTAATATGTAGTCAGCTAGGATACACCCTCCATCTCTTTTTTGAATCCAGTTCCATTTTTGTTGTGTTACATTATTCTGCCTCTTCTACCTGAAAAAAAAAATTGCTACGTGAATTTAATTTAGAATTATCTGAAGTCTTTAAAAACGGTAATGTCCCGTAAACTAGGCATGATTTTTGTATCTTTGTTTTTTGATGATAACACAAGCCAGGGCTGTTTATTGGAACCCGTTTATTTTTCATCCACATAGATTTTTGACAAGCATTTGCTGAAACATGCCCTTCATGTCCACTGACTCACTGGGAGGAGCAACCCAAAACAATGTGATATGCGAGAAGGGAGAAGATTCTGGTGGGCGGGAAGAAAAGACGAGGAGCCATGTGATAATAAAGGCGGTGTCTTCCCTTTTTGGTTTCCATCAACTTCTTTGCCTCAGCCTCTGGTTTGTTGTGCGTCGCTCCCTGAGTGTCACTGAGAGCAAGCACCACACACCAAGGTGCCAAAAAGCGCGCGTGCGTGTGTGTGTATGTGTGCGCGCGCGCACTCAGTTGCGTCTGATCCTTTGCGATCCTGTGGACCGTAGCTCATCAGGCTCCTCTGTCTGTGGGATTTTCCAGGCAAAATACTGGAGTGGTTTCCGTTTCCTATGCCAATGGGTCTTCTTTATCCAGAGACCGAACTTTCATCTCTTGCATCTCCTGGATTGGCAGGCAGATTCTTTTCCACTGCACCATCTGGGAAGCCCCAGCAGCGCTCACGGAGGAAACCAAAGCTACCTAGCACTCACCATTCTACTTTCTTTCTTTCTTTTAAAATATCCCTTTTGCTGCCCTACCTCAGCCACTGGTAACCACTATTCTACTCTCTATGACTACAAATCTGTTTTTCTTTTAAATTTGACATATAAATGAAGTCATTCTTTCTGTCTTTCTCTGTCTGGCTTATTTCATTTGGCATAAGGTCCTCCAGGTTCATCGATGCTGCTGCAAATGGCAGGAGTTTCTTCTTTTTTTGAAACGGAACAATTTCCCTTTGTGATACAGTCACGTCCAACTCTTTGCAACCCCATGGACTCTAGCCCACCAGGCTCCTCTCTCCATGGAATCTTTCAGGCAAGAACACTGGAGTGGATTGCCATTTCTTACTCGTGTGTGTGTGTGTGTGTGTGTGTGTGTATTCACTAATCTATCAGTGGGTTCTTAGATTGTTTTCCTATATCGACTACTGTGAATAATGTTGAAGAGACTGTGGGAGGCAAGTATCTCTTCTAGTAATGATTGTATCTTCTTAGGATATATACCCAGAAGCAAGACTGCTGAACCATAGGGTAGATCTATACTGAAGTTTCTGAAGAGACGACATGTTTTCCACAGCACTGGCTGCATCAATTAACAGATAAACGGTCGAACGAGTAAATGAATGAATGAAGGGATTAAAATATGAAAGTAATATTTTAAGCTAATATATTTTTCTAAATTCCTGAAACTTTATGACTTTATGACATTAGAAAAACTTCTGTCTGTAAAACCTGAGTCCTTGAAAAACTGTAAATGAAGCATTTTCCAACAGCTGAAGGAATTCTACATTAAATTATTGAAAAGTAAAACCCTAAGAATACTTTGGTTAAAAAAATTCAATAAATAATTAACACAGTTGGGACACCTTAATCAGTTTTTTTTTTTAAATCTAGGTTTTCATAAAACCAAAGTTAAATTGATACACATGTGATTCAAGATCCCATATTATTTTTTGTTAGTTAGGAAGTTCAGGTTTACAAAGAAGGAAGGATCATGTTTCTCTGTAAACATTTAGGAAGTGAAAGCTGTCAATAGCAAACTAAAATATTCAGGAGGGAAAATAGCCAAAATGTCACATGGGTAAGGAATAACTTTCAATGGTCCTATCAAAGGGCCTCTTCAAGTTATATATTGATCCCAACACAAGGAAAATATGCCTAGAAACTTAATTTGACATTCACAATCAATGGCACTCAGATGTCACTGGAGCAGAGGGTAGAAAAAAGATGACTTCAAAATTAAAGTCATGAATTTATAATTACAATAATGAATAGAAGTAATATATTCAATTAGTGTTTCCAGAGTCTAAAGAAAATCAGCCTGCCACAGCACATTGCTGGAGGACTGGAGAGGCAGGATCTAAAGATTAATCTTAGAGATTAATCTTTATTTACCTACCCATGCCTTCCTCCTTATCCTATTATTTGGGCTTTGTGCTTTGCTTTCTGAAGTGTGGTCGTATTCTCCCCACCCCGCCTCAACAAACTATCGTACATTAACCTAGTACGAAGATTGAACCAGGGGCTTCCCTGGTGGTCCTGTGATTAAGAATCTACCTTGCCACGCAGGAGACACTGGTTCAATCCCTGGTGGGGGAAGATCCCATTGGCCTCAGGGCAACTACGGCCCATGCACACAATGACTGAGCGTGTGTGCTGCAACTTCCGAAGCCCATGTGCCTACAGGCTGTGCCCCACAACAAAGGAAGCCACCCCAATGAGAAGCGCATGCACCATAGCTAGAGAGTAGCCCCCACTCTCCGCAACTAGAGAAAGCCCACACTCAGTGATGAAGACCCAGGGCAGCCCCAAATAAATGAACTTAAATAAATACTGTTTTTAAAAAGGATTGAGCCAATAAAAGACTCAACTTCGGTATGAATCTTTGCCTATGTGCATTGCTCCATCTTTGTCCGGCAGTCTTAAAGAATCTGCAATTTCTGTTTTGGTGGAGGAATAAGAAGCATTGTACTCAGTAGAGGCTTAAGAAGCTGTCCTGAGTGAATAAATCATTCAGGAGTCATTGGCATCAGGAGTGTCTACTGGGAATAACAAACATGTTATTCAAACAGAAAGACTATGACTGCACAGGTTCTACTGTGCTCAGAAATACTCTGCGAGCATCTTTCTCAACTTGATAAGTTCTTCCTTTTCTCCTGGCCACGCTCCTTTCTTTGTAACACCATTTTTTTTGATGATTTATCTGGTCTCAGAGCTTTAAATGCCATCCTCTTGTTGGTGTGCAAAGTTATACCTCTGGCTATGAACTCTACTTCTAACTTTCAATGTTTCTGTCCTTGCTACCCACCATGTAGATTCTGATATTGGAACAGGTCCCTCACACTTGACACATCTCCCATCAAAGTTTGTGATTTCCTTTTCTCCAAAGATGCTCTTCTCCCAGTCTTTGGCATCTCAGCTAGTGGTAAATTCATCCCTAAGGCAGAACCAGCCTGGACTCCTCTTTTTTTTTTATCGTAACTGACATGCAATATGTCAAGCAAAACCTTCTCATCAAATAGGTACAGAATCTGGTCAATACTTGCATTTCTTCTCCATTCTTTGCCTGAAACCATCATCTTCCATTTGTGTTATTGCAATGGCTTCCTTATGGATCCCCCTGCCTCTGCCCTTCCCAATGCCTGATCCTCACCCACAGTCTGTTCTCAATGTATCAGGCACAGTTGTCTCTTCAAAACTCAGGTAGGACCATGTCCTTCCTTACTGTAAACCCTGAGACTTCCCCTGCATCCCACTCAGCATAAAAGCTAAACTTTACCATGGCGGTAGGGGCCCAGGGGAACTGGCTCACTTGCAACCTTATTCATCTCACCTCCTTCATCTCTCCTTGTTACTCATTCTTTCTGGCCTCACTAGTCTCCTCGATGCTTCTTAAACCTAGCAAGTATATCCTTACTTCGGAATGTTTGACTGTGCCGTGTCCTCTAACAAGTATTCTCTCATTACAGATAATACGACTGGCCTTTGAACAACATGGGTTTGGATTGCATGAGCCCCTTTGTGCAGAAGGAGGAACAATTGTAATGTTATATGTGGATTGTGGACATTGGCACCTCCATTTGTTCAAGAATCAACTGTAATTTGATTTCATTGCTTGGTTCCTCCAGCTTTCAGCTCGTGTGTCATTAAATCAGTAATGCCTGACCTGACAACCCTACATGAAATAACAGTTTCCACCCACCTCTGCCTCTGAGTTATTGTCATGTCTGACTCTTTGTGACCCCATGGGCTATAGCCCACAAGGGTCCTCTGTCTATGGGATTTTCCAGGTAGGAATACTGCAGTTGGTTGCCATTTCCTTCTCCACAGGATCTTCCCTATCCAGGGATCAAACCTGCACAAGTCTGGGTTTTCTGAATTGCAGGAGGATTCTTTACCACTGTACCACCCTATCCTATCTTTGTAGCTTTGATCACCATCTGACCTACTCTTTACTGGCCTGTGTTATTTACTGCTGACGGCTTCACATTGGAATGTAAGTTTCATGAGGGCAGAGAATTTCTGTTTTTTTTTTTTCTTTTTTTTTTCTCAGTTGTATTCTCAGTGTGCAAGACAATGCTTCAATAAGTATTTTGGGTGAGTTAAATGCATTACACTTATCATCCATTCCAAAACATTAAAAAGCAAGACTGCATCTGCCATTCTGAGGAGACCAAGTCTCCAGATTATTCAGCCCTCTCTGCAATCCCAAAGAAAGGCAATGCCAAAGAATGCTCAAACTACCACACAATTGCACTCATCTCACATGCTAGTAAAGTAATGCTCAAAATTCTCCAAGCCAGGCTTCAGCAATACGTGAACTGTAAAATTTCAGATGTTCAAGCTGGTTTTAGAAAAGAAGGAGGAACCNGTTCTTCTGTGAATTCTTGCCACCTCTTCTTAATATCTTCTGCTTCTGTTAGGTCCATACCATTTCTGTGCTTTATTGAGATATGCAAATTAATAAATTGGAGAATAAGAAGGTGGAAATAGCTAGCTACAAATCGGAAGTGTTAAAAGAGACCATAACTCTATAGATTTCTTTAATGTATTATGAATTATCATAAGTAATGAATTTGAAATCCAGATGAAATTTATAGATTCTTTAAAACTGCATAAAATGTTAAAAATAATAGAAATATTACGAGGCCCATGCCTAGGACAGTGTGAGCAAGTGTGTGAATAAGCCTTTGTATGTATCTTCCTGGCATCTGGCTTACAACAGCGGTTCTGATTGGTTTGTTGAATAGGGTAATAAATGAATGGGTGAGTAAATGACATTTAGATATATGCCTCCTGTGTGATACTGAGGGAAAGGACAGTGGCCACTGCAGAGTGCTGTGTTGATGCTGGAAACACGCAGGGCGGGAGTTGAGATGGCTGAGACTGGCATGGGCAAGAAAAAGGGGTCGGGACATTCTACTCCGGAGGAAGAATGATGCAGGCAGCCAGGAAGACAAATAGCTCCAAAATTTAAGACCTTTGTGAAAAATAGACTTGAGAAGAGAAAATTGTTCATGCAAAGCAAAAAAAAAAAAAATTCATTTTATGAACTGCTTTCATTTTGGGGTAACAAAAGTAAGTTTGCCTTTTTGCCTTTTCGTGCATTGCATCCTACAGCCAATTTCCATGATATTTCAGGAACGGCATTACTAAGAGCAAGGCAGCTTCTGTTGGGTTAACACTGAAAAGCCTGAGGGAACTCAGTAAATAAGAAAGGAGAGATAAGAAAGGCTCCTTTCTCATTCCCATTGCTGAATGACAATTGACTCTAAGACCCAGTAGGAAAGAAAGACACTGTTGTGGCAACGTATTTCAGGAAATTGTTTAAAGGGCTTAATGCAATAAATCTCAGATCAAATTAAGGGAGAACAGTTTTGTGGCATGGTCACGGCGTTAATAAGGACCTTCCCAGTCGGGGCCATTTCAAGGTGCTTAGCTCAAGTGGAGAGCCATGGTACGCCCTGTAGGCACAAGTCCCTGGGTCTGCGCCAGTTCCTGGGGTGCACAGCTGGCCTGGATTGCCGAGGAGCTGCACAAGTGTGCCAAAAAGCATGATTTCATACGAAAAATACAGCTTTTCCTCATCCCAGGTGTTTGAGCTTTGGAGACTTTGCTTTGGCTGTTAAAATAGTTACTCAGCTCCCCCCAGGGAAGGCGAGCTCTCAACTGGTTCGTGGTTGGGCTGGTCCTGGTACCTGCAGCCTCATGCTAACTTCCTGAAGCTGTTGCTCTTTTCTCCCCTACAACCAAAATGCTCTTTGGGGCTATTTTCTTAATTCCCCAGCTTCACAGAAATCTCAGAATTCAGTTCTGTTCTCTTTCGCATCTGTTCCCCACCACCGCTCCCCTCCCCGCCCAACTTCTCTCCAGGTATTACATGAAAAACCTTTTTAAATTTCCTTAATATGATGGCTTCAGAGGAGAGATGTGTGAGGTTAAAGACTATAGGCTGGGAAAGAAAGTGTCTGCGATGTCAGAGTTGCTCTAATCCCTAACTCAGCAGAGACAAATTACTCTGCTCTGCGCTCTGCGTCATCTCTCAGCCATGACTGATCTTGTTTTGGTAGGAAAATTAGCACTCTGTCTGGGACGTTTGAGTGACTGAATGTTGCTTTCTCTTGATCCTGTAAAATCCTGAATCCTTCTATTGAACTTGAACTCTATTCAGACATATCCGTGGTTATTCCACCCGGGCCAACTTCTAGCACATTCTATTCTCCAGAGGAAGGCACTTTTCTACTATACTTTAGAGAGGATTTACCTTTGCCTTCAGAACCTCTACCGTTGCTGACATTAGGTCAAACGTTCTTCTAAAACCTGTAGATACAATAAATATTCAAAGCAAATATAATAGGTAGTTGCGTTACACTTAATACAGAAAAACTAGGCAAAAACTGAGACTGTCACTAAGAAGAAAAAATATATAATATAGAAATGTACAAAGTACAAATGAGGTAATGGAAATATCTGGCATATTTATGACTCTCTAGTAATCACAGAAATGTGCATGAAAATACTGAGATTAACTTTAGGACCCTCTGAGTGAACAAACAGTAAAAAAAATGGTATTGATTTATTATTTATGTATTAATTTATTGTCAATGATGGAGGGTGCTATGAAATGGTTGGGCTTCCCCAGCAGATCAGCGGTAAAGAATCTGCCTGCAATGTAGAAGCTGCAGGAGAGGTCAGGAAGATCCCCTGGAGGAGGAAATGGCACCCTACTCCAGTATTCTTGCCTGGAAAATCCCATGGACAGAGGAGCCTGGCGGGCTACAGTACATATGATCAAAAAGAGTCGGACATAACTGAGCAGACTTAGCATGCATGCATGAAATGCTTAATTCGATAGACTATGTGAATATAAGTTACACAAATATCTTAGGAAGTTATTTAGTATTGCATCTTGGTGACATTTAATACATTTATCCTTTTAAGTCATTTTTTCCCCTTCTAAGAGTTCTTACTAAGGAAATAATTTGAAATATTGGGAAAAAACTTGATGCATAAGCATGTTTATTTATAAAAGAAAAAAAAGTAGAGTCAATTTCAGTGAACAATAAAATAGATAAATTAATTATGGCTCCTCTACAGAAAATTGAATATTATTCAGCAGATGAATATTATGTTTATAAAGAATATTAGTAATGTGAGAAATTACAACATTAAGTGAAAAAGCAGACAGAATGATATGTAGAGTAAAGTCTCAAATATCCTGCTCTATATTCTGTGGCTTCCGTCTCGCTGGTATTTCCTCCATCAGTTCAGTTCAGTTCAGTCACTCAGTCGTGTCCGACTCTTTGTGACCCCATGAATCTCAGCACGCCAGGCCTCCCTGCCCATCACCAACTCCCGGAGTTCACTCAGACTCACATCCATCAAGTCAGTGAAGCCATCCAGCCATCTCATCCTCGGTTGTCCCCTTCTCCTCCTGCCCCCAATCCCTCCCAGCATCAGAGTCTTTTCCAAGGAGTCAATTCTTCCCATGAGGTGGCCAAAGTACTGGAGCTTCAGTTTTAGCATCATTCCTTCCAAAGAAACCCCAGGGTCGATCTCCTTCAGAATGGACTGGTTGTATCTCCCTGCAGTCCAAGGGACTCTCAAGAGTCTTCTCCAACACCACAGTTCAAAAGCATCAATTCTTCGGCGCTCAGCCTTCTTCACAGTTCACCTCTCACATCCATACATGACTACTGGAAAAACCATAGTCTTGTTTATTCCATCTGCTTAAGTACAGAGAGTCGATTTGTTCCTCTATGAAAGGAACATATTTAGTTTTAGTCCTCTTCCTAATTTCTCAAGTAGGGATACAGGGTCTCAGTAATACAGATTTTTAACAGTAAAGCTTCAATAGCAATCAGTCATCATTTAGTCAATCAACAAATGTCTGCTGATCACAAGCAATATGTGTCAAATATTAATTGTGCGTGCATGCTAAGTTGCTTCAGTCGTGTCCGACTTTTTAAAAACCTATGCAGCCCTGTAGCCCACCAGGTTCCTCTGCCCGAGGGATTCTCCAGACAAGAATACTGGAGTGGATTGCCGCTTCCTCCTCCAGGGGAGCTTTCTGAGCCAGGGATGGAACCTGCTTCTCTTGTGTTTCCTGCATTGGCAGGTGGGTTCTTTACCACCAGTGCTACCTGGGAAGAGCACTTCGGCAGCGAGGGAAATACAGGGACAGAGAAAGAGAGGGAGAGATGTCTTGCTTTAAGAAACTTGGGCAGGTGTCTGTGCTATGTCTGTGACAGAGTTGGAGGGAGAGAATGCACCTAAGAGACTGTCGTGAATAAAGAAGCTATATGCAGAAGACAGAAGGCAAGAGTATTAGTGAGGCAGACATGCGAGCGGGTGAGTGGCTTTTGGCTGGATTTGCCAGGAGAGGCCTCTTTAAGCAGGTGATATTTAGATTTGAGATCAGAATAATGAGCAGAGGGAAGAACAAGTGCAAAGTCCTTGGAACGGCATACAAGAGAGACAGAAAGGAGGTTCGTGCAGCTGGTGAGCAAAAGGGGTATCGGAAGCAGACAGGACTGGAGAACACAACAACAGTAAAAGTTCACGGACCATAATAAGAAGGTTTTTCTCTAAGTCTGTGAGTCTGACAAACTTATGGTTACCAGTGGGGAGAGGGGAAGAGATAGTTAGTGAGTTTAGGGTCGACATGGACACACTGCTATATTTAAAATAAATAAGCAACAACGACCTACTTTACAGCACATGGACCTCTGCTCAGTGCAGTGTGGCAGCCTGGATGAGAGGGGAGTTGGGGGAGAATGGATGCCTGTATTTATATGGCTGAGCCGCTTTGCTGTGCACCTGAAACCATCACAACGGTGTTAATCGGCTATACAAGAAAAAGATTTTTCTGTAGCTGTTTTTGAATAATTGGAGGCTTTTGAAGGCTTCGTAGCAGTGGAGAGATGTGATCTGAGTTATTCTTAAAATGAACCTGAGGATGTCATGGCAAATGGACTGGAGGCAGCAGGAACAGAAGCAGGAGGACCTGAGAAGAGGTTGTGGCAGTCATTCATGCCAGAGATAACAGGCATTTGAATTAGGAGCATGACACTGGAGATCATGAAATGATGTCAGATTCAGAATGTATTTCAAAGTTCACCTTATGGCACTTGGGACTCACTGATGAATTACCTGTAGAAGATGATGAAGAGAAAGGACTCTGGACTGTCAGACTGAGTAACTAAGTTGCCAATGCACTGTGGACAGATGCAATCAGGGTAGGTTTGGGCATTTGTTGGAATCCAATAAAGGGGGAGAATTTGATGCAGAAGAAAAGAGGGTGATTTTAGGAATGAAGCCCTTAATAAGACATCCTGGGGATAAAAACTAGAGTTTAGGTGAAATCAATTGTCTAAAACATTAGGAAGTACACCCCTTTCATTGAAACATCTCCAGTGGAAATGGTGAAAAGGTGAGATAACTCTCATCCGTTGATGTAATTTCCCTACCAAGTCTATGGTGAGCTTAACCAGCAGAGAGTATGGGATACGTGGAGAGGAAGGGGAGACCTGGGGAGAAAGATGCAATGTGAGGTGAGGCAATGTGATGGTGAGTCCCTGTTTCAGAATTGTAATCAGAAATTTGAAGTCCAGACACAATGGTTCTGTCCTTTTTTTCACTCTGGCAAAATTCATTGGACCATGTGTGACAGAATCAATTCCTAGGCAGGCTGATAAGAAGTCCAGGGTCATCAGGGAGGAAAAAGGGGGTCTGGAATTCTCAAAGAGAAAGAAAAGACAAACTTCTTTTTTTTTTTTTTTTGTCTACATTCCTTAGTCTTAGTCACATAAAACTTTTTTTCTTTAAGCCCAGAACTGATGATTACACAACAAGCTCAGTTTAAATTCTATACTAAGGATTATATTGGAGAAGGCAATGGCACCCCACTCCAGTACTCTTGCTTGGAAAATCCCATGGACAGAGGAGCCTGGTAGGCTGCAGTCCATGGGGTCGGGAAGAGTTGGACATGACTGAGAGACTTCACTTTCACTTTTCACTTTCATGCCTTGGAGAAGGAAATGTTAACCCACTCCAGTGTTCTTGCCTGGAGAATCTCAGGGACGGGGGAGCCTGGTGGGCTGCCATCTATTGGGTCCTACAGAGTTGGTCACGACTGAAGGGACTTAGCAGCAGCAAGGATTATATAACAACAACGTATCCTGCTTGAGGACAGTTTCTCCTTGCTGAAAACCTTCTGGCTAATCCTGTTAGCTTAAAATGTAAATTATGGGAGTGGATCTAGTAAGATCTTTACAACCTTGAGACATTCTTTTGATTTATCATAATAACTAATTAAAAAATATATAACTCCCTTGCTAAGACTAGGAATGGGGGCACTCTCCATCCCCCTTCCAATATCTGTGTCAGAAGCTTTCTATGTCCTGTTTCACTTTAATAAAACTGCTACACAAAAACTCTTGGGTGACTGGACGTGGTCCCTAGGCCTGAAGCTAAATCTTCTGCTTCGAAATCCCGAATTCCATGTCCTTCACCGTAAGCCACCATGTGAGTGTATAAAATAAACACATGTAAGGATTTAAATGAGAATAAAGTTTTGTGAGACAAGTAGAATTGAAGGGACCAGGATATGAAGGGTCTGAGGGGGCGGGATTAGAGAGTTAAGGTGTTCACTATGAATTCTAGACTGGGTACAGAAGAAAGAGCAGAAGATAAAGAGAGTGATGGAACGTAAAAATGTGGAGGGATCAATAGATGGAAGACCTCACTGAAAGCATAAAATCCCTGGAGTAGGAGGACTAGAGTGAGTGAGTTGGAAGGATGGGACAAGACTGACTTTTAAATCAAGATTTTCGTGGAATGTAGTCATTAATGATTGCTCTAGGAGTGGGTGTCTTAGATGAGGGTAGAAGAAAATTTAACACTAATGAGCTCAAGAAAGAGGAGAGCTTCTACACATATTTTAGTCTTTGAGAATTAACACTGAAAGTGTGGTTGTTAGGAAGCCAGTGAACAAGACACTGAAATTCTAAATTAAGGAAGGAGGGTGACTAGGAGATCTGTCAATGAAAGCGAGAAGATGGGCGTAAGATGGTGACGTCTGAGAACAGGTACAGTAATGGATTTGGGAGGAGAATGTAGGAAAAGCCATTTGGAAGCCTCTATAGGAAAGCAAGGGGGTCATACCCCAATCCTACACCTTGAGGTATGTAGGTCTTGGGAAATAGAAAGCAATCCACAGATGTGGCAGATGAAATGATGTTGTTGGGACAAGTCAGTTTCAGTTAGAGCGAAGGTAAGAAAGCAACATGTAGGGAACGCATTTTGAGAATGTATCTGGTAACTTCATAAAAATTCCTAATTATAGAAGGTGCAGTGGAAGAGCTTGGGAAGGCTGAAAGGTTAGGGGTCGTACAGGTAAGAATGAGGATGCACAAATGTGAAACTGTAGGCTGAGGCTTGGAATTCCACAGGGGCCTAAGGATGGGGAGGCTGATGCCACTGGCCCTCCATGTCACAGTGTTCAACCACTGGATCAGTCTGTTCTATCTGAGGACACAGTATTTTCGATACGTATCACTTTAAACAGCTCTCACCAGGAAGTTCTTTTCCTAAATATGACTTGCTCCTCCACCATTACGTGTGAGGGAGTTAATCCAGGCTGGTCAGGGCATCAGAAATGCCAAAGCAAGTCATGAAAGTAGCCAGTTTAACAAGTCAGAATAGACTATTGCATTGGGAATGAAACCCCAAAACTGACAAGGTTGAAAAAGCAAATAAGAAGCAGGAACAATACAACCAGAGTGAGGTTTCCAGTAACAATAAGGCTAGTATCAGTATTTATTGAGGCGTTACTGTGGACAAGCATGTCACCTGTATTAATCCATTCATTCTTCACACAAGCTTCTAAGGTAGATACTTAACCACAGTTTACAGGTTTGAAAACAGAAGTACAGAATGGTAAGAATTGGTAAAAGGCATCTAGCTAGGAAGTACCAAAGTTAGGAAGGAAACGCAGAGCCTGGATCCAGAGCCCACTGTCTATACCATGCTTCTGGGTCACCTCTCCATGTATGCCCAAGGACATGCTGCCCAAGCCAGGATCTGGGAAATCATTTCCAATTTCAAGCGATTTCTCATTGAATTGGCCTATAATTGGTGTAATTGGTTCGGACCGCTAAACACCTCTTATTCTGCTCACTGTTTTCCATCCCACTGTTGACACTCTGCCCCAAGCCCCTTTTCACCAGGATTACAGCAATTACGTCCCAAAAGGGCTCCCTCTATCTTGCCTTGGCCTCTTAGTGGAGCTGGAGAGACCTTTCAAAAGAATAGTCTTATTGTACCACTTTCATACTAGAAAACTGGCGATCACTTTCCCTTGCCCTTTAGATAGAATCAACCGCATGATGAAGCTGAGAGGCTCTCCATGGCTTCACCCCTGCTAACATCTACAGCTTTCTTCCTTCTCTATCCCATACAATGTATATTTCTCCGGTACTAGATTTGTTTCTTTAGTGATTCAAAAGATACAACAAATTACTCAAAAGATGTGTGTTCTCTGGCATTGGGCTGTTTCATAGACATTTCTTCTGCCTACAACACCCAGCCCATCTTTTCTTCCCTCCCCTATCTGTTGAGATGTTTTCAGTTTTCAGCAACTGAAAATCCAGCTAACAATGGCTACAGCAAAGAGCTATGTTTAGTATCCTAGTAAGAATCAATCTGGATGGTTCCAGGGTTCAAAGAACCAGCCTCTTTCTGGCTTTCCATCCTGCCATTTTACAGCATTTCCTGTTACTTTAAGCTTATCATCCACAGGTCCACGATGGCGGGTGTAGACTGTGATGAATTCACTGAGACAGCACTCAGATCCCCTTCAGTGAAAGCACCTGCTGACCCAGTTTTTGTGAGAGCTGTGAGCAGACAGCCTTGAGGTGTCAGTTTCTTTAGGGATTGGCTCAACAAAGGCATCTGCCACGTGCCTCTACAGAGATTGGGATCTTCCCTGGTGGCTCAGACGGTAAATCATCTGCCTACAATGCCTACCATGTGGGAGACCTGGGTTCCATCCCTGGGAGGGAAGATCTCCTGGAGAAGGAAATGGCAACCCACTCCAGTATCCTTGCCTGGAAAATCCCATGGATGGTGGAACCTGGTAGGCTACAGTCCATGGGGTCGCAAAGAGTCGGACACAACTGAACAACTTCACATCACTTCACTTCAAAGCAGAGAACCAAACTGCATGAGTTACAGACCTTCCTAGGGTAGCTTATACGCAACATGATGTACTGTGTCTAATGGCCTGGCCATCTTGTCCCAATGGGAAACAGCACTGAGGAAGTTTTCTAGTTCCTCCAGAGCTCTCAGTTGGCTCCAGGTATTACATTTCAACGTCCTATTCTATCCAACCCAGCTTCTGCTCTCTTTCTTTTACAGGTGTGTTCCTAAGGGCATTCCCAAACATCCTGCATGCCAACCTCTATCTGAGAAAATACTTCTAATTGGCAATAGTTGGCATCTGGGTGATCAGGAGCAGCAACCAATATGATGGCTTTCTGAGCTGGCTCTCTTGCTGCCGGCTAGCAAGGAAGAGCCCATCAGTGACGGTCAGTGGGTCACAGACACTCCCAATAGAAAATGTGGATCCAAATGCTTCACCTTTCACCGGTGATGAATTGGGTTGGTATATCAAAGGAAGAGAATGTACTAGCTGGTGTAACTTATCAGGTCTTGAAGAAATATGAAATAGTAACTATAAGAGCAATGTAACTAGATGGTTAAATTGAGTTCTGGAAAAAGGAGAAGACAAATTTGAGGACAATTAATAACCAGTTAAAAACTATGGGTGAAAATCAGAGGGCCTTGCTGGAAACATGCAAAGAATATCTCATCTCCCACAAAGGCAGGGCAGAGAAAGCTGTGACGAGCCCTAGACTTGATCTTCAGAGTAACAGGGCCCCAAAAAGCTTAAACTTCCAACTAAACCAGGTCTTTCTGAGATTTCAGAAATTGACAGGACACAGACTCTAAACTTTACATCTCCCACGTTAGAAGTAGTTTACATCTCTTATTTAGATTTTACTGCTGAAAATCTTTTGCTTTCTTCTGAGAATCTGTCATCTCCCCAGGACATGTGCAGTTCAGGGATCACCTGAAGTTTTAAGGAGCTGTTATAAGCAGAATCAGGACAACCTCTCTGTAGCTTATAGGATTATATAAGGGGCCTCCCCACTCTACTTTTAGCTACCTCTGAGACTGAGATTTTCTTCTTGATTTCTTTTCTTTTTTTTAATTTATATTTTTAAGATTAATTTTTATTGGAATATAGTTGCTTTCACTGCCAAGTGGCTCAGATGGTAAAGAATCTGCCTGCAATGTGGGAGACCTGGGTTCTGTCCCAGGGTCAGGAAGATCCCCTGGAGAAGGGAATGGCCACCCACTCCAGTATTCTTGCCTGGGGAGAGCCTGCTGGGCTACAGTCCATGAGGTTGCAAAAAGCTGGGCCTGACTGAGTGACACACACGTAGTTGCTTCACAAGGTTGTGTTAATTTCTGCTGTATGGCAAAGTGAATCAGTCATACGTACACATGTATCCTCTCCTTTTTGGACCCGCTTCCCATTCAAGTGACCACCGTGCATGATTTCTAACTGTCCAACTTGCTGTGTTCTCTGGGTACCATCTGTGAAATCAAGGACCTCTCCCAGCGAGATTTCCATCTTTCAAGGTTGAATCTCCTCAGGTTTCTTCCTACCTTTGGCTTCTCTTCAGAGATTTTACACAGTGGTTTTATATATTTTGTCCAAAGCTTGCAACTGCTTTCTGTGGGATGACTTGTTTCATACAAGCTACTCATGAATTACTAAAAGAAGAACTCTCATTATTAGGATTTTTCACTGCCGCACCATTCACCCACCTTCAAATAACACCACGTTGCCTTGCTCACTCCTACAGTTTTGAATTTTAGCATAAACTCCTCAAACTACAGATGCTCTGTCTTCCTCCACCTGCTGGAAGAAGTTAGCCCTACACATCTCTGTTGTATGGTCCTACTGTGCCCTGTGCCTTCACTATCCCAACACCCATCACGGTTTATGGAAATCACATGTTTAATGTCTTTTTCTCTGGATAGGCTATCCATTCTAAAAGGACAGTAAATATATGTCTCATGTTAATTGCTGTATTCCAGGTTCTATCATGTGGTAGATAAATGAGAAGGATAAATGAATAAACAGTGAATAAATTCAGACAGATAGGGGACTTCCCTGGTGGTCCAGTGGTTAAGATTTTGCTTCTAATGCAGAGGATGCAGGTTCAATCCCCGGTCACTGAACTAAGATCCCACACGCCACTGGGCAACCGAGCCTGAGTGCCACAACGAAAGCAAAGCCCTCCAGCTCTGCAACCAAGATCCTCTTGTCACAGTGAAGATCCCGCCTGCCACAACTAGGGCCCGACACAGTCATAAATAAGTAAATATTTTGTAAAAATTTAGATAGATAGGAAAACTAATATAGCTTAAAATTAGAAGAGAAAGCGAAAAGGTTCTGAAAATCTTGAACTCTGATTGATGTTGCCTCAGCCTACTGAATATACAATTAGTAGTCGGCTCTTGAGTGTCTCTCTCATCTTCTGAACCTGATACGACCCCACAACAAAGCCCATCTCAGTTGAGACCAGAATGCAAAAAGTGCAAGGGCAGGTGCCACTGAGAATGTTTCCTGTATTTACTCTGAGCAATTTGCACCTCTGTTTTGCCAGAGAAAAGCCAGGAATCCCTTGAAAAGAGAGAGCTCAAAGGCCTTGAAGCTAGGTTGCATTATATGATTAATTATCCTCCTGTCCTGGCTGAAAGAGTCAATCCAATTAGCCTTCCATAACCTAAAGATTCTACACAGATATTAGGATTTTCATGCTTTGAGTATTTCAGGTACATGCATTTTGTGCCTCAGTTTTTGTTCATAGAGTTGGGGGTTGGTAAATGTATATATTTTGCAATACATGCTGAAACATTGAAAGATGAATATTGAGAAGTAAAAACATTTCAGTCAGCACCTATAATCTGCCAAGGCAATTAATCAAACACATACTTTGTCAACTCACTTTTGTTCTGTTATGTTTTATGACTCTACTATTATTTTATCAACACAATAAAAGGAATTAATCTTCATTGCATGGAAAATGTTTGGGAGGCAGAGAAAAGGGACTTAGCTGTCAGTATCGATCTTGTGGTTAAAATCAATCATCAGGACAGATTGAATTATTTTTAACTGTGATGTATTCATTAAGCCTTATTGGAAACACTTTAATGCACTATAGGATTTCTTACACTATCAGAATACAGATTGTCCCCTGGCATGAATCTCTTCAATGACTCAGTTGCCCTTACATTATCTGCCTTCTCTAATAGGAAATGGAAACTTTCAGAAATTGATGAAAGAATAGCAGTTACATCTTTACCCACAGGCTTACAAGTCTCTTGAGATAGAAAGGCACAAATGTGAACCCAGAAGAATTTCTTAAATCTAGAAATAACTGTTTAATACTAGAGGGGATGCAAAGTTTCTCAAGAGGACCTTTATTTATGCACGATAAGACTTCATCAGTTTCTACAACAGAAGGTTCCTTCAACAGAAGGTTCCTTGGCCAAGGGTTGGTTTTTCTACATTTAGTGTAATTCAGGATGACTGGCAGAAACAGTCACACAAGTAACACTCATCCATGGGTTAACCTACTGAGCATTGGTTATGGCATGAACAATACAAGGGGAACTGTTGGGGTAGAAAGAGTTAAGACATGTAGTTCCTATTGGCAATGCAACTTTAATCTAGTTGGGGAGATTTGTAGCAGAATGAACTAAAAATTGTTTGAATCAGTATAAAAAGAGTCCAGCAGATTGGCAAAGACATATGCTTCGTTCATCAAGTGCAGGAGGGGACAAGGTGGGACACAGTGTGGGCTTGAGGGGTCCTGCAGATCCAGGAGGCAGGTTAATCATGTCACATGTGCCTTGTAGTGAAGAGGTAGATGGTTGCTGTCTTAATGAGAATCTTGCAGAAACATTTGTTTGTAAGTGGCTTTACATGTTTCCTTCTCTTTGATATGGCTAAGTGTCAATGGAAAACATACCAGGATGAACCTATGTGAAAAAAATCTTAGTTTCAAAACATGTGATACTTCCTTTAAACCGTCTCTCCAAAATGACTCTATTTGGTCTTGCAGAAAAGCCTGGAACCATTCATCGGGTCCCTGTGTGACCTCAGACCAATTATTTTACCTCTTCGAGCCTCTGTTTTCTTATCTACATAAGAAAGCACAGAACTAGTCATCTTGATGATTCTTTATTACTCATGTCTAATGTTATGAACAGTTCTTCATTTTCTTTGGGAGGAAAACAGGGATCAGAAAATCCAGCTGACCTCATTGCTCTGACTTGTTGATCCATCTCTGCCTTTCTGGTTGGTGTACTTGCCCCATTTTGCTTGGCTTGGGCAATTCCCCTTTGCTCCTACAGAGAGTAGAAAAGTGTAGGGAAGTAGCTTGTTCTGTTCTGGTTAGTTATTCAATCCTAAATAATTAATGCCATTCCTGTACTCCATCACCTTGAAGTTGCTGGATGGCCAAGGGGTATTAATAAAGGATAAGTTCCATGAGGTCTAAAGAAAAGACTCCAAAACCTTTCTTAGGGTCAGCCAAGCAGAAGGAGGAGGGAAACAGGGTTAGGAGAAACGAAGGAGGGACAGGAAATACATGTTTCATCTAGTCTCAAAATTCTCCATTAGGTAAAGGAGAAATATTATAACTGAGAATTCTCCATACAGAATTAAGCCGTGATAAATTAATATCTTTGAAGAAAAATCAATAACAACAAGGTTTGTATTGAGCTGAAAAATCTCATTATAAAATAGAAGCGTTTGAGCTGTGTTTATCTCCCTTAAAATTAACCCTCTGTAGAAAAGAGCCATTTGAAAGTGGCAAGAAGTAAAGATCATCTCCCGTGAAGAGCTTCTTCTATAAATTACCTCTGCCAGGTCCAGGGAGGGGCCAGTTCTGTGATCCAAAACACAAAAATGCACTGACGACCCCATGTAGAGAGATTTTCAAAATTAAAGGCATGCTGTGTCTCCAACAGGAATGGAGTCTATGAAGGGCTGGCTACCACCACTGTGTTTAGCTGTTTGATATGTGTTCTAGATCAGGAGAGAATGCCATAAAACCCATGTGGTCTGGATGGTAGAGGCTGGCATCATGTCTCCAAAATGCCAGACAAATATATTTTTTAAAGTCATTTTTAGAAAGCAAATTTATTATATATATATATTTTCTTTTTAATGAAGCTGATTACCATCTATGCTGAATTTCACCAAAGTGCATGCTTCTTTGAGTGTGATGTGTACACAGAACAGCTTCTGCACACATCTTCAAAACTCTGGAAATGGAATACTCTTTCATTCCAAGAGTTGTTATTGATATCTATAGATCAATGAAGGCAAAAATTAATCAAACACTAATTATGTGTCAGATACTGTGTTATGTGCTTTACATACATTATTATAGTAAATCCTTACAATCCAATGACACAGCCACAATTATTACCCCCACTTCAGAATCAGGCATCTAGGTCTAAGTTACCTTGCTCAAGGTCACATACCCAATAAAAGAGTGGAACCCACCTCTGTCTGGCTAAGGACCTGGCCTCTTAAACACCAGCATACATTGCTGCACCAAGAATATATATAATGATCAAGTTAGCAGTGAAGTTAAGATCCAGTCTTCAGTGTGACATGGTGATCAGGACTATGGATGCTGGTGAAGGAAGAGATACACAGCATGATGGAATGAAACAGAGCGCTCAGAAACAGTCCTCGACAAAAGTGCCTAGCTTATTGTTGACGAAGGTGCAAAAGCAACTCAATGGAGGAAAGATAAACTTTTCAGCAAATGGTGCAGGGGAAAGGCAGAGTTTCTGGGCCAAAAAAAAAAAAGGAAAAAAGAAATACCACCTAAATCTCACACTATAGACAAAGATGAGCCCAAAACAGATTTCAGACTTGAATAAAATCCACAAAACTCAGATAAATACCATACTCTTATGCATATATACAGAATCTAGAAGGATGGTACTGAAGAATTTATTTATAGGGCAGCAATGGAGAAACAGACACAGAGAATAGACATATGGACCCGAGGAGAGGGCAGGAGAGGGTGAGATGTAAGGAAAGAGGCTCGGGACATTCAAACAGGGGCTCTGTATCACCCTAGAGGCGTGGGATGGAGAGGGAGAGGGGAGGGAAGTTCAAAAGGAAGGGGAGATATGTACAACTATGGCTGCTTCATGTTGAGGTTTGACAGAAAACAGCACAATTCTATAAAGCAATTATCCTTCAATTAAAAAATAATTTTAAAAACCCACAAAACTCTAAAATTTGGGGGGAAATATGATAGAATCTTCAGGAGCTATCATAAGCAAATAATTCTTAGATTTGACCCAAAAAGCATGGTCTGTAAAAAGAAAAATTGATAATTGGGCTTCATCAAAAGTTAAAACTTTTCCTCTGAAAAACAGCCCATTAAGAGGATAAAAATACAAGCTATAGTCTAGGACAACATACTTGCACACCAAATATCCTGCAATGGGTGGTATCTAGAATATGTAAAGATCTCCCAAATAACAACAAAAAGCAAACAGTCTTATTAGAACATGAGCAAAAGACATGAGCGGGCATTTCAGAAAAGAGGCAAATAAGCATAAGAAAAGTTGCTAAACATTATTGGCCATGAGCAAAATCCAATTTAAAACCACAATAAGATATTATTACATATTTATTAGAATGAGTAAAATAAAAATACTGAAAATACTAAATGCTGGTGAGTATGCCAAAAACTGGAGCACTGTGCAGAATATAAAATGATACCACTGCTTTAGAAAACAGCTTGGCAATTTCTTAAAAAACCTAAACATGCAACTATAATAACACAGCAGCTGCATTACTGGGCATTCATCATCCTAGACAAATGAAAACTTATGTTCACATGAAAACCCATATGGAAATGCTCATGACAGCTTTATTCTTAATATCCCCCAAGTGAAGTAATCCAAATATCCTTCAACAAGTGAATAAACTGTAATACATCCATACCATGAAATACTACTCAACAATACAAAGGAACAAGCTGTTGACACACACAACCACCTGGATCAGACTCCAGAGAATTATGCAGAGTGAAAAAAAGCCAGTCCCCAAAGTTTACATTCCATTTACAAGACATTCTTGAAATGACAAAGTTAGGAAAATGGCAAACATAACAGTGCCTGCCGTGGGTTAAGAAGAGGGTGACGTAGGAGGAAAGCGTATGGGGCTACAGAAGAACAAAACGAGGGGTCCTTGTGTTGGAAATGTTCTGTATCTTGAGAGCGTGAATGTCAACATTCTGGTGGTGATATTGTACTATGACTTTGTGGGGTTTTGAATTATTTTATTTTATTCATTGTTCTTGGCCTCACGGTATGTGGGATCTTAGTTCCTTGACTAGGGATCAAACCCGCACCTCTTGCATTGACAGCTTGGAGTCCTAACCACTGGATTGCCAGGGAAGTCTGATTTTAGAAGCTGTTCCAAAGAAACTAGGTAAAGGATCTACAGAGATTATTTGTATTATTTTTTCAATTGCCCATGAATCTACAATTATCTCAAAATAAAAAGTTGAAAAAAAAAAAGAATTCCCAAGTAATATCATGGGCTTCCTGATAGGATGTGCCATGAAGGCTACAACTTCATATCTGTGATATTTTTGCCCCCAAAATGCATAACCCAAATTTAATCATAAGGAAATCTCAAGGAAAACCAAATTGAGAGACATTTCACAAATAATCAGACACTACTTTTCAAAAACATCAGAATAGTCTTGCCTGGAGAATCCCATGGACAGAGGAGCCTGGTAGGCTATGATCCACAGGGTTGCAAAGAGTCAGACATGACTGAAGCAACTTAGCATCCAGACATTAAAGGTAAAAAACAAAACAAAACCTTGGATTGTTCCAGATTAAGGTACGCTAAGGACAATGGCACACAGTGTGGTATTCTAGATTAGATCCTGGACTGGAAACAAAGGATATTAATGGAAAATTAGTGACGTTTGCAGGTTTGCAGATTAGCTCAAACTATTGTTTCCATTTTACTTTTCTGATTTGGGTAATTGAGCTGTGATTTGGGAGAATCTGAGTGAAGGTGACACAAACATTTGCATACAATTTCTTCAAATTTTTCTAAAGTCTGAAGTTATTCAAGAAAGTAAAAGCATAAGGAATTTTAAACATATTTAACTTATAAATTAATGTTGGATAAATATACGAGAAAAAGACTGGTTCTTTTTTATTGCTTAGTGAAATCAAATGCCTAGAATCTGAAACATTTCCCTCCAATATGGCAGCCAAACCTCTGTCTCCAGCCCAGACAGGGAGTCACCCTGGAACATCCAACTGCTGGGCTGCAACTGGGGAATGGAAGGTTGATTTTGTGTGTGATAAAAAGTCATATGCTTCAAGAGAACTGAGTTATGCAGGCTAAGAAGAAGGTAAGATTTTTAAGGCTGAGAATAATTCTAACCTGTATCCTCTCAAACCCATTTGAGTTCTTTCCTTTCAAAGGAAAACTTCCAGCACTGAGTGGGTTGTTGCTGTGACATGAGCAGGCAGTGGCTGTTTCATACATCTTGGCCTGACAGCAGGAGAATCGTAGCCCCTCAGCCTGTCATCTCCACCTTCTGGTTTCATTTATTTTTCCACTTTTTCCTCTCTGTTCTGGGCTAAGAACAGCTACAGCAGTGCAGTCTCCAGCAGCCGTCAGAGCGGCATAAATATTAGTGATAATTGTAAGGTACAGTAATTGCAAATAGCGGTGATTAATTCTTACAATAATAGCTGTCCTAAGAACAATTGATTTCCCTTCCAGTCATGCCCAAGTTTCCCTTGAGAAAGCTTTAAAATGGTTATTATTATTAGTTTAAGCTTTGGGGAGAGAAGGCAAGTGGAGAAGAATGGTGATTACTTTGGTTTTGTTGGCTCTGATTCTTGGTGAGTGGGCAGAGGAAAGACACCCATGGTGTTGCAGGAAGCACTTTCCTGTCTCCCTTACCAGAAAATCAACCCCACTCTGAATATGGAGGGGGGGGGACTTCAACTCACTGAATGTGGGTCACACAGTCACAGCGAAGAATTTGCTTAAAACTATGATGACAGAGCACCGGGAAAGCAAAGACAAATTCTCACTCAGGTAATAACTCTCTCTTGCCTAAGTCTTATCCAACACTATGTGATTTATTTTTGAAATCTTCCTGATGTAGCTATCCAAGCACTATTATCTCTATTTAATGTATGCTAATGGAAATATGAAGCAGTAAATTGCTTCTTTCAGACCACTGAAGAAGTCAGTGATGGACCTAGAATTTAAGATCAAACAGCCACGGCTCCCATTTTTATGATCAAATCAGGAAATTAAACCAAAATTTCAGGGCTGGTTTCCCTCAGAGATTATCCCCTCATCACTCTTCTTTTTGGTTAAGCCCACATGTAAATGAACACCAGACAAAATTTATCACCATATGCTTACTGTCCAACTAAAACCAATCATTTTATAGTATATCAATACTCAAATTTCTCTCAGTGATTAAAATTTATTTTATTTCAGTTACTCTCCAAACTAGGGGAAAACTATTTCTAAATTTACTAATTAGGATCTGATTCCTTTCGTATAGGTACAATTATTTGATTTTGGGGTGGTGTATACTTGCATGCATGCATAAACTAGGTAGTAGCAATAAAGCTCCGAATGTCCAGCATCTAGTTGACATTTCAGGTCCTTACATCCGCTTTCATATACTTGTCTTTCAGAATAGGCATGTACTCAGAAATTAATTAGCAGTTTTCCTGTCTTTTCCAGATTTTACTATGACTCCAGACTTCATGAATTCAAGTGCTCTCCTCAGCTCATTCTAGTGTCCTTAGCACTTAGTAGAGTGTCTAATATAATACCAACTGTAGGTGATCAATAAATACTCATTGCATGAATAGATAGATGGATTACATCCTTATTACCTCCATTTATTTTATTTCATAGCTCCTGCTACTAACTGTTTGAGAGCTGTAGTAATCTTTTCTGCCTACATTCCCTCAGCAGGCAAGGATTTAAAATGTATCAGTCAGCTACTGCTGTGTAAAAAATTACCCCCAAACCTTCCACTTTAGAAAAATGAATAGGGCTTCCTTTGAGTCTCAGTGGTAAAGAATCAGCCTGCCAGTGCAAGAGACATGGGTTCAATCTCTGATCTGAGAAGTTCCCAAATACTGTGGGACAACTAAACCCCTGCACCACAAATACTGAGTCATGCTGTATAGCTTAGGAACCGCAACTCCTGAAGACCAAGCACCCTACAGCCCATGCTGCACAATAAGAGAAGCCACCGAAATGAGAAGCCTGTGCACCAGAACTGGAGAGTAGCCCCTACTCACAGCAACTAGAGGAAAGTCCAGACAGTAACAAAGACCCAGCACAGTCAAAGATAAATAAATAAGTAGAAAACAGCAGATATTTGTTTACCTTGCACAATTCCTAAAGGTTAGGAATCTGGGTTGTCAAGCCTCAGGGTTTCTCAATGAATTTCAGTTAAGCTGTTGACCAAGATTATAAGCTCAACTGGAACTGGATAATCTACTTTCAAGCTCACTGACCTGCCTGTGGTTGAGAGTTCAGCTTCTTGCCAGGCAGGCTTGTTCTAGTGTTGTTTATGGCTTGTCCCCCAAAGTCAGTAATCTGAAAAAGAGAGGGAGGTCATGTAAGGAATGGAACCCACAGAATTGAAACTGTAATTCTTTAGTATCTAATTATCTAATCTTAGAATGACAAACCATCATTTACTGGCTGCAAAACCCAATCCTGGTACAAGAAGGGTGTAAATATTAGGAAGCAGGGATGTGTGAGACCCAGCTAGGATTTTGGCTACCATAAAGGCTTTGCAAGATTTTATATATCACCTTCTCGATCAGGCATGTGTGTCATGTAGCAATTAATAAATTAGTTTAGATAAGGAGGAAAAGTCTTTAAGTGAAAGAGGGCAGAATCATCTTGGACATGAGAACCTCTGTAGTGGGAATTATGTTAAGCTCATCTCACAGGGTTATCAGGCTCATCCTAAATGTAAAAGCACTGGAAGAGAAGTGAGAGGTGGGAGGCCAGGGGGAACAAAGAAGATGACCAAACGAGAGGCAACAAATGTCTCCTCGCTTGTTGCTTGCATAGGCAATAACGGGAACTCTTCAATTTTCCAAATTTTAACCTCTTATGAGCAGGGAGATCCTGCATTTCTGACCAAAAGTTGAAAAGGGTAGCTTAATAGTATGAAACAGAGTGTGGAGATGGTTGATAAATTAGTCGGATGACTGTATAATTTATTGTCTGAACCAAGACACTATTTAGAGCAAAAAGAAGGGCTATTAATAATGATGCCACAGCAACTGGCATAAATTGAGACTGTCCCGGACAATCTTGGACACATGCTCACCCTGTAAATTAGAGCCATTTATTTTGGGCTATTTTTACTGTGAGGAGCCTGGAATAGTGAGTTTGGTAAACAGTCCCTTGAAACTCACCTTTTATGCTTTCTAGAATACCTAACCCAGAGAAAAGAATTAAGAAGGAAGCAGGCAGCCCTATGTACTATTGCTTGACAAAGGGCAACCTCTTGGGGAAGGGCTGATTTGTAAGGATGTTGTCTAAGAATTCACGTCCCTCTCAAGGAAATCACCAGTCATGAGGGATTCGAACATATCTTTTACTGCAGTTTTCCTCATATCAGCTGCAAATAGAGAGTCTGTTTAATTTTGCAAAATTTCTTTTCATATGCATCTAATTAAAGTATCTGTTGAGTCCATCATGTTGTATTCAAGTTAATTGAATAGGAAAAAAATTTTAATGGTCCCCTATTAGATTTTCCTGGTTAATGTCACCACCATCTATTGATTTTTTTTTTAATTAGAGATTTTTGTTAATGGATTTTCACAAATTAAAATCTGTCTAATAAGTGGTGCTCCTCTGGCAGTTCTCAGGACACTTGCTGAGATTTGAGGGAGTCTGCATTTTCAATGACAGATTCTATAGAATTCTAAGATGAGATTAGAATTCCTGCTGATAAACTTCATTATGCCATGGATTTTTTTTTCCTCCTCTGAAAAATAAGATTTTTAGAGAGGATTTTTAGGGAGACAAGTGTATAAGTAGTAACACTCATTTGCACCCAAATATAGATTGTCATTCCTAAGTCTTTCCTGGTGGTTCAGCAGTAAAGAATCCACCTGCAATGCAGGAGACTCAGGTTCAATCCCTGGTCAGGAAAGAGCCCCTAGAAAAGGAAATGGCAACCCACTCCAGTATTCTTGCCTGGGAAATCCCATGGACAGAGGAGCCTGGCAGGCTAGAGTCCATGGGGTCACAGAGTTGGACATGACTTAGCAACTAAACCACCACCCCACCCTGTACCCCCCCCCCCCGACCACCAGTATTCTACAGCCCAGTGCAATTGCTGAAATTCTAGGTAGAGTTGTACCCTTGATTTTTAGGCTCTGACCTAATGGTAAGAGAGTCACTCAGTCTAGCACAAAATTTTTATATGGCTATAAATAGAAGAAATAACTATATCCAAGGTGATTAGATTATAATTCACTCCCCGATTGCCTTTTCCAAGAAGTNGCCCCTAGAAAAGGAAATGGCAACCCACTCCAGTATTCTTGCCTGGGAAATCCCATGGACAGAGGAGCCTGGCAGGCTAGAGTCCATGGGGTCACAGAGTTGGACATGACTTAGCAACTAAACCACCACCCCACCCTGTACCCCCCCCCCCCGACCACCAGTATTCTACAGCCCAGTGCAATTGCTGAAATTCTAGGTAGAGTTGTACCCTTGATTTTTAGGCTCTGACCTAATGGTAAGAGAGTCACTCAGTCTAGCACAAAATTTTTATATGGCTATAAATAGAAGAAATAACTATATCCAAGGTGATTAGATTATAATTCACTCCCCGATTGCCTTTTCCAAGAAGTCAGAACAATTGTCCAAGGGCATTGGATTAATCTTAGAAAAGCTACTTTTTTTTTCTTTTTAAAGAGAAATGTTCAGTCCTAGACTTGATGCAACAAGGTCCTGTTCCTGATGGTCTGAGAGAGTTTAAAGTCAAAAAGGAGGCTGTGAAATATTCTTACTGTAACTTGTTTCTTCCTAGAACATCACTTAAAATTCATTCTGAACTTGAGCCTGCCAAAGGATAAAGAGAAGCCTGAGGGAAGCTTAAGGGCAAAAGAGAAAGTCTTCAGGGTCAGCATCTGGTCCTGGAGAAAGGTAAACATAAGGCAAGAGAGCAAGGGAAAAAGAAACCTTCACCTTCACAGACTGCTGGGCAGTGGAGCTGTTCTGGGCACACTAGACCCCTCCTATTATTCCTTCTAAAAATGAAGAAAAGTCCTCTAAAGTTCCTCATTTTCACAGAATGAGATTACAGGAGAATTATCACAGGTAACCCTTAATCCACCCAGGTAGCCTCGCAGTTGTCACACAGTCAAGTCATTACAGACTCAACTCTGTATTTCTGCCAGGCAAGGAGAAGTGGTTAATCCAGCCCCTTTCATCCCTTTGAATCATTTCCAAGGAATAAAATCAGGAATTCACCAAAGACAATAACAAAGCCCACCTGGCTCCACATCGCCCATAAGGATAAAAATCCTTCCGTTTATGTCTTCCAAGCTCTGCACGTCCCATCTAGTCACCCAAGTCCTATCCACCCTTCCATTTCCTAGAGCTCCATAAAAACTCCCCGGAAGACCGCCACTAAAACTCATCTCATCTTTCCTTTATCTGAATACTGTAGTGCATACAGCATGCAGAATAAAATGTAGTGCTTAATTATACATCACTTTTTATTATCCTTTAACTTTTTCTTGTAAGTAAAAGAGAGATCATACATTTTTGCAATTATCTCCCACATTTAATAATACGGAACTCCCCACCAATTTCCCATTCTCTTGACATACTCACTATCCTTTCTGCTTTCCAGACAACATCCATTAGAATTGTTCCAAGAGAAATTCACACAATATTCAATATTTTTATATGGCTTACTACATATAAGCAGTTAAGCAAATATATAACCTGCACAGCAACCCTGTGATGTAGTAATATCACTTTGTTTTCTTTCCCTGGTGGAAAAGAAGACATTTCATAACTTATCCAAGGACACAAGTCTAGTGAAGTGATAGAGCAGAGATCCAAATTCAGGGGTGTTGCTTCAGATTACACACTCTTAACCCCTTCATCATACAAAGAGAAAGATTTTATCTTTAGCTGCTTATATTCAGGTTAGATTCTAGCAAGTTAAAATTCTAACTTTCAGGCTAATAAGTGGCCTCCCATTGAGTAAACCATGAACCAAACCCAAAGGATCCAACCACAAGGTGATTTCATAGTACAGCGGGGACAAGCCCTTTGACCAACAATGGTGGGAACATGGTTTATTTCTCAAAGTAGAAGGATCTGACTTAGATAAAGGAGGAATTCTGAGTCTCTCCCTTTCAACTAGAGGAGTGACGAGGAGAAGCCAATGAAGTTGCTAATGACCTTGTTTCTGTATCAGCTCAACCAGGAGCAAGAGAACCTTTATCAACATCCATAACAAATGGGGAAAGCAAGGCTGACTCGTGACCATGGCTATATCTTAGCGTTTTCCGTGGACTTAGGAAAGTAAAAGTCTCTATCTAGAGCCACGACCTGTATAATGTGGGAGCAGTGGTATGGAGGTAGCCGAAGCTGGGTAATAGTTGATATTGAAACCACCTGTGGGGCTCCCTATGGCTTCATCATGGCAAACATGTGACAGTGAAGCCCTGTGTGTTCTGAGTGGGCATGAAGAGAGGTTGAGGGCAGTGGTGGATTGCAAAAGACTTGGTTTGGGAAAAGGGACAGCATTGGGCAGCGGCCAGTGGTGATGTGTCCAGCTGACTATGGAGACCAGATGAAATCACCCAGCCCTCACTGGCACTAGACCAGAAGGCAGAACAGCCTGGCCATACCACCCAGAGGTTGGGGGCGATCCAGAGGAAGCCAGGTAGACCCAGGACCCCTCTTCTTACCCAAATGTCCATACAAATACACCAAGCTCCCTTCTTATATCCAATACCATTTGGCAGTGGTGGAGGGGGCAGTGAAATATAAAGCCTGCGTAATTGCTCTAAGTGGCTGAGTCACCCACAACCACTATCACACCAGTGAGGCTTACGAGGAGAACTTTGAAGAGAACAAAAGTGTAAGCTGGAGGAGGACTCTGTAGGTCAGAAAAGCTTGCAGTATTATTATACAAGAAGATTACACTGCCTCTACTAAACCACTGAAAGGGGGTTTGTCACAAAAATCAGACAATTTGGAGAAAATATCAAGATGCTTTCCTTTGCACATCCGAAGATGCTCTCTGAGCAGATGTCAAACCTCATGGTACAGCTACACGATTTGCTATTTTCTCCTGAGTGGAGACCCTTCAGATTAGGAAATGGCGTATCTTTTTGTACTTCTTGTTGGCTCAGCTCACAAGTGGGCACGGCAAGTGCGCAGAAGCATTTGTTGACACACTGCCCCAGTGCGAAGGGAATGAATCTCTGCTGTACTTTCTCCAAGACAATTAAAAGAAAGAAGATAATGCACATGTGTGATTTGGGGGGGAACAATTTTCTTTCCTTGCATCTCAATGTCTTCTTGGTAAGCGCTGGCTTGGGAATCTAATCTGGCTTCCTCTGCCTGTATGATAACCCAGGGAGCAGCTCCAAAAACCAGACAAGCCAATTAGCAGTGCGTCTAATTTTTGTAATTTCCGAAACCCTCCATCACAATGAGGTGATTACAGGAAAGTTAACCTCTAGCAGTTGAAATTATTCAGTGTGGAGTTCAGCCAGGGACAGGAAACCAAGTTGACTTAGGAAGAAAAGCATGGGGCTTCTCCTTTCAAGTGACTTATCTGAAAAGTCAGCCAAAATGTGGAAACCTTGGTATGTCACTGACTTGTTAATTCCTTTGGCAACCAGACAGCTGAGGGCAGGCTGATGTGAGAGAGGCGACAGAGTGGCATGAATGTGGAAGGCTTGGTTTTCACCCAGTGGCCTTGGGTGAATGAACATGGAGGACATAATACAGAACAGAACCCGAGAAAGGGAGAGAAAGGCTTCTGAAACAACGCCTGGCACTGAGGACTTGGTGATCAAAGGCTTTAAAGGGTGGACGGGGATCTGAAGTACGTATGCATCAGGCAACATAACAGGCATTTTCTTAAGAGGTGAGGNCAGGCATGGCTTTGTTTCATTGAGTTAGACAAGGCTGTGGTCCTAGTGTGATTAGTTGACTAGTTTTCTGTGAGTATGGTTTCAGTATGTCTGCCCTCTGATGCCCTCTTGCAACACCTACCATCTTACTTGGGTTTCTCTTACCTTGGACGAGGGGTATCTCCTTACCGCAGCCTTTCCTGACCTTCAACGTGAGATAGCTCCTCTAGGCCCTCCTGTACCTGTGCAGCCACTGCTCCTCGGGTTGCTCCTCCTGGCCGCCATCCCTGGCCTTGGGCATGGGTGGCTCCTCCCAGCCACCTCCCCTGGCCTTGGGTTCGCGGTGGCTCCTCAGGGTAACTGCCCCTGACCTCGGACGTGGGGTGTCTCCTCCCAGAAGCCCCTGACCTTGGACATGGGATAGCTCCTCTCGGCGTCCGCCCTGACCTCGTATGCAGGGTGTCTCCTCCCGGCTGCCTCTGGCCTCGGATGCAGGGTAGCTCCTCCTGGCCGCCACCCCTGACCTCGGATGCGGGGTAGTTCCTCTTGGCCACCACTGACCTCGGACGCAGGATAGCTCCTCTTGGGCCATTCCTGCGCTGTCACAGCCTGGCACTCTAGGCCGCTGCCCCTGACTTTGGACATGGGGTAGTTCCTCTCGGCCATGCTCAGTGCTCCAGCTGGTAGCCACAAGGCTTTTTTTAGTTTGTATTATGTTTCAAGTACTGAATTATGTTTCAAGTACTGAATTAAGTACCAAAGTTATTTTTAAAAAGCTACCTTTGCATACCTTTGCAGACCATACAGTCTGAGCAACAAGACAGTATGCCAATAAATAATTATGGTAAGATCCAAGAAAAGCTAACAACCAAAACATGACAGGTTGTGGGAGTGAAATTAAAACAAAATAAACAATAAAGATAGAGAATAAATATAAAGATAAATAAAGATAAAGAACAAAATAAAGATATACAAATACTAGTACAAATAAAGTTGAAATCTATACTATTTAGGAGTGAAAGCAAATAACTTTAATCATCAGTTAATAGCAACTTGCAAAGTTTTCATTGTAAGTGGCTATTTAATGTAAATGAATCCACTAAGTTAAAAAATAAAGTTAGTCCAAAAAATGTAGTTGGAAACAACTTTTTTATCCCCCAACTCCCCATTCTGTGTCCTTTCCAACCAGCTTTGGGGATCATGTTTGTCCTTTCCTCTCTGTGAACTCTCTGACAGGTCCTATGATGTTTTCCAATCATTCTCATTAATTCATGTATTTAAATATCTCTTGAACATCTCTTATTTGCAAGGGGTAGGCCAAATGGGAGGAAATGAAGCACGAAGCATAAAAGTTTTTCAAAAACTTTATAATATAATGAAAATAAGTGATCTAGGGGATAAAGAAAGACTTGGACATGAGTGTAATTTTACATAGGATTTTCTGGGGAGGTGTCTCTGAAAGATGTTATCTGAAATCCAACAAAATGAGCAAAGCAGGAGAATATGTGGGTGGGTGAAAAACATTCTGCACAGAGAATATGCAAATACAAATTTCTATGGGAAAAGTAGGCTCCCAGTGTTTGTTATAGGAACAGGGCAGAAACTAGTGAGGCAGTGCATGACTTAGCAGAGAGAGCAGAGAAAAATGACATTGAAGAGGCAAGATCAAAATAAGGAGACTACCATTAAGAGGCTTTTAAATGAGTAAAGGTGAGAAACAATGGCAACTTAGATGAGTATGTCAATGATGAATATTCTGGGAAGTAATCAGACTTCGGCAGAAAGTGAAGAGGAACTAAAGAGCCTCTTGATGAAAGTAAAAGAGGAGAGTGAAAAAGTTGGCTTAAAGCTCAACATTAGGAAAACTAAGATCATGGCATCCAGTCCCATCATTTCATGGGAAATAGATGGGGAAACAGTGGAAACAGTGTCAGACTTTATTTTTCTGGGCTCCAAAATCACTGCAGATGGTGACTGCAGCCATGAAATCAAAAGACACTTGCTCCTTGGAAGAAAATTTATGACCAACATAGATAGCATATTCAAAAACAGAGACATTACTTTGCCGACTAAGGTCCGTCTAGTCAAGGCTATGGTTTTTCCAGTAGCCATGTATGGATGTGAGAGTTGGACTGTGATGAAGGCTGAGCACCAAAGAATCGATGCTTTTGAACTGTGGTGCTGGAGAAGACTCTTGAGAGTCCCTTGGACTGCAAGGAGATCCAACCAGTTCATTCTGGAGATTGGCCCTGGGATTTCTTTGGAAGGAATGATGCTAAAGCTGAAGCTCCAGTACTTTGGCCACCTCATGCGAAGAGTTGACTCATTGGAAAAGACTCTGATGCTGGGAGGGATTGGGAGCAGGAAGAGAAGGGGACGACAGAGGATGAGATGGCTGGATGGCATCACGGACTCGATGGGGGTGAGTCTGAGTGAACTCCAGTAGCTGGTGATGGACAGGGAGGCCTGGTGTGCTGCGATTCATGGGGTCGCAAAGAGTCGGACACGACTGAGCGACCGAACTGAACTGAACTGAACAAGCAGAGCCAACATGATTTCTCAATGTATTGAATATGAAATATCAGAGAAGAATATCAAGAACGACTTCACAGTTTTCTGACATAAAACATGGAGGATTACAATTGCTATATACTGAGATGTATGAAGAAACAGGTTTCATAGGCAGGTTGAAATCAATAATTAAGTTCTAACCATGTCAAGTTTGAGAATTCCATTAAGAGCCATGTGAATAAGCTGAATATATGATAAAATACAAGTGGAATTCATATGAATGGTCTAAGATCATATAGGAGTAAATAAGAAATGGCAACTTATATTTAACACTGTATAGCTACATGTAAGAATTAAATTAGAACATTTTCTCATATCATATATAAAATTAAATTTAAAATGGATTAAAGACCCTAAATATAAGTCTGGAAACCATAAAATTCCTAGAAGAAAATAGAGAAAAAAATGCTATTTGTAATTGCTCATTGTAGCAATATTTTTTAATCTGTTGTTGAAGGCAAAGGAAATAAAAGCAAAATAAACAAAAGGGGCCTAATTAAGTTTAAACACTTTTTCACAGCAAAGGACACTATCAACAAAATGAAGAGAAAACTTCCTGAATGAGAAAAAGTATTTGCAAATGATGTGAGCAATAAGAAAATAATATCTAAAGAACTCATACAATTCAATATCAAGAAAATAGTCTGATTTTAAAATGGGTAGAAGACCCAAACAGGTCTTATTTTCACTACCTGATTTTAAAATGGACAGAAGACCTTAACAGGTCTTTCTTTTTCCAAAGAAAAGATACAGATGGCCAACAAAGACGTGAAAAGATGTTCAACACTGCTAATTATCAGGGAAGTGCAAATCAAAATCACCATGTGATATCACCTTACACCTGTTAGAATGGCTATCATCAAAAAGACCACAAATAACAAATAACAAACTATCATATGGTCCACCAATTCCATTCTTGGGTGGAAAATCTGAAGAAAATGAAAATGCTAATTAGAAAAGACACACACTCCCTAAAGTTCATGGCATCATTATTTACAGTTGCTAAGATATGGAAGCAAACTAAGTGTCCATCAATAGATAAATGGATTAAAGAAGATGTGATAGGCATGGAATATTACTCAGCCATGAAGAATGCAGCAACATGGAAGGACCATAAGGGAATTATGCTTAGTAAAATAAGTCAAACAGAGAAAGACTATATATCATCACTGATATGTGAAATCTTTAAAAAATAAAACAACAGTGAATACTACAAAAAAGAAACTTAGGTATAGAGAACAAACTAGTGGCTGCCAGTGGGGAGAGGAATGAGGCTAGGGGCAAGATAGGGTCAGGAGACTAAAAGGAATAAACTACTATGTACAAAATAAATAAGTTGCAAGGCTATATGGTACACAACAGGGAACACAGTCCGTATTGTATAATACAATATAGTCCCTGAAATTCTCCAGACCAGAATACTAGAGTGAGTAGCCCTTCCCTTCTCCAGGGGCTCTTCCTAACCTGGGGACTGAACCCGGGTCTCCCACACTGCAGGCAGATTCTTTACCAGCTGAGTCACCAGGAAAGCCCCAAATGAAGTATAAACTATAAAAATTTTGAATCACTATGTTGAATGACTGAAACAAATACAGTATTGTAAATCAGCTATACTTCAATTAAAAGAAAACATTTTAAAAGCTGAGACTGAATAAACTCTCCTAAGGAGTGATTATACGTGGGGAGATAGCTGCAAGGATCAAGCCCTCATGCACTACAGAATTTAGAGGTAAGTAACTGGGTAAAGCTACAGTGACTAAGAAAGTGTTGTAAGAAGGGGGAAAAAAAAAAAACTAAAAGAATTATGCTCTGCACCATATACAAAAATAAACTCAAATGGATTAAAGGTCTAAATTTAAGGCCAGAAACTATAAAACTCCTAGAGGAAAACATAGACACAACATTCACTGACATAAGTTACAGCAAGATGCTCTATGACCCACCTCCCAGAGTAATGGAAATAAAAGCAAAAATAAACAAATAGGACCTAATTAAACGTAAAAACTTTTGCACAGTGAAGGAAACTATAAGCAAGGTGAAAAGACAGACTTCAGAATGGGAGAAAATAATAGCAAATGAAACAACTGACAAAGAATTAATCTCCAAAATATACAAGCAGCTCATGCAGTTCAATACCAGAAAAATAAACGACCCAATCNACTGAAACTACTTCGAATAGTTTATGCCACAAACTCTCATACTACTAAAGTGGAAGACAGAACTATCAAGCTGTAGGCACTGCCTACACCTATGTTGTGAAATGTGAAGATCAATGTGCAAATGACCAGCTCATCGGGTAAGGTCAATACCCAAACAATGAATGAACAACAGAGGTCTGCATCTCACAGGGTCGAGCTTAGAAATCCTTTTCTGAAGCAGTGTGTGTATGTGCTCAGTTGCTCAATCGTGTCCAATTCTCTTCCACCCCATGAACTGTAGCCTGCCAGGCTCCTCTGTTCGTGGGATTTTTCAGGCAAGAATACTGAAAAATCTTTTCCTTTCTTCCTCCAAGGGATCTTCCTGACCCAGGGATCAAACCCAAGTCTCTTGCATCTCCAGACTGGCAGGCAGATTCTTTATCCCTGAGCCATCTGAAGAGCCCTTTCTGAGGCATTAACTGCAATCCTTGGTGACGGGTAAATTGGAGAGTAGATTGCGATAGGTCTTGTACTTACTGAATTGTCCTTTGCACAGAAAATACAGAACTAGAACGAGCCCCAGAAGGGTGCATGTTATGAACTACAGTTGGTTATCTGCTCTTTCTGCCAATTAAAAGGCAGAATGAAAGCAATATGAAGTAAATGCAGATTGAACTCAGAATTATCCAGAAATAAACTCCATTCCACAAATTAGAATATTATGTACTAAGATCAGATGATCCTGCCTTATATATGCAAACTGAGTTTTAAATAAGAGACAACAAAATGCCAGAAGCATGGTTAGGAATGTGTGTGTCTTTAAAACCTACAGCTTTATATTTCAGAAGATAATTCTAACAGCAACTATAGAGACAAACCACAACAGGGAGAGATATGTTTACTCATTCAGTGATGTGGAAATCAGAGGAAAAAAGCAAAATGAAATTAGTAAAAAACTGCAACATGAAAAAAGTGGAAAACAAAGCATTCAAAGTATATCAAATATCAAAGTAGAGAAAAAGAATATGTATATCTTATATTTTAAGGCAGAGCAGAAAATAAATTTTAAAATATACTACTTTGTACTCAAAAATTTCAAAGAAAATGGTTAGGCTCTATATACTAAGAGATTAGAGATAAAAGAGTAAAATAGAAGGTTAATGTTTAATATGAAAACAACACATTAAAAAGTAAAATAAAAAGATAATTTAAAAAAATACAAAATTATAATCACAGCTTTAATATGAGTGTTAAAGATCATATTTGATTCTAACGGAAATTAAATTAGTGTTATGGAGGGCAAACTTGAAAATATTTCAGAATTTATTGAAAGAGAAAAGAGATAAAAATGAAATCCTGATGATATATATGGAAGAGAAAGAATGATGATCTAATGTAGACATAACTGATGTTTCTGAGAAAGAGGACAAGTCAACAGAAGCAATAATTTAAAATATGATAGAGAAAATCCTTCCCAGATTGAATGAAGTCATAATCCTGTAGATTGAAAACATCCCTAAGTACATGTGGTATCATAAGCAGAAGACTAGCTTCCACATATAAGTTGCTGAAATTTCTAACTTTAAAGCACAAAAAGAGATGGCTACAAGATTTCTTCTGGTTAATTTTGTTGGAGGAAAAAAACCTACTTCAACATTTAAAACAATACCTATTTCGTTTTCTCACGGAGTCTGAGCGTTAAGCACTTGGAAGGGGTTCAGTGTGGATGATATGGAAACAATACACCTGAAAATTAAGGATATAGTTTTGTTCTGGCTTTTGCAACAGAGAGAATATTCACTAATGAGGACAATCAGAGAAAATACAGGGGGATCTGGGGCTTTGCAAAAGGGTAAACAGGGGAATCGTTCATGAGCTACATGGGCGTCATGAGGAAGGATGGAGTAGGTCTTACCTTGGAAACTGTGAGGGCAGGTGGTCCTTTCCAGTTAGCTGTTTCCTGCCATAGCAAGTGTGAGAGGCTTCCTCAATGAGCACTGCCTTCTGGAGCACTGCCTGGAACTTCAGGCTCAGCGAAGTTCAACATTGTCAATGACTTAATCTCTGCTCCCAGGACATCTGGAAATTGAGCAAAGACAACCTGATGGCTAGGGGTGATGCTGTGCCTGGAATCGCCTGATGGTTTCTTTATTCACACATCTGGTGCCTTGCCTGTATATCCAAGGGCCGGGATGAAAAATTAAAGTTTGTCCTAACTTGGCTTTCCCTCCTGGTGTCCTCAGGATGATCGCACTTATTTCCTTGCAGTTCAGGGTTCCAAGTGAGCATTTTCTAAGCCAACTAGACAGAGATTGGATTTCCTTTTGTGACCTAGTCTTGGCAGTCAGACTGTAACACTCCTGAAAGACTGCAGGGGTGTAAGCAGTCAAGCCTGCTTGTCAAGCCTGACAAGGTTCCTGGTGAGAGGAAAGAGATGCCGGACTCTCAACTGAAAGAGTGTTGAAGTGTCTATGGCCTTTAAAAAAATAGCCAAAACCAACACTTTGACTATAAATTACTTACATTCTGCTGCGTGAAAAATAAACTCACTCTTGCTNGCAGTCAAGCCTGCTTGTCAAGCCTGACAAGGTTCCTGGTGAGAGGAAAGAGATGCCGGACTCTCAACTGAAAGAGTGTTGAAGTGTCTATGGCCTTTAAAAAAATAGCCAAAACCAACACTTTGACTATAAATTACTTACATTCTGCTGCGTGAAAGATAAACTCACTCTTGCTCCTAAGATTCCCAGAGTAAGTGAGTGAGTGAAAGTCGCTCAGTCATGTCTGACTTTGCAACCCATGGACTGTAGCCCACCAGGCTCTCCTCTGTCCATGGGATTCTCCAGGCAAGAATACTGGAGTGGGTTGCCATTCCCTCCCCCTGGGAAGATTCCCAGAGTCTCATCCAATTGCAGCAGCAACTCAAAGTCTAGGATGTGATCATCCGAACTGGGTCCAGGTGCTGACGAAGTTCCTCAGGTGTGGGTCTTCAAGAATGGGTCATTTCCTTCTGGAGGTGGGTGAGCACGAGAGACTAGTTACCTCTGACTTGCCCATGAACAAACTGTAGTGGGACAGGTATAAGATAATAGTCGTGTCCGACTCTGTGCGACCCCATAGACGGCAGCCCAACAGGCTCCCCCATCCCTGGGATTCTCCAGGCAAGAACACTGGAGTGGGTTGCCATTGCCTTCTCTGGATAAAATAGACAGTCCCATTCAAAATCAGATAAATGTAAGGCACACAGAAGTCACTGCTTCATAGCAAATCTGAAATTGAGCTGTACATGTGCTGCTGGTTCCCTGATTAGGGCTCTGCCTTATTCCTTCGGTGTTGTTTATCTTAGGGTTCTTCAGAAATATAGAACCAGTAGCATGAAGATAGAGATAGATGGATAGAGAGATTTTATATATATGTATCGGAGAAGGCAATGGCACCCCACTCCAGTACTCTTGCCTAGAAAACCCCATGCATGGAGGAGCCTGGTGGGCTGCAGTCCATGAGGTCGCTTAGAGTCGGACACAGCTGAGCGACTTCACTTTCACTTTTCACTTTTATGCATTGGAGAAGGAAATGGCAACCCACTCCAGTGTTCTTGCCTGGAGAATCCCAGGGACGGGGATCTTGGGGGGGGGCAGCTGCCGTCTATGGGGTCGCACAGAGTCGGACATGACTGAAGCGACTTAGCAGCAGCAGAGAGAGAGAGAGAGAGGAGAGAGATATGTGTGTGTGTACATATATGTAGGTGTATGCATCTAAACACGCCAACCTATCTATCCGTGGAGAAAGATCTATTTTAAGAAATTCATTTACGTAACTGTAAGGTCATCAAATCTGAAATCCACAGGACCTGGGGGCATACTAGAGACCCAGGGAAGAGTTGACAGTGCAGTTCAAGCCCATAGGGAAACTGGAGGCAGATTCAACTTTTCTTTTTTTTTTGGAAGGACGCACTCTTTTCTCCTAAGACAGCCAACTGACCGGATGAGACCCACCACATATGGGGGCTATTGTACCATAAAGCCTACTGATGTGCATGTCAGTCACATCCAGAAAATACTTTCAAAACATCTAGACTGGTGTTTGACTTTACATTAGACACCATATCCCAGGAAATCGACACAGAAAATTAACTATCACACTGTTCCTTCTGGCTCTTGGCTTCAGCCTGTAAGTCCTTCTTCCTTTTCCAAAAAGAATAGAGTTTGCCAAAGGATAATGTTCTCAGACTGGGAGCCCAAAGGCCTCTGTACTGTCTCTTGTTTCTTTATATTTTGTACTATTTGTACTGTTTATGTCTCTTTGGGGTAAAGTTTTTGCCTCCTCTTCCTCACCCAACAAAAACTGTCTTAAAGATGTGTTCTGTGCAGTTCTAGATATGCTATTTGAATTCATTCATTTCATCTTCACAACAGCCCAATGAGATAGGTATCAATTTTTTCTTCTGTTCAGGGAAGAAAATAAAGTCAATGAAGAGTAAGCTTGCACAGAATCACACAGCCTTACTCAGCAGAGCTGGGATTCTCAGCAAGGATTCTGTCCACACACTTGCAGCTATGCACGGCACTTGTCACATATAAGCAGATGCTTCCTGGACTTCTTGCAAAGAACTAACTCATTCTCTCTCAATCAACACTGACAGGGCACTAATATTTTGAAATAACTTATTAAAATTAATGAATATGTTGGAAGCAATGGTCCTGGTTGTGAAAAACAGACAGCTGTCAACTTGAGTTAGATCTTTTGGAAATGTCTGGAAAGAGCAAGCCTGGTGAACGAATAGATTATCACTACAGGGTGAAGCCAGGGGGAGGGATGCAACAGGGACTCTGGCCCCAAGAACCTAGTGACTGACTGTGCAGTGTCTGGTCAAGAAGCGAAGCTAGACCTTTCTATTTTAGGATTTCCCTCTGTTCTTTGAAGAGAGAAGAAAAGATATGTCAGCTGTAACAGTGATCATATGTTGTTTAATTACTGTGCTTCTCACATCCCAATACTTGGCCATTTTCCTGAATTTTCAGTAAGTGGCAAAATAAATGAAGAAAGAAGCCAGCCGTGGGACACAATTTAAGAAGGCTCTCTAGTTTGGGGTCTTGTTTTATTCTTTCCCTCCCAGCACATCCTTTGAGTCCTCTGTTCCATATTTTCCTGTTCTCTTTATGCCTCTTGAAAAAAAAACAAAACTGTGTAATAAAAAGGAACTTTCTTGGTGGCTCAAATGCCAAAGAATCTGCCCACAATGCAGGAGACCCAGGTTTGATCCCTGGGTTAGGAAGATCCCTGGAGAAGGGAATGGCTTACCCACTTCCATATCCTTGCCTAAAAAAATTCCATAAATAAAGGCTACAGTCCATGGGGTTGCAAAGAGTCAGATATTACTGAGCGACTAACACCATGTGGGAGAAAACACACACACACACACACCTGTTCACCTGTTTATATATGCGTTCTTCTCTCTCTTTTTTTTCCCCAAGAAGTTGATACTTGAAAGTCAGTAAGTCAAGAGATAAAAGACATGCATTTGAGGGAGGTGACCACTCCACAGTGTAAAAGGCTGAAGGCCTCCAAAACCTGTCCCAGATTCTAGAGGGCATTCTCTCAGGCCACCCCCTGCCCTGCCTGAAACCAGAGCAGATGCCTCTGCCGGCCAGCCATCTGTCTGGACATGTGCAAGGGCATCCTGTGGTTTCCGTGTGCGGTCTAATTGCCGGCTTCGATAGTGTGGCCAGTTGGGTGTATAAAGATCCCGTGTTCAGCAGGGATCTGCCATCACTCACTGCTCTTCTGCATCTTCCCTTTCCTCTTCCCTGAGACGGGTCTTAAATAGAGTGTGCACACTGTATGTAATTGCCTCACAGCTAAAATTCAGACTCTGGAATCGGGGGCAGGGGAAGTCAGAGAACAAGAAATATACCATAGATAAAAAACACTGGGAAAACCGCACGATACTTAACAAGGTGCAAGCCTGGAACAGGGGTCCACAGGCAATCATGCCTCTCAGGAGGCACCTGGGAATATCCCTGAAGTCTTCCCTTTTCTTCAACAATGCCCCTTTTGCTCTCTTTACTTGAACTAGACCTTGAGCCAGAAGGTATCTGGTGATGTTCCCTGGGGACCTCTTCCAAGCCCCCTCATTTCAAAATATTTGGAATGACTTATCCAGGAACTCTTGGTAAAGAGCAATTAAACGCCACCCTGCAATCTTGTGCTTAATTATCTTGTTAGGTACACACTGTAGCTCATTGCATCTAAATGCAAATTTGTGTATCTGAGATTTTTATTGGATTTGTTAAGTCCAGTGATTGCTAGTTTATATGGAAAGGGGTTGGGGCTGATGAACTATAGGAACCCACCTGGGCAGCAATGAGACAAAACGTTCCTTGATTCATTTAAAATAGACCTCCCTCCCCAATGGCGTCTATTTTCTTGAATTCTGATTTTTTTTTGTGTGTGGTATTGGGCTCATTTGCTGATAAGGGAGATGAGGGTAAATAGCATTTTGAAGAGCAGACTGCAATAAAGCAAGAACACAGCTGGACAAGGCAATTTGCCCCAGAACTTAAGTCTTGGTGATGATCACTGTATCAGTGATTTTCAAACACTGGACGATATCTTACAGTGTTACACACACCCACGTATATATATTATATACATAAATTTTTATAAATCTATACTTTTCTTTGGGCTTCTCAGGTGGCGCTAGAGGTAAAAAACCTGCCCTTGCCAATGTAGGAGACATAAGAGTCACAGGTTCTGTCCCTGGGTCAGGAAGAGCTCCTGGAGGAGGGCACAGCAACCCACTTCAGTATTCTTGCCTGGAGAATTCCATGGACAGACGAGCCTGGCGGGCTCTGGTCCATAGGGTCGCAAAGAGCCGGACACGACTGGAGCAACTTAGCATGCATGCATGCATACTTGATTGTTGTATTTTATTTTCTGTTTTAGTGTGCTCTATTCTATTCCATTAAAAAATATATAAATGCTGGTTGCAACCCAGCTGAAGGATTTCACAACCCCAAAACAAATCTTGATTCTTAATTTGGAAAGGAAAAAAAGAAAAGAAAGTTGCATTAGATGTTGCTCCTGCTCACAGTGTTTGTAAGCTTTGCTAAATCCCCACATGAATGATGGAAACAGTGTTCCTAAACAATACCATCAGTCCAAGGTGCTAATTATAAAGGGTCAGCCTAAAATCAGGTAAAGCAGGGGGGGGGGGCTGAGGAGGCAGCACATGTATGCAGTGGAATTTGCTAAAGATGGTGTGATTGGCAGCGGAATGAACCCCCTGGTGGGTTGGCTTTACTGCATTTCAAATGATGCCAGCTTCCAAGGGCGTTTTACATTCACAAATGTAAGTGCAGGCTGTGCCTGAATGGTTCTTGGGCACTACCCCTCTCCATCAGCCCTGCTCAGGCTGTTATACCACAGGGGTCTTGTGAGGGGAGATGATTTCATGTTCAATGCCAGCCATGGCTATCATTTTCCTCACTGCGTTCCCCACTGAGTTTGGGGTCAGTCACCTTTCATCCTTTTATGGTAGGACAGGCCTATTTTACAAACCCTGGCTCGGCCAACCAATATCCTTTGTCAACATTGCCCTCAGATCATCTGGAGCCCCAAATATTAATGCCAAATGTTCTATCTTAGCTAAAACATTAAATTGGTACAAAAGTACGTGTGGTTTCCGCATTGTTGAAATTTGACACTGGAATACATTCTAAATAGATGTGGTTATGTTATACATCATTTTAATGTGCCTTTCTCACTTCATGTTTCTTTGCTAATGATATTACTTGCTGTTTAGTTTATATTTATTTCAGACTATGGAAATGATGTTAGACAAAAAGCAAATTCGAGTGATTTCTTATTTGAGGTCAAAATGGGACATAAAGTAGCAGAGACAACTCCCCACACCAACAACACATTTGGCTCAAGAATTGCTAACAAAAGGACAGTGAGGTGGTGGTTCAAGAAGTTCTGCAGAGGAGACGAGAGCCGTGAAGATGAGGAGTGCGGTGGCTGGCCATCAGAAGTGGTGAGTNGTTTATATTTATTTCAGACTATGGAAATGATGTTAGACAAAAAGCAAATTCGAGTGATTTCTTATTTGAGTTCAAAATGGGACATAAAGCAGCAGAGACAACTCCCCACATCAACGACACATTTGGCTCAGGAATTGCTAACAAAAGGACAGTGAGGTGGTGGTTCAAGAAGTTTTACAGAGGACATGAGAGCCGTGAAGATGAGGAGTGTGGTGGCTGGCCATCAGAAGTGGTGAATTTTACTTTTTGAAAATGCTCAGCACACAAATATGAAATGTTAACATTTATTAATTCTGATTAGGAAGTACAGTGGAATTTGTTATATGATGCTTAGTAACAGTTTGTATTATCTTGTATATTTTCCTCAAATGAGAATTAAACACGCTGCCCTAGAAGTTGACAACGACCAACTGAAAGCAATCATCAAAGCTGATCCTCTTAAAACTACATGAGAAGTTGTTCAACTTCAACCATTCTACAGCTGTTTGGCACTTGAAGCAAATAGGAAAGATGAAAAGCTCGATTAAGTGGGTGCCTCATGAGCTGGCCACAAATCAAAAAAATTGTCATTTTGAAGTGTTGTCTGCTCTTATTCTATGCAACAACAACAAACCATTTCTTGGCTGGATTATGACATGCGACAAAACGTGGATTTTATAAGACAACTGGCGACAACCAGCTCAGTGGTTGGCCAAGAAGAAGCTCCAGAGCACTTTCCAAAGCCAAACTTGAACCAAAAAAAGGTCATGCTCACTGTCTGGTGGTCTGCTGCCCATCTGATCCACTACAGCTTTTTGAATCCCAGTGAAACCATTACATCTGAGAAGTATGCTCAGCAAATCAATGCGATACACCGAGAACTGCAAAGCCTGCAGCCAGCACTGGTCAACAGAAAGGGCCCAATTCTTCTCAATGACAAAGCCTGACCACACATCGCAACATCAATGCTTCAAAAGTTGAAAAAATTGAGCTACAAAGTTTTGCATATTCATCTGACCTCTCACCAACTGACTACCACTTCTTCAAGCATCTCAACAACTTTTTGTAGGGAAAACACTTCCACAACCAGCAGGAGGCAGAAAATATTTTCCAAGTGTTCGTGGAATCCTGAAGCATGGATATTTATGCTACAGGAACAAACTTATTTCTCACTGGAAAAAATGTTTTGATTGTAACTGTATCTATTTTGGTTAATAAAGATGTGTTTGAGCCTTGTTGTAATTTNAAGGGAGCAGCTCGTTTATAAAACGACAGGCCAGTTTCAACCTGATGGGTTGAAAAAATTAGCCAGTGCCAAATGATACTTTATTGATCTTTTCTTGGGAAGGTGAAGGGAAGTGGGGCAACATAGAGTCCTCAAGCTGCTTGTCTGGGTTCCTCTTCCCTGAAGGGGCAGCTTGCATACAATCCCCATTATATTGGCTTTGGCATAGCAGCTGGCTTTCTGTTGGCTTGTCATTTATGTGTCTATAGGTACGAAAGCCCTCTTGACAGAGGGAAAAAATGACAGTGAACAATCTCTTTATAATTACAGCCCCTTTCCATTTGCGGTCAGATTATTTTAAGGGGCATGCTTGGACCTTCCTTGACCATGGGAATCTGTCCAACTTCCACACTGTGTGAATATCCAAGACAAACACATATCTGCCATTAAAATGGAGAAAGCAGACGCAGATATTTATGGAAACTGGAACAGTTTGGCTGGCGTGGAGGGCAGAGGGCTGGCGTAGCTTTCATTTCAGTTGTGTAAACACACCTGGAGGAGCGACGGAGTGGGGACAGATGGAATTGACGTGCCCTGTCTGGGGCCCACAGACCTCTCCTCTGGGGCCCACAGGGCTCATCTCCTTAAGGAGCCCCTAACTTCCTGAGAAGTCAAGGGTTCTGTATAAATAGGCCTGTCCTTGCTTTTCCCTGGAAAAGTATCAGGAGCAATACCTTCGAAGGGTAAACTCTGAAATCCTAACCTTAGTAGTAACTTGGTTCCCAGGCAAAAAAGCGTGTTCCCTATGGAGAAAGGACATACCAAACTTTCTCAACTTTTGTTTAAGATTCTTCGAATGTGTAATTTGAAATACTTTCTAAGCACATCTCTGATATTCCTTTGTCTAACTCTGGAAGAAATTAACCAATCAGAGTATCTTAAATTTCAAAGGGAGAAGGAAGAAGTCCAACTTTGTTTTTTTTTTTTTTTAGTTTTCTTTTAATTTCTTTAAACAACAACTGGCATTTATTGTGGTGATTATGATAAGAAATCAAACTTTTAATGCTTTAAATGTGCTGACCTTTTAAGAAAAACTTCTCTACCAGCTCGTAAAAAATCAAGTTCTGCTGGCAATGGCAGATTGCTAGATAAGAAACAAAGAAATGCAAAAGACATCAGCTAGCAACAAACAGTCATAAAAATGCACTAAGAAAAGATTCTGCTATACGTTTGATAAATGGTAAATGAAAGCAGATTTATTATAAGGTATTGGTTCGTGTAATATACATATTAATCAAGGTAAATCCTTTGCTAAAAAAGATAGTTTGATGATTTGGGCTTAAAAATTTAGTAACATGTCTTCTCACATTTTACCACAATGAGGTACAAAATATAAACTTTAACACTTATGTAAGATTAGTATTCAACTTACATTTTATGGAAAGCCATTTTATTTTACATATTCTAAATTTCCAAGGGAGTGAGATAGAGTATTATTGTCTGCACACTATTTAAGGTTATTTAGCTAAGTGAATTTATAACAATTAATGTCTTTTTAAAGATTGTTTTCTGTGAACTTTAGACAACGCTGTGAATCATCTGGGATTGTTTCTTCTACTTGCACGGAGTAAAACTGTAAATGTCACCTCTCTGATGAAATATCCTTATCTATAAACAACAAATTTGACCTTTGTAAAACTCCAATTAAGATGATGAGTTCAATGTGGTACAGTCATTCTCTGATGAGGTTAAGACATCTGGAAGCTAAAGTTAAAGGCTTTAAATTTGTCACCTAAATATATATTTGTGTAAAGGCCTATTGATGTTATTAAATAAGAAAAAAGGTTATAAATGATAAACCAATGGAAAATTAATCTTGGTGTCATCAGCCTGATGTTAACACTTGGTAATAAAACTTCTACATGATCTGCCGAGATGAACCTCCTCCCGTTTACCCTGTGTTGTTATGTGTGTGTCTTTTAAAGTTTTTTAAAAATTTTACTTATAATTTTTTGTTCCGTTCAACGCATGTGTCTTTTTGATGAATTTTATCAGACTCCGGATTTTTTAAAATCAGTCTTATCAAAGTATAATTGCATTTTTTAAAAGGACCCATTTGAAGTGGTTTGATGAATTTTGATCAGTGCATATATTTGTATAGCCACAATCACATTCAAAAGTAGCACATCTCTGCCCTCCCCAAAGGTTTCTTGTGCCCCTTTGTAGTAATTCTCCCCACCGTACTGGGTCTTGGATCAATTGGAGTGAGTAACTGATCATTGACTCCATCACTATGTTTCTTTGATCTTCTTTATATATTCATATCCTTGGGTTTATATAATACACAGCCTTTTATGTCTGGCTTCTGTTGCACAGCAGAAAGATTCTGAGATTCACTTACCTTCTTGAGTGTACCAGTATATTTTTTATGTCACTAAGTAGTGGTAGTATTTCGTTTTACAGTATTTCTGTATCCGTTCACCTGTTGATGGCATTTAGATTTGGGGGGTGCTATTTCAAATAAAATTGCTATGGCTATTTACACGCAAATCTTCTGGTGAACATATGTTCTTATTTTTCAAGGAACAGGATTCCAAGTCTTAAGGTAAGAAAATGTTTAAACTGTTAAGAAACTGCTAAACTCAATACCAAAATAGTTTCTGAATCATTTTTAAAATAAAAGTTTCTCATTTCCAAAAAACTTAAAGTTCCTTAGAACTGATGGGGTAATTTCTTCTAGATTTATAAGGCATTATCTCTCTGATTAATAAATGAAACAACATAATGGTCATTTCTTACAACATATGACCACTTCTGAAAGTAATACTGATTGTCTTCTGACAACTCATTTTTATATTGCTTTTCCCAAATCTAGGTCCTAAACGCCATCAAAACACCTTTTTCATGTAAACTATCACTTCCTCAAAGAACTCTGGGTGCCCCTATGTTCTGCTTTCTCACCTCATCAGAGAAGATACTAGAAAGAATTAGGCTTATTTGTAATTACAATCTTTTTAATTAGCTCAACACTATATTGACAGTTGTTTCCCAGATGGCACAGTGGTAAAGAATTCACTTGCCAATGCAGGAGACCCAAGGGACATGGGTTCAATCCCTGGGTCAGGAAGGTCCCCTGGAGTAAGAAATGGCAACTTGCTCCAGTATTCTTGCCTGGAAAATTCCATGAATAGAGGAGCCTGGTGGACTACAGTCCAGGGGGCATAAGGAGTTGGACACAACTGAGCATACATGAACACGTGCGTGCGTGCGCACGCACACACACACACACACACACACACACAGACAGTTGCCTGATTTTTATCAAGATCAAAATACAGGAAGAGCTCCCTGATCAAAGAGAAGCTCCATTTTACCTAGGTGCATTGTATATGGGAAAAATGATATTAATATAAATATGTTTCCTAACCCCTCTTTACCTCATGTGATGAAGATTCATATGTGAAGATATGCATAGGAATCCTAAGATGTCTTATCTCTGAGTATGAGAAGCCCTTATCAGCTGTGACCATTATAACATACACTACTGATGAATCAGAAGGACTCGGACTATGTCAATACCACAGCCATTGCCAACGCCTTGCTCCTCTCTGCAGGACAGCAGCTGTAAGGCATCATGAAACAGTCACATATTATCCTCCAACAGGGCATTCCACCCTCTCTCTCATTTTCATATTGTTGGTTATTGAAATAAATTAACTCAGACCATTCAGTCTTAGTATCAACAGACAGTTCCTGGCTCTTCTGTCATAGGTGCTAAATGGCTCTGCTAAACAGTCAGCTCAGAAATGGACTCTTATGGAAGAAACATCAAAAAAAATCATAGCTGCTGCAAATCTGTGTGCTCGGTATTCTTGTTACTGATCCTGGAGGGTATGGGATGCTCTTGACGCTGCGGGACACAGCTTCTTTCATACAGAATCCCAGGGCAGCAGTGGGGACCACCATCTCGCTCTCTGTTTATGCCTGCTCAGCCACTGAGCTTTCAATTCCCTGGTGCAGGATGGGAGGTTGCTTTAAGGAACAAGAAAGAAATTTCCTGAATCCTTCCAGCAAAGATACCCTTATCCACTCTTATATCAGCCTTTCTAACCTAATTAAGGAAACTGTTTGAGATAGCATCAACATAAGTTTTGGTAAACAGAAGGTCTGACGAAGGAGAACAGTGTGGAAGGAAAAAAAATAATAATAAAGGCTACCTGGGATAAAAATAAATATAGTCTCAGGAATACCCTTAATTATTACCAGGTACATCGACGTTTTTGTCCTGCTAGAGTTTGTCCTTTGCTAATGGACTGAGTGGCATGGAAATCAAGACACTTAGGCTTACAGACTCGGACAGGGGACTCCCTCTCAACAGGGGCCACTCTGCAGTTACAGAAAGCAGTGGTGGCTTTATCCAGGGACCATGGTCGTTTTCCTGGTTATCATAAAGCCCTGGCTGCCTCCACCAAGATTTTCAGAAGAAACAGAAATGTACCAAATCCTTTAACTTACGAGATGGGCCATTTGCTCACAGTGCCGTAATATATGGTGTGGGAGGCAGGGATCTGACCATTCTACCCAGTAAACAAGAAGGCCTTACTGCCTGCACATCTACCACTCTTGTGCACACAGATTCTGTATGTGCTTTCGCTCCCCAGCTAGAGTAGTACCTGCAGCTTTTTGTCACCTGCCCAAACCCAGCACATCTCAGAGGCAAAGTGCCTGGGATGTGTGTTCCCCAGAGGGCAGCCTTTCATCAGTGACTCTTCTGGGTGCCCCAGCGCCTGATCAGGATGATCCTGAGATGTGACCTCCGCTGACCCCAGAGCATCCCTGCAGGGTTGAGCCAGGCTCCGTGGGGGACTTCGGCTGATATTTCTCCCTTGGGATGCCTCCTTCTCTTCTTGGTCCCTTTTTCCATCTCCTCATCCATTTTTCCTAGGAATACTTCTCACTTTCATGCTCCCCAGCGCCTCAGGTCTTTTGGTGAATAACCCACCCTAAGACAGCTCATCCTCCCCACCCCCGCTTTACCTTGTCTCATTAGGGTTCGCAGCATCTCCTCTCAAAGCCTCATCTGCCAGGTCTACCTGTTTCTCTTGACACGAGGAAGAGGTTCAGCTTCTCTCCAGTATCTTGAGAGGCAGGTACCACCGGTTCAGCCGGATGTTCCTGGAAGGTCTCAGGAACAGTTTCAGATGAGAAAGAATGGGCGCTGGAACTCAGTGCGGGGCAGCAAGCTCTCCACCAGCTAGTGGCGCAGTAGATTCTGAATCACCCCAGCAGGTCCTGAAGGGAAGTGCACCTCAGCAAAGTCTTCCTTCCCTGCTTCTTCTCCTCCCCTCTCCTCCCATCCACCTTCCCCTCCTCCTCCCCTTTCCTCTTCCTCCTTCTCTTTCTTCTTCTTCATTTATGTTGTTAAGTAAGAAAGCATAGTCTAGTTTATATGAGAGAATGGTTTCTTTTTTAACCATGTGTTTAGTCTTGCTCCTAGAAAGAAATAAAGAAAAATGTGGCATCATCGACCTAAAGAATCCTATAACGTTTACCAGAGTTTGGGTCCTATGACATGAATCACCACTTTTCCTGCCAACGGCTCTGCCTTACTCATGGTGTTAGTGCATGTTACATTCTTCCTGGCGCTCAGTTCCTCCCCTAATAATGCTGCATACCCACTAAACCCACAGTTTTGGGGAGGGGATTGGAGTAGGAAATGGCAACCCACTCGAGCATTCTTGCCTGGGAAATCCCATGGACAGAGGAGCCTGGAGGGCTACAGTCCATGGGAAAGAATTGGACACAACTGAGCCACTGAGCCTGATTTTTAAAAACTAATTTCTCAGCCTCCATGGAAACTGGTCATGGCCAAGGGACACAGTTCTGGCTCCAGGGATGTGAACAGAAATCATAAGATATGACTTCAAAGACAGCTTGAAGGAACAGCCCCAGCTTGCAGTGTCCTCGTGATCCTTACTGTTCCCTCCTTCATACCTGAAGGTACGTTTGGAGCAGCGACTATGTAGCCATCACGTGTCCATAAAAAAAGGTGAGTAGAATTTCAGGAACCTCACATCTAACTAAGTCCTAATGATTTGTTGATCTGGTACTTGCTAGCAAACCCCCACCTGACTTTGCAGGAAAAATGAAATCCCTAGTTGTTTTAAGCTGCTTTTTGATACTGTTTTGTGTATGACTCTTGTTATTCACAATTGAACATAAATCTCTTGTTGATAACAGCCGTAAGATATTTGTCCAAGATTTGAGCTGGGAACCTAGAGTCTAAAGATTCTATAATCCAGCTTTATCTCTGTCCCGGGTTTAGAAACACCATTCATTTCCCTGTTTCTTATTTTATCTTATAAAAGAGACGGCACTAACATCACCTCTGCTAACCTGGAAAAACAGGAGGCTGCTTTGCAGTATGACAGCAGAGATTTTCAGCACTTTTGGCAAAACCACCTCCCCACACCCACCGGCAAACTGATTTCTGTATTTCATCCAATTCTTCTTTAACAATGGCATCATGTAAGGGGGAAGTAATGGGATTTTACGTATGGACCATTATTCCTTTGTGTAAAATCAGCTTTGTTTTAATTGGGTTATTATTGGAGGGAAGAAAAGAGCAAAAATAAGATGTAAAGACAGAGCCATAGGGTGGCAAGACTGTATTAAAATGTTTTATCCTCCACACATTGTTGCTCCGTCCAACATTTTCCTTCATTTCTAGTTTTCCCCCAAATGACTGAGGCCAAGGTATTCATTTATCAAGCCCATCCATTCTGCCTCTCCTGACCTCTCCTTGGCTTCTTACCAGGACACCCAGCGTCTGGCAGCTGAGTGATGCTTATGACCCCAAGGGTCAGACGAGGACACATCTTCCCACCAGTTGCTGACCGTGGGGCCAGTGGAAAGGCTAATGGTTTAAAGTTCTCAGGGTGTTCTTTCCACGGCAGAGCTGGAGTCAATTATTCCACGGCTGCAGCTCTCTGCAGGAGAGCTCCGTTCCTCAACGCAGGGAGCTTGAGACGCCGTCTGCTCTGAGGAGCTTGGATTAGTCCATCTGTTTCTGGTTTTCAAAAACCTGAGGTGAAGAAAATAAATAACAGGGAAAACAAAAATGAAAAATGCCCCTGGTTCCTGAATTGCAGAAAATCTGCGTGTGCTCCTAAATCGAGTGCTCCATCCAGATGCGCAAAACCCTGCTGGGTTTCCTGGGTGGAAAGAAAAAAAGAGACATCCAGATTTTGCTTTTGAAAATTTTTCCATCTTTAGAAGGATAGCTCACCCCCTCCCATTACATAAAAAGTGACATTTCCCATTATTTTGGTGAAGAAACAAATGTGGTACTCATATAAAACCATATCCTCCCCATCATTTGCTTTTTAAAAACTATTCACAAGTTTTTAACTGAAGTCTATATGAGTCTATGCTTTCCATAAGAAGGAAGATACAGCCAAGGAATCAGAGACGTACACCTAGAAATCATATAATCACAGCCTCCCAGTGTTTACAATTAAATATGGAAGATGGTTTAGCTTTAGTGGCCTTAGACTTAGAAGGCAAAATTAGGACCACTAGGAAGAAGTGATAGAAAAGGGGATTTCAGAGCTTAAGACCATTTTAATCAATGATCTGTTGGGTTTTAAGTGAACTGCCTAGGTTAACAGCGGGGACCACACATGTTGGAAATCAAATCAGAAACAGAGGTTCCTAGACAGGGGCTGCAGTGTAGAGGATGTCCAAGAGTGAAGGTTACACTTGTCCACTTGCCCTACAGCTCACTGCAACTTAAATACATATATATATATATATATATATATATATCGGAGTACAGTTGATTTACAGTGTCGTGTTAGTTTCTGCTGTTCAGCAAGGTGAATCAATTGTACATACATCCACCCGTTCTTAGATTCTTTTCCCACACAGGTAATTACACAGTATTAAGTTCCCTGTGCTATACAGCAAGAATATGGGAGTGCATTGCCATTTCCTTCTTCAGGGTATCTTCCTGACCCAGGAATTGAATCTGTCCCCCACACTGGCAGGTGGATTCTTTACAGCTGAGCCACCAGCAAAGGCATTTTATATACAGTAGTGTATATATGTCAATCCCAATCTCCCAATTTATCCCTTCCACCATTTTCACCCAGGAAACATAAAATTTTGGTTTTTTTTACATCTATGACTCTATTTCTGTTTTGTAAATAAGTTTATTTGTACCATCTTTAAAGACTCCACAAATAAGTGGTAATCATATGATATTTGTCTTTCTCTGTCTGACTTGACTTCACTTCTATTCTCATATTTCTCTGCAAATTACTTGGCCAATGGTCATGAACTATCAAAGGGATGCTATTCATTTTTATAGTTATTTTCTACCAAGAGCCAAGGCTATGGCAGATTTTTTTTTTTTTTTGCTTCTCCCTTTATTGCTAGAAAGATTTTTTTTCTACACTTACCTTTCCACTAAAGTCTATCACCTCAGTCTCAACTGTGAAGTCCTTTTTCCATGCAGAGTGCCATGGAAACACATGCCTCAAATTATGCTATAAACATTTCAGGAATGGGTGGGAACAATTTCTCTTCTATAACTAACTAGACCTTGAATTGGCCAAACACGGATTCTTGCAAATGTTGTCATGGCTGGATATGTTTTTCTAGGAGGATATGGCATTTCAATATATTTTATAGCTCTATCAGCATCAAAATAGCTATATTGCTTAGAACCTTATTATTACAGAAAGAGATTTTGGAATATAGTGAGTTAATTCTGACTTTTTGTTTTTTACTCTTTTTTTTTAATTTTTATTTTTTAGTTTGTTTTGCTTTACAATACTGTATTCATTTTGCTATACATTGACATGCATCAGCCACGAGTGTATATGAGCTCCCAGTTCCAACACCCCCTCCCCCCTCCCGCCCTACACCATCTCTCCGGATCATCCCCGTGCATCAGTCCCAAGCATCCTGCATCCTGCATCTAACCTAGACTGGCGATTCGTTTCACTTATGATATCATACATGTTACAATGCCACTGTCCCAAATCATCCCACCCTCTCCCTCTCCCACAGAGTCCAAAAGGCTCTTCTATACATCTGTGTCTCTTTTGCTGTCTCACATACAGGTTTATCATTACCATCTTTCTAAATTCCATGTATATGTGTTAGTAATTCCATATATATGTGTTACTAATACTAATTCTGACTTTTTCTATAATTCTCAGATTTCGGTTTCCAGATCAATTTTCCCTTTGTTGAAGCTACTGCCCGAGTGAGTCTAAGTCTCCATAATGAAGAGCTTACTAATAACTGCTCCATGACTGAACCATACTGACTGCATTGTCAACTCCATCTTACCCCAGCCAAGATGCCCTGCCCACTCCTCTCTCTGAATGACTGAGCTTTAGTCTACTCACAAGGAATGTGCCCAGGCTAGGAAATTTCCCTATCACCTTTTATCCTTGCCTTCATCTGACACGGGAACTCAAAGCGGGCCTTTTGCTGGCACATATGGTTAATGGTCAGGAGACTCTCAGGGCAAGGAAAGCCGTCTTCCCTTCAGTGCTAATCTTTCTCTTAGCTGGTAGTCATGATCTGTTTTTGGCTTTGGCCCCTTTAAGTCCCCTGTACCCACTTTAAGCAGGGCAGAGCACAGCCTTGAATGCCTCTAGACTGTCTTCTCCCCCGACCCCATCCTGCCTGTAGGTTCCCCACAATAAACTTCATAATTGCACTTTATGGAGTTACCCACTTCATCTTTCAGTCTTAAGAGTCCCTTCTCAGTTTGGAGGAGATTATTCAATATCTCCGCCACTCAACTGCCTCATCCAGGCAAATTCATGTGTCTGAATTTATTTCCTATCTTATTTAATTTGCATGTCCTCTAGTCTTTTTTTTTTTTTTAATGAAACTGCTTATTTTCTACTGGAAGTTAAAGGAGGCAAGAATATACAGTGGATTAAAGACAATCTCTTTAACAAGTAGTGCTGGGAAAACTGGTCAACCACTTGTAAAAGAATGAAACTAGACCACTTTCTAACACCATACACAAAAATAAACTCAAAATGGATTAAAGATCTAAATGTAAGACAAGAAACTCTAAAACTCCTAGAGGAGAACATAGGCAAAACACCTTCTGACATAAATCAAAGCAGGATCCTCTATGATCCACCTGCCAGCATACTGGAAATAAAAGCAAAAATAAACAAATGGGATTTAATTAAAATTAAAAGCTTCTGCACAACAAAGGAAACTATAAGCAACGTGAAAAGACAGCCTTCTGAATGGGAGAAAATAATAGCAAATGAAACAACTGACAAACAACTAATCTCAAAAATATACAAGCAACTCCTGCAGCTCAATGCCAGAAAAATAAATGACCCAATCAAAAAATGGGCCAAAGAACTAAATAGACATTTNGAAACTATAAGCAACGTGAAAAGACAGCCTTCTGAATGGGAGAAAATAATAGCAAATGAAACAACTGACAAACAACTAATCTCAAAAATATACAAGCAACTCCTGCAGCTCAATGCCAGAAAAATAAATGACCCAATCAAAAAATGGGCCAAAGAACTAAATAGACATTTCTCCAAAGAAGACATACGGATGACTAACAAACACATGAAAAGATGCTCAACACCACTCATTATCAGAGAAATGCAAATCAAAACCACGATGAGGTACCCTTTCACCCCAGTCAGAATGGCTGCGATCCAAAAGTCAACAAGCAATAAATGCTGGAGAGGGTGTGGAGAAAAGGGAGCCCTCTTACACTGTTGGTGGGAATGCAAACTAGTACAGCCACTATGGAGAACAGTGTGGAGATTCCTTAAAAAATTGCAAATAGAACTGCCTTTTGACCCAGCAATCCCACTGCTGGGCATACACACCGAGGAAACCGGAATTGAAAGAGACATGTGTACCCCAATGTTCATTACAGCACCCTTTATAATAGCCAGGACATGGAAGCAACCTAGATGTCCATCAGCAGATGAATGGGTGAGAAAGCTGTGGTACATATACACAATGGAGTATTACTCAGCCATTAATAAGAATATATTTGAGACAGTTCTAATGAGGTGGATGAAACTGGAGCCGATTATACAGAGTGAAGAAAGCCAGAAAGAAAAATACCAATACAGTATACTAACACAAATATATGGAATTTAGAAAGATAGTAATGATAAACCTGTACGCGAGACAGCAAAAGAGACACAGATATATAGAACAGCCTTTTGGACTCTGTGGGAGAGGGAGAGGGTGGGATGATTTGGGACAGTGGCATTGTAACATGTATGATATCATAAGTAAAAATGAATCGCAGGTCTAGGTTTGATGCAGGATGCAGGATGCTTGGGACTGATGCACGCGGATGATCCAGAGAGATGGTATGGGGCAGCAGGGGGGAGTGGGTGTTGGGACTGGGAGCTCATATACACTCGTGGCTGATTCATGTCAATGTATAGCAAAACGAATACAGTATTGTAAAGCAAAACAAACTAAAAAATAAAAATTAAAAAAAGATAAAGACAATGAATCTTGGTTGTTTGGAAAAAATGAAATAAAATTCTAATCTGCCCCAGGAGAAATGTTTTAGCCAAACTTTATCTTCTTGTGATTTCTAAACTTGAAAAGAAATATATTGTTGTGGGAAGGACACCACCAGGTTGGACACTAAAGAAACGAGGGTTCTATTCTCTTCTATCACCAACTAGAGCTTGAATTGGCTACTTCATCTCATCAGACTTTAATTTCCTGGTGGGTGACAGGAGAGGACTCGCCTGGACCACCTCAGAAGGAGGTCTGCTCTGAAAGGGGAACTCGGAGAATTCCAGATTCACACTTTTTGCCTTGGAAACTATCCCTGGAGAACTTACATATAAAGGGATCTATCCTCTCCGGTGGCTCAGCTGGTAAAGCATCTGCCTGCCAGTGCAGGAGAGCCGGGTTTGATCCCTGGGCCAGGAAGATCCCCTGGAGGAAGACAGGGCTACCCACTCCAGTATTCTTGCCTGGAGAATTCCATGGACAGAGGAGCGTGGTGGGCAAAGAGCCTCAGGTCGCAGAGTCAGACATGACTGAGGCACTAACACTCTCCCTTTCATCCTCCATCAGACCTAAAATCCTTTCTGTGCTGCTCCAGGACACATTTCTGGGTGGCATATGTGTCATTTCCATCTTTACAAGAGGTAGTTGAAAAAAATTTTAAGGTCTTGAGTCTTTTAGGATTAACTTTCACCTGCTTCACCAATGCATCTCCCTCTTCTATCCCAAACACACCTATTTTCTAGCCTCACTGAATTACTCAGGATTATCAGGTACAGAGGCTCTGGCATTTTGGAAGACCATGGCAACACCATCTGATCACCACCAAGCTGATCTCAGGTGGCTTCTTGAGCAACCAAAGTCACCAAAAAGGGCAGAGTAGAAAAAAAAAAATAAGGTTCTCAGAAATCCTAGACATGAGGAAATTTTGAGGGAGGTTTGATCTTATATGGCTGGTGGAAACTAGATCTGTTGATATTTGAGTTCTCATCGTGGTAGTATTCCTTAGAAATCTGGGGGGAGGGAAACTTAGGCTACTTTACCTCAGGTTACTTTAGTAATAGAATTGTCTATAAATCCAGGACAGAGCTCAAACCTGTATAAATTATACTGTATTAGACTTTAAGCTATTTTGAATTTATCTTTGCATTATTCCACCCCCAGCCCACATCCCTACAATCCACCACCATAAACAGCTCAGATCCTTAGACAGAACACATATTTGGAAATATACATTAAATAAGCCATACTCACAGTATGAAATCACAAAGTAAATTTAATTAGTCTTTTAATGTTCATTTTAATTTAGCCAGAAGGGCAGCCCCCACCCCCCCCCCAAAAATGTGTAATGCTGTAACATCTTTTTGTTGTTGTCCAGGAAATACAAAGTCTGACATTCACATTCTCAAATCACAGAGTTTCTCAGTCCAACAACTGGTTTTGGTTGCTTTGGAAATTAGGCCTTTCACTCTGATAGAAAAACCAGTAATTCAACCCATCCTGGACTTCTGGATGGGATTTCTTCCCTCCTCCCCTAGTCAGGGTCTGTCTCGGGCAGAAAGTCTGTAGCCTGGAAAAGAAGGCAGAAATGGAATCTTTCCTCTTCCTCCCTCACCTCCTCTGACACCCACCAGGTGCTGCTTTCCAGTAGAGCTGGAATGGAGGGTTGAGACAAGAGCCGGGACTAGCCTTTTAGATTTCCTGGCGGCACTCAGACGTCACTGACTGCAGAGACTCATATTAAGCTCTCTGAGAGGTTCGGGTCAATCACTTCTCTGCTGAATGAAGTGCAGGGGAGGGATCTTCCTAACCCTGGAGATGGGGGCTAAGTGGGAAACAGTAACCGCCAGTTGTCTCCAAATACCCTCTTTCCCAAGCCTGTCTTCTGCTGACCCTCCCAGTACGGGCATGCTGCTGAAGAGATGCAGTCACGGAGCTGTCCTGTGCCATCCATGACACCCCAGTTCTACAGTGCAGTCTGTCTCAGAATTCACTTTGATATCTGATATTTTCACCAAAGAGTCTCAAATAAAACACTCATGTTATTGATAGTAGGCTATTACAGAAAATCAGAGGATGTTTGCAGAGCAGGGAGTACTGGTGCTTACAGATTTCATCCTCAGGAGACACCAGGTCACTGAAGTGTAGAAATCAAGACTGTTTCTTGACCCCAAAGAAGGTTTACCTTTCCCCCCTTCCATTCCTTCTCCCTTCGCTCCCTGTTATCTGCGTATGCATCTAATTTGAATTTTGCGTTTATAGGGCTCCAGCCAATTCTATCCATTTTATCCAAGAAAAAGTTTTCTTTGAGAACAAATGGGCAAAAGTCCCAAAGCACCCATTCCTGGGGAGGATGGAGGAGCCCTGAGTGTGGGAGGCACAGAGCTTGCCTGTTCTAAACAACCGCGAGAGCTGTTCTGTTTCCCCAGAGCCTGCTAACATGGAAACTTTTTTAGGGGCAATAAAGGGTCTGGAACTACCTCAAAGTCCCCTAGCATGTCTCTTAATTCACTTCTAACCTGCTGGCAATGGGGACTTCTTCCATCCTTTAATTGCTAATGAATTCTATAGTCTCAAAGTCTCATTTCTCTGGTTTAGAATCTCTAGTCTCCCTAATGACAAGGGCCTTCCAGTCATTCATTATAAGTCCTGTGTTTTTCTTCCTTGCTTGGACTTGATAAGGTACACCATAGTATAAAACTTGCCATTTTTTTTCCTACTTGGAGTCTTTTTTTTTTTTTTTCTTCTATTTTTGTCCACACTCCATGACATGAAGGTTCCTAGTTCCTCTACCAGGGATCAAACCACTGCAGTGGAAACACAGTGTCTTAACCACTGGACCACCAGGGAAATCCCTAGAGTTAACTCTTAATTTCCTTTCAGATTCTTTCTTCTTGTCTCTACAGAATCAATAGACATCTAGAATAAATGAAAAGAACAGGATGTGGAAATGGGTAAGCTGATTTTCGGATGCAGGGCAAACTGAGAATGAAGTCTGAGGATGTAATAATATCTCATTTCTCAGAGAAATACTAGTCTTTTTCTTTCTTATCGAAAAATTTTTTGTCTGAGTCCAGAGAAGAGAAAGTCCAATGAAGTGAAAGGAGAAAGAATCAGAATAACAATGCATTCAAATTAAATAAATGCTGGAGAGGGTGGTAATGTAAATTACCAAATGCTGTTGGTAGTAACGGAAATTGGTGTAGGGCCACTATGGAGAACAACATGGAGGTTCCTTAAAAAAAAAAAAACTAAAAATAGAACCACAGCATGATCCTGCAATTCCCTTCCTGGGCATATATCCAGAGAAAACTCTCATTTGAAAAGATATATGCACCCCAGTGTTCACAGCACACTATTTACAATAGCCAAGATGTGGAAACAACTTGAATGTTCATTGACAAACGAGTGGACAAAGAAGATGTGGTGTATATATATATATATATATATATATATATATATATGAAGGAATACTGTGCTATGCGGTGCTGAGTTGCTCAGTCATGTCTGACTCTTTTCAAGTCTATGGACTGTAGCCTGCTAGGCTCCTCTGTGCAGGGGAATTCTCTAAGGCAAGAATACTGGAGTGGGTTGCCATGCCTTCCTCCAGGGGATCTTCCTAACTCAGGAATCGAATCCAGCTCTCACATTTTTCAGGCAGATTCTTTACCATCTGAGGCACCAGGGAAGCCCAAGAATACTGGAGTGGGCAGCCTATCCCTTCTCCAGGGGAACTTCCTGACCCAGGAATCAAAGCGTGGTCTCCTGCGCTGAGGGTGGATTCTTTACCAGCTGAGCTACCTGGGAAGCCCCAATGGAATACTACTCAGGCATTAAAAAAGAATGAAACAATGCCATCTGTCACAACATGGATGGACCTAGAGATTATCATACTAAGTAAAGCATGTCAGACAAAGACAAATATCAGATGATATCACTTCCATGTGTGCTCTAAAAACGATACAAATGAACTTCCTTATAGACTCACAGACATCAAAACCAAAATGACAGCTACCAAAGGGGACAGCGGGACAGAGGGACAAATCAGGAGTTTGGGATAAATGGATAGACGCTACTATATGTAAAATAAGCCACAGAGACCTACTGTATATCACAGGGAACTATGCTCAATATCTTGTCATAGCTCCTAATGGAAAAGAATCTTAAAGATTAGCAGCACACACGCAATAGTTCATTTGAATCCATCAGTTTTTATTTATTCACACGTCTGTCCATCTAGTCAGCTGCCTCTTATATGCTAGAAAATTTTCTAGCCACCAGGGATGAAGACATGGTCAAACTTCCCTGGATATATCATCCCAGCGAAGATCCCGTGCTCTCTTCCTTAACAATCACACAGGGCTTCAGAGGTCACCCAGTCCCACTGCCTGACCAGAGAACTCGTTATCTTCAGAAACGATGAAGGAAATCCCCTCACCGCTGTATGTGTCACAAAGACATTTCTCTGCCTTAAAAGCACGTACTGCCATACATCTCTCCTGAGGGAGAGGGCATATGCTAATGGGCACCTCGATAACAATAAGATACATTTATTTCCCAAGTTTATAAATTATGTCTTAATTTTTTTTTTAAGTACTGCAACAAAGATAAATCCAAATAGCCAGTTAACAGCTTGGCAGTCCATTCAGAGATTCTTTAATGCTAGTTGTGTGTAAGAATTGCCCAAGAAAGTTAAACAATAGAGAAGTTTAGGCAGGCCCTATCTGTGAAAATTCTGATGCTCTAAGTATGCAGGGAGCCTTCAGTAAGGAGGGGTTTTAAAGGCCCTTAAGTAATCCTAGCAAACTTTCCTGCTGGTCCAATGGTTAAGAATCTGCCTACCAATGCAGCTGACACTGGTTAGGTCCCCAGTCTAGGAAGATCTCATATGCTGGGGAGCAACAAGCCCGTGTGCCGTAACTACTTAGCCTGCGTTCCCTAGAGCCCAAGCTCCACAGCAAGAGAAGCGCCCACAAAGACAAGCCTGTGCATCACCACAAAGCGTAGCCCCCGCGCACCACAACTAGAGAAAGCCGGTGCGCAGCATCAAAGACCCAGCAGAGCCAAAAACACACAAACAATAAAAAGGACAGCATTAAAAAGAAAGAATAATCCTAACAGGTCAGCCACGGGAAGAGCTGCCAAAACCTTTATCAATGACCTCCCCCCCCCCAAATGTTCTTCTAGGAGACAATATCTCACTGTGAGTAGAAAGGGAAAAAATAGTTGTTCACATTTTGGGTCATAGCTGAAAAGAGTTTCACATGGAAAAAAACGACTCATTGTCAGTTAAAATGTTTAGCTTTCGTCTCTGAGTCGTTTTGTTGGAGATGAAAGTGCTTTCTAACACTGCCAAATTTTGACAGCCAGAGAAGTCACATGCCAACCGTACGTAGGTGCGCTTTCTCTCAAGTGACTGTTGCATTTACCCTAATGTTCTGAGACATTCAAGCAGTGTTGCCCTCAGAAAAGACGCTAAGAGTAGCTTGGCATCTGCGTGTTCTCCTTGACACTCTTCTGACCCACACTCTCTACCTCTGATGTCCTTTAAGTACCAGAAGAGACTTAAGGAAGGCATGCGCACACACTCCTGAGCCTTTCCAGCTGGATCGATGGACCAACTTACCCTTTTGTCCAATTTAATTCTGATTGCTATGGTTATTTATATTTTTAGAATTCAGCTTTTTTTCTAAGCTTCAGAGAATTTTACATTCCTAGGTTGCTTATCCAACCAAGATCAGTTCCCTCCAGATCTCTTTCTTTAATAAGGCCTGATGTCCTTTCATTCAGTTCTGTTGGTATCTGTGGGTAAGAGAAACAAAGAGGTCTGGGACATGACATTTCTCTTTATGAATGAGACAGAAAAATGATTCAGGAAAGTGTACTTTTTTTTTTTTTTAAGGGAGAAGAAAAAAGAAGTTTATCCAACAAGATCACCACAGGTATTTGTAGCCACAATCCTTGTAAATTCAAGAATTTACCTGATTTGTCTTCACCTTCCTATGACTGGGGTTCAGGCCATCAGGGACTTTTTAAAATTCAAAGCATAATTTCCAAAATCTTAAAGGTATGGCTCTCATACAAAGGTATGTGGATCTGTTTCAAGAACTTTATTCAGCTTATTCATGAAGAAGGATACCAGTAATAAGGCAAAGGCTGGTTTAAAGGGCCTATGGAGTTTTAGAAACATTTTGAAGCAATGATAGAACAAGAGTGATAAATTAAATGTGAGTCTGACTGATGTCCCACAAGCAAACCGGCATAGGAGTTATATTTTCTACCTGACAGAAACCAATTGCATTTTTACTGGGCCCAAATTTACAAGTTACCACAAATTTTATTGGGCTTCCCAGGTGGCTCAGACGATAAAGAATCTACCTACATTTCAGGAGACCCGAGTTCGATCCCTGGGTTGAGAAGATCCCCTGGAGGAGGGCATGGCAACCCACTGCAGTATACTTGCCAAGAGAATTCCATGGATAGAAGGGCTTGACGGGAGACAGTCCATAGGGTTACAAAGAGTCAGACACGACTGGGCGACTAACACTTTCACTTTTCACATATTTTATTTAATTTTTACTTAACAATAAACAATGATTCAAACCAAGTATATTCCCCAAGAATAAATGATCCTTGCGTGTGCCTTGCAAACAGTGCCTCCATGCAACACTGGAAGAACATGCTGCCCACCTTTTGACTCAATTCCTATGCTTTACGTAATTGTCCTTATAATTTAGTGGTGACCACAGTTTCAAAGCAGCAAGACCCTGAGATAGCTGAGGCCAGCTTTCAGGTGATGGTAATGGGTCCATGGTTCTTCCTCCCCAAGGTCACTGCTGTGTGCGTGCACACAAGCACACACATGATCTGGAGCACGTGACAAGTCTGGCATTGCATGCTGCTGCTGCTGCTAAGTCACTTCAGTCGTGCCCAACTCTGTGCAACCCCACAGATGGAAGCCCTCTAGGCTCTGCTGTCCCAGGGCTTCTCCAGGTAAGAACACTGGCGTAGGTTGCCATTTCCTTCTCCAACGCATGACAGTGAAAAGTGAAAGTGAAGTCGCTCAGTCGTGTCCGACCCTCAGTGACCCCATGGACTGCAGCACACCAGGCTCCGCATAAGGCAACAGGAAAAAGTTTTAAAATTGGCTTTTGAAAAAACGAATTTGCTTCTCAGAAAACGTAAACTAACCTAATCCTTCGAACCAACTTTATTAATTCTCCTTTCCTACTATCTTCTTCTTTGGAAAGGGCTTCTTTGTACATTTGCTAAAGAAGCAGCGGCACCTGAATCTACTCGGAACTGTTCTGTGGAACCGTCCATGGGATGCATGCCACTGTCCTTCACAAGGGACTTTTACACAGGTGCAGAGAAATCTAGAAAATAAGGAAGGGCCTTTCCCAGATGAACATCAAGAGTCGGGGCTTTCTTCAAGATTGCTGCAGTTTTAAGTATAAATTTAGATTTAAGTTCCTTTTATTGATGCCAGTTAAGTTCCTTGAGAGGGTTTCTGGAACATAAAAGAGAAAACCTAGCTTTCATGTTTTCCATCATCTTGAGGAAGGAATATCACAGTCGCATCTTCCATTTCCATTTTGTTTCGTTGCTTTCATCTTGAAAGTTTCCTGATCCTTAGAGAGGTCCTTAAAGATTCTCCTCTTATCCTGAGAGGATCATAATGATATAAAGGATCACCCTGATTAAATGCACATGTTAATAAGCCTTGGAAACAGTTCAAAAAGAGCTCATAGGCTTAGAATCTATTTTCCACTATAGGATATTCAGAATGGAAAGCCAAACCTTTTGGAACTGGGTCAGATCTGCTCCTTAATCCCGCCAGTCTGTGGGCACATGATAACATCTCTGGGTGGCATTGCAATTTTCTCCAATTTGCTAACGAAGACTAATTATCCAAATAATTCAGCCCGACTCTCTGCTCTTGACCACTGCAAATCTCCCTGCGGTTCCTTAAAGCTCTGTTTGTTCCCCATTTCTTCTCTTGTTTTAAACCCCTCACTGTTCTGAGTGCCTTTTATTTAAAGAGAAATTGGATACCTACTGTGTAAATTTCTGCAGGGAGTCTTTTAATGTAGACTGTAGCAATTTTCTCTAGGAATATGCTAATAATTACAACAGCTAGGGATTTGGACTTTGTTATCTATGGAGGAGGAATTGTGTGAGAAAATGGGGGGTGGGGGAATGTCAACTCTCTAGCACGGCTGAAAAGAAAACAAGAAAGAATAAAATAAAGGAGAAAGGAAAACAAAGTTATTTGTTCAGATGTGGGCTGGATACAGACAGATGCTTAGAAATAGCGACTATGACCATTGGTCTTTGTGCAGGCTCTTAGAAAAAGGCACTCATGAAGGGAGAATGGTGAACTTTGATCCCATGGGGCCTCCGTAGTCATGGCAACAGAGCATCCCCTGGTGATCCCCTGGAGTCAAAATGGGACGTTCTAGAGTCCTGTCTGTCTTGTCTGCTGGAGGTACGGGTGTCTGAACAGCAATTTCACAATCCTGAATTGCTGGTGAAAATTAGTTTGAGTGTTTCGGCTTTCTCTTTTTTGTCTTTGTTTAAAGACAAAATATTCGGTTCAGGATACAGGATGCTTGGGACTGGTGCACGGGGATGATCCAGAGAGTTGATGTGGAGTGGGAGGTGGGGGGGTCGGTTTCAAGATTGGGAACTCACGTACACCTGAGATGAAAAAATAAAATAAAATTAAATTAAATTTAAAAAAAATAAATAAAAGGCAACTTTTTGAAATAAACTACATAGTTGTAATTCAGAGAAAAGTTTCTGGGAAATAAATATGGTTATTTTAGAACCCAACTTGCACTGAAGTGATGGTATTATACATTCACACAGAGTTTGATCAATAGCCACGTCCTATCCAAAGGTTATTTGTGAAGTAGACCATTGAAGGTGACTTAAGGTTTTCTACTTTTATTACCAAGCAGCTTTTGGTGGTCACAGACTAAGTTGGTCTGACCCTTTATCACAAAGTTCTGAACACCCAGGCACTCTGTAAGCTTGTTTCAGCCGAAATGAAGGGGAAAAAAGAGACTCATTTTTAGAATTTCTATAGGAGAAATGAGGCAAAAAGAATTATTTCCACATACTGATGTGAAAATTAAAGCACTGGAAAAGAGAAGGAATTTGCCCATGATGGAACCAAAATAAGTCCCAAGATCCTTAAATTCTTTGCTTATTTTTATAGGTTAGACTTCTGAAACTCTGGTTTTGATGACTGTTTTAAGGGTTTCTTCTTGGACAAAAGTGTTAAGAAGTTATGCAAATGAAAAAGGATCACAAATTCACTTTAATTAAAACAGAAATAAAATCAATACCTAGCAGTACTTTTGGACTTTCACAGAAGGGAAAAGCAACCAAATAATGTTAATAATGACAATATTATTATTAATAATATAAGCAACATTTACTGAACAATGTATATAGGTGCTAATCATTCCATAGGAATTATCTCATCTATTTGTTTCTACTTGAATGATGAAGAAACACAAAGACCTTAAGGATCTTCTCCAAAGTCACATAGCTCATAATTGGTACAGTCAAAATTTAAACCTAGGCCATCTGACAATAGTGTCTGTGTTTCTAATCACCCCACTACACTCTACTGTGCTTCTACACTATAATTTAAAATACATATACAAGATTTGTGTACTATAGAAAAATGAAATATTTATAAGTTACTTTAAAATCTACGAACTGTATCATTGTTTATGGAGAAGAATGACCAACCCCCACTCTTGCTGAGCTCCTATGTATCAGCTATAACCCTGGGCACTGTGCATATATTATCTCTACTGGTTATCACAAATCTGCAATGAAAGGAATATTATACCCATATTTTATATGAATAAATGAAGCCTAGAGATATTTTCCTCATCTGCCCAAGGTTATATTTAAGCAACAAGCCTAGCTGGGGAGTGAGCTCAAGTGTGGGTCTTTGCAAAGCATTTGTTTTTTCCGTGATGCTGGGCTGGTTTCTCCAAGTTGTTTTTATGTGTAGCTTCAGTTTTACCAAAACGGACTAGACAGCAAATTTCTCTTCCCAATCCCTGACCTTACTTTCTTACTAAAGTTGTTAATGAGATTGTAGTATTAAAAGTATTATCTCCAGAAAACCTGAATAAATTACACTATTTGCCTGAAGGGAAGATGATGGTTTATCTTTTTAAATTGAGTGACCATTATTAGCTGATTAACTTGATTTTCACTCTTTAACACTTGAATGAATTAAAAATGAATGAATGAACGGGTAAACATTAAGACAACTGCAAACTAAAAATTGTGACTCACCATCCAATACAAGAAGAATGAAGTCATTGGCCACTGCAGTTGCTGACTTTCAACACCCCCTGGAAAGAGTTCAGGGTGGAGATCAGGAATGAGGCACTTTCTGCTCTGGGAAAAACCAGCAGAACAGGCCCTCAGCTAATTAATTATTTTCAGGAGAAGATTTTATGAACCTGGTTTCTTGTATCTTCTCATACACAGAAAAGCACTAAAATTATTAACACAGACATCTGCTCCTTGGGACTAGCACAACCTTCTGCTAAAATGTGTATCTGAGTGCTTGAATCCCTTTCACCAAAATCACATACATTCTGACCTTCCCCCTCCACCTCTTCTGAGCAGTTTCTCAGAGCTATCTGAGGGGCTGTCTCCCAGGCTATAGTGCTCATTTTGCCCCAAATAAAACTTAACTCACAATTCTCACATTGTGTCCTTTTTTTTTTTTTTCAGTTAACACAACCTACCGTCTACTGAATGTCTAGTAGTTAGTAGGCATTGTGCAATGGCATTTTAACCCTTTCCATGAAGGTTGTAAAGTGATGATTTTATTATTCGTTCAATATTTAAGGATGAGGATCTGAAGCTTAGATTAAATTAATGGATCACTCAGAGTTTCAGCCAGTGAATGAGACTGTTGGAAACAGAGCCCAAGGATCTATGGCTCCAAAGTTTGAACTGTTCAATCTATGTTTAAATTTTTTCTTTAAAAAAACTTTTAGATATGTTTTAGATACAAAAGAATATTTTAGAAATATCTGTAAGGAATACAGAACAACTGTATAAGTGAGTACCCAAATATTCACGACCCAGATTTATAAATAAAATGTTATCTTAAACTTCCCTGAGTGACTTTTCATCCCTATATCCCCTTTCTACCTTAGGGAGTTTCTTTATGGTTTCATATTTGTTAACAGTCCTAAGTAATCCACTATTTAGGTATACATGCTTTGTACCTTTAAGTCAGTTGAATGAGACCCTTTTTATCTTACTTGTTCTCTTTGCTTGACATCATAACAAAGACTCATCTATAACACTGAATAAAGCTGTGTTTAATTTCTTTTCACTGTTGTATAAAACTCCATATTGTCTCTGCCATACTTTAAAAAAATTTAACTATAGTTGACTTACAATAGAATATTATTCAGTTATTAAGAAATGAAATAATTCCATTAGTAGCAACATGGGTGGACCTTGAAACGATCATACTAAGTAAAAGTCAGAGAAAGAGAAAGAACCTATGACATCACTTGTGCGTGGAATCTTAAAAAATGATACAAATCAGCNATACTTTTAAAAAATTTAACTATAGTTGACTTACAATAGAATATTATTCAGTTATTAAGAAATGAAATAATTCCATTAGTAGCAACATGGGTGGACCTTGAAACGATCATACTAAGTAAAAGTCAGAGAAAGAGAAAGAACCTATGACATCACTTGTGCGTGGAATCTTAAAAAATGATACAAATCAGCTTATTTACACAATAGAAACAGTCTCACAGAAATAGAAAACAGACTCAGTTACCGACAGAGAAAGTGGAGCCGCTGCTCCTGCTAAGTCGCTTCCGTCTTGTCCGACTCTGTGCGACCCCATAGACGGCAGCCCACCAGGCTCCCCCGTGCCTGGGATTCTCCAGGCAAGAACACTGGAGTGGGTTGCCATTTCCTTCTCCAGTGCATGAAAGTGAGAAGTGAAAGGGAAGTCGCTCAGTCGTGTCCGACTCTGTGCAACCCCATGGACTGCAGCCTGCCAGGCTCCTCCGCCCATGGGATTTTCCAGGCGGGAGTGCTGGAGTGGGGCGCCATTGAAAGATGAGGGAGAGGGATAAATGTGTTCCTAGCGATGAGTGTTGGTCTGTGCTTTCCCTTCCCCGCTTCCTCCCGCCCTCCCTTCCTTTCTCTCTTTTTTGCCTCTTGCCTTTCTTTCTTCCTCTAAGGAGTGCTGACATGAACACATTATACACATCTCCCAAGGTATATCTGAGACGGTCACAACACCATAAGCCTTACATTGTTGGTCTGTGAGATAATACCATATTGTTCTCCTAAGATGATGGAGCGATTTCTACTACAATTTATTGTGAATAAAGCTATGCAATTATTCATCTTCCCCTACATCCTCACCAACATATGATATCATTATACTTCAGTCTTTACTAATATGATTGGTATAAAATGGTACCTTATTGTGAATTGATAAGGTTGAGTATCTTTTTATGTATTTTATTTGCATTTTGTGTGTGTGTGAATCGCCTATCCATTTTTTATTTTTGCCATATTCTTCTATTGGGTAATTTACCTTTGTCTTATCAGTTTGTAGGTCTCTTTATATATTTTGGACATTAAACATTTCAAATTTAATCTACTAAAAATAATTCTACTAGCTTACATAGCGATTTCACTTATTTATGTGGACTTTTGATGAATTGAAATTCTAAATTTTAATATACTCGTATTTGTCAGTCTTTCCCTTCATTCTTTGTACACACAGGCAATCTTCCTTAATCTTAAGTAATGAAAAAATTTTGCTCAAAGGTTTATAGTTTTGCCTTTTGCATTTAATATTTAACCCAGCTAGAGCTGATATTTGCTTAAGGCATTATAAACCTAGTTTCCATATATGTGCAAGTTGTGCTCCTGGATTCTTCTCTAGTTTTCCAGTTCTTCCATTTTTGTGACAGTATTGCGTTGTCTTAATTTTTACAGTTTATGGTAATATTTGATATCTGGGAAGCCAAATCCAATTACTTTGCACTTCTTAAGCAATGTCTCACTATTCTTACACCTTTGATCTTCCCCATACATTTTAAAATAAGCTTGTTAAATTCCCCAAAGTCTGTTGGTATTTTGACTAGAGTTGAATCACATCACTAGAGCAATTTGGTGAGAATTTACATCGTTAAGCTAGTGTCTTTTCCTTGTTAATTTACAGACTGTGTGTGTGATATGGTTCCTATTTATTTAAGTCTCTGAAAACTTTTTTTTCAATATAATTTTCTCCAAACAACTTTTTTTACATGTATTCCTTGACTAATTCCTTGGTACTTTACTTTTTGTTTGAAGCCAATGTGAAAGCTATCTTTTAACAACAACCTTTAATAAATGTTTTTGAGCATGTGCCAAACTGCAATTATTTTCTTATCCTTTTAAAAATAAGTTTAATTTTTTAGGAGATTTAGAGTTATAGAAAACTTTGTAAGACAGTATAAAAAGTTTCCGTACATCTTACATCATTTCCCATATTTTTAAATTCTTATATTAGTATAATGCATTTGTTGTATATACTGAACCTAGATTGGCATAATATTAACTCAAGTTATATTTTACAAATTTCCTTATTTCTTACTTAATTTCTTTGTCTGTTCCAGGATCCCAACAGGACATCATATTGCATCTTGGCACGACCTCTCCTTAGGCTTCAATGGGCTCAGTTTTTAAAAGATTGCTTGACTTGATGACCTGGACAATTTTGAAGAGCACTGGTTAGGATTTTTTTAGAGCATCTTTTGGGACTTGTCTGATATTTTTCTGATGATTATGGTTTTTTGAGAGGAAGACCACAGAAGCAGTATGTCATTTTTGTTTCATCTTATCAAGGGTACAACAGTATAGGTATGTAATCTATAAATATATTGAATCACCATGCTGTACACCTGAAACTAATATAATACTGTAAGTCAACTGTACTGCAATTTAAGAATTCATAGCACAGAAGTTGACTCCGGTGGCCTGACTGAGGCAGTGTTTGTCAGATTTCACCACTGTAGAGTTTTTTTCTGTACAGTTTTTTCTTTCCCCTCACCATACTGTAAGCTTTAGAAAGAAGGCCCCACTCCTGCTACGGAGTAGGGAGTGAGTCATGTTCCACCTTCCTGAGGGCCAGATAGCCACACAAATTAAGAGGAATTCTTCTGCACATAAGACTGTGTCTTCTCCCACATTTATTTATTCACTTATTTATCTAAGCATGGACTCTTGAATATTTAAATTTTGTGCTGTAATCTAGTACTACTTTATATCGTTGCTAAAATTGTTCCATCTTTAGCCATTAGGAGCTCTTTCAATTGGCTTCTGTGTTCCATTTTGGATGAACTATCATCGTAGCCTTTTTTTTTTCCTGAGTACTGCCTTTACAATCGACTTTTTTTTTTTTTTTTTAATATCCAAAACCATGTTATCTGCAAATAATGACAGGTTGTCTTCCATTCAACTTATTACAGTTCTTTTACCTTTTACTTATTCCTTTTGCCTTGCTGAATTTAACTAGGATCTTTCATATGATGCTGATCTGAAGGTACAATAGAGAATGCATTTGACTTGTTTTGGATAGTCCAGGAGATAAGTTCAATATTTCACCACTGAGGTGGATGTTTGCTGTGTTGTTTTTTTTTTTCAGGATGTTTTTGTTCTTTTTTGTCTTGCTTTATTTATCAAGGTAAAGTATCCTTCCAGCTCAAACTTGCTGTATTAGTTTGTTTGCTCTAAAAAGAGTCTAAAAAAAAAATTAAAATGCAATCATTTATGCCGGAGGTGATCTCAGGAAATACCATTAAGAGAGTGCTTAGTGAATCAGGAAAGAGAANGCTGTGTTGTTTTTTTTTTTCAGGATGTTTTTGTTCTTTTTTGTCTTGCTTTATTTATCAAGGTAAAGTATCCTTCCAGCTCAAACTTGCTGTATTAGTTTGTTTGCTCTAAAAAGAGTCTAAAAAAAAATTTAAAATGCAATCATTTATGCCGGAGGTGATCTCAGGAAATACCATTAAGAGAGTGCTTAGTGAATCAGGAAAGAGAAGGAAACCAATAAAGGGTGCTTTATTAAGCCAGTTATCTTCCAGGAATCAGTGCAAAACATATTCCTTTCGTTTTTCAAAGGGACAGATGAGAAAGCTGAGAGCCTTTGGTTCAGGGCTGCCAGGGAGAAAGTAGGGTACTGAGTCTCTGGCACTTCCTGACTAACTGGCTTGTAATTTTCCTTTGAATATTGCCTTCTCAGATTTTTAGTTTCAAGACTATTGTCCAGTCTCTCAGTTGTATCCAACTCTTTGCAAACCTATGAACTACAACACGCTAGGCTTCCCTGTCCTTCACCATCTTCTGGAAGTTGGTCAAACTCATGTCCATTGAGTCAGTGATGCCATCCAACCATCTCATCCTCTGTCATCCCCTTCTCCTTCTGCCTTCTATCTTTCCCAGCATCAGTGTCTTCCAGTGAGCTGGCTCTTTGCATCAGGTGGTCAAAGTACTGGAGCTTCAACTTTAGCATCAGTCCTTCCAATGAATATTCGGGGTTGATTTCCCTTAAGATTGACTGATTTGATCTCTGTGCAGTTCAAGGGACTCTTAAGAGTCTTCTCCAACACCACAGTTCAAAAGCATCAATTCTTTGATGTTCAGTCTTCTTTTTGGCCCAACTCTCACATCCATACACGACTACTGAAAAAACGAAAGCTTTGACTAGATGGACCTTTGTTGGAAAATTGACATCTCTGTTTTTTAACATGCTAAGTTTGTCATAGCTTTTCTTCCAAGGAGCAATCGTCTTTTAATTTCAAGGCTGCAGCCACCGTCCACAGTGANCACAGCCAGGCTGGCCCTGGACACATTTGTGAAGATACCTGAAGTTACTCTTTTTTTTGGTCCTGTTCCTCCATCCGCTTCCTTCTTGTCTCTTCTCTTTCCTGATACCTTTTTCCGGTGCCTGTGAACTGAGATACTTCTCCCTCACCTCCATCGAATGTTACAGCCTCAATATGTTTTTCATAAATGACTAGTTACTTCACTTCTATGACACTCTTTCCCTGCATTTGACATTTCTGAAAATCAAAGCTTTAAATTAAAGCTATGCAGAGATGCATGCATTCTATCCTGTGACTTAAGGTTCTCTGAAGTATATATCTTATGGTTCAGTGAGGTTGCAGCTTAAATTGTTACCCATTTGGCTCCTTGACCCAAGCCTACATGCAAAGATTCTTACAAACTGAAACACCCAGGAAAGACTAACCCAAAGCCCCAGACTTCACTAAATACAGGCTGCTGTTCCATGGGAAACAATCTGATAGTCAGATAAATATTTATTTTGTACAACTGAAAGTAAATTTCTCTTGCTAATATTTCTAAGTTAAAAACTAAGACCCAGACCAAGTAGGGAAAACAGTGTCACACAGTCCAAGAGCTCCATATTTCACAGAAGTAAGTGTACTATTTTTCCCTGGCAGCCTTGCTGAGACTCTCAGATACACAGAGAAGTCTTTCAAATTTTAGGGCATCTAAGAATCAACTCAAGAGCTTGTTTAAAATGCTAATTTCTGCTCATTCCTCTATACCTTCATTAATATTTGGCAATGCATGATTGGGTCTCTAGAATCTGTAATTACAGCAAAATGAGCAGGAGACAAGCTCTCCAAGAATTGTCTGATATTTTATAAAGAGTGTTATTTATAGCAAGCTGGACTTTATCCTGATTTCATTCAGCTCTAGCTGTTCTGGGCTGTGTGTCGCTGAATGGATGGACAGGACCCCCTGAGCATCGTTCCCATAAGAATGTCAAGGCAACAACTCTGTCCTCTGCTGAAGAGATGAGAGGGGGCTTGTGGGAGAAGTCGGCCTGATCTATCTGTATCACTGTTCCCTTTCAACCCCAGCCGGAGTGTACTACAACCCACTTCCAACATCAATCACTCAGAGTCAGGGCAGACCCACTAGTTAAGAGCTCTGTCCTCCAGAAGACTGGCCTCACTTCAGATGACAACCTCAAGTGGAGCTCCCAGGCCCCTAGTCCTTCTGATCGACTGGATATCAGCTCAAGGGTTCTTACAGCCACCTCAGGTTTGATATTTCCTTAGAATGACTCACAAACTTATAAAAGCACTACACTTTACTATTACAGTTTTATTATAAATGATTATAAATGATAGTAGGTGCGGTCTGGGAGGGTCCAGGACATAGACCTTTTGTGATATTGTAGTTTATAACAAGAAATGTATATTTGGGATTTCCCTGGAGGTCTGGTCTCTGGGGTGGCAAAGATTTGGACATGACTGAGTGACTTCACTTTCTTCACTTTCACTTCCTTTCTTTGGAGGTCCAGTAACTAAGACTTTGTGCTATCAATGCAAGGAGCTGAGGTTTGATCCCTGGTAAGAGAACTAGACCCCACATGCCACAACTAAGACCTGGCATAGCCAAATAAATAAATAGAAATATTAAAATATATATACATATAGGTTTTTAATATATATATGTTTGGTCATCATATTGTTGCTAGCACCGAGCCCCTAAAACCACTGGAACTGCTGAAATGAGAACAACAATAAAGGTGTCTTCCATTATATTAATAACATGACTTTTGGAAAGGACCTAAGGATGAAGGTTGGTTGCCAGGAGAACCAACCACGTGGTTAGGGTATAGGAATATTCAGTCTCGGCCCTGACTTGTGGNGCACCGAGCCCCTAAAACCACTGGAACTGCTGAAATGAGAACAACAATAAAGGTGTCTTCCATTATATTAATAACATGACTTTTGGAAAGGACCTAAGGATGAAGGTTGGTTGCCAGGAGAACCAACCACGTGGTTAGGGTATAGGAATATTCAGTCTCGGCCCTGACTTGTGGGTAAGGGAGAGGGATTGGAGGTTGAATCAATCACCAAAGGCCATAATTTGGCCTTGACAATGTAATAAAGTCACCGTAAAACCATAAAAGGATGAGATTTGAAGGTCTTTGGATTGGTGGACATGTGAAGATGTGGCAAGAGGGATGTTCCTGGAGGCAACATGGACGTTCTGTGCCCCTTCCCATGTGCCTTGCCTTTTGTAGCTCTTCTAGCTGATAATATCCTTTTATTAGAAGCTGGTTATCTAGCAATTAGGAGAAGGCAATGGCACCCTACTCCAGTACTCTTGCCTGGAAAATCCCATGGGCGGAGGAGCCTGGTAGGCTGCAGTCCACGGGGTCGCTAAGAGTCAAACACGACTGAGCGACCTCACTTTCACTTTTCACTTTCATGCATTGGAGAAGGAAATGCCAACCCACGCCAGTATTCTTGCCTGGAGAATCCCAGGGATGGAGGAGCCTGGTGGGCTGCCATCTATGGGGTCGCACAGAGTCGGACGTGACTGAAACAACTTAGCAGCAGCAGCAGCATCTAGCAATTAAAACATTTTCTTGAGTTCTATGAGCTGTTTTACCAAGTTCCACTGGAGGAGGGAGTCATGGAACACTGTGCTTTATAGTCAGTTGGTCAGAAGCACATGTAACAATCTGAATTTGCTTTCAGTTAGCATTAGAAGTGGAGGGAAGTCTTGTGGGACTGAGTCCTTAACCTGTGGAATCTGATGTTATTTTTAGATAGAGTTAGAATTGAGTTGAATTGAAGCACACAGCTGGCGTGGGGCTTCTCTGGTGGCTCAGACAATAAAAATTTGCGTGCAATAAGGGAGGCCCGGATTTGATCCCTGGGTCTGGAAGATACCCTGGAAAAGGGAATGGCTTCCCATTCCAGTATTCTTTCCTGGAGACTCCCATGGTCAGAGGAATCCATGGGGTCGCAAAGAGTCAGACATGACTGAGCAACTAACACTTAACACAGCTGGTGTAGCAGAACTGCTTAGAGCAGAAAAAAACACATTTTGGACTTAGAGTCTGAATCATTACCATCTATGTCCTCTCCCCGTGGGATCCAGGGCATGACACCCTCCCAACACATCAGCATGTTCACCAGTCAGGAAGCTCCACTGAGCTTCAGTGTCCAGAGATTTTATTGGGATTTTCACTATGTAGTCATGATGGATTAAACCACTGGCTGTGTGGTTGAACTCAATTTTTATTAATGGCTCTCCTCTCCTTCCTGGAGGTAAGATTGTCTCAAAGTTCCAACCCTCTAAACAAGTGGTTGGTCTTTCTGGTGACCAGCTTCCATCCTGAAACTATCTAGAGACCACCACGTGTCATCATGAGAATAGTGAAGATACCCCTAGCATTCTGGAAGTTCTAAGGGGTTTCAAAGCTCTGTTCCAGGAACTACGGACAGAGATCAGAGCTATTCTTTGTTTTTTTCACAGTCATGAAAAGAAAGGATGTGTGCGTGTGGCTGTGTGCCTCAGTGTGCACTGTGCATCCTGTTGGTTTCTGGAAACAGACAAACAAGACTGATGGGAAGAAAGCCGAAGAGTCCTCCTGGGTACCAAACACCTAAGGTGAAAATTGTAAGAGCTTTCTGACAAGCCTCCTAACAAATACACCCTTTCACTCTGAGAAAGGCTTGCAGAATTCTTACAAGAATTCTCCTCCAGCTTCCCATTGTTCTCTCTTTTTTTCCCCCCTTTTGGCAATTTCTTCAGTACCATAATTGGTTGGAAGGGACTGGAAAACTGTATGAGTCCATTAGGATCTTAATCACCTGTTCAAGATGAGAGAATTCAGTGAGGAACAACATTTAATCCTTTGAGGGGGACTAGTTGAAATTTCTCTTTAGAATCCATGCCCAAGTAGGCTCTGTGAGGCCCTCAAAGAATGTTTGAGCCCATACTCAGACAGCAGCAGAGCTAATGGGCTTAGGGATATGGTATGAGACAGAAAGGCTGCCCCATGATAGAAGGAGAAGTTCAAGTCCAGCTCAGTGCTTTTCTTTTCTCCTCAGCTGAGGTCTGTGTACTATGCACTTTTTAGAATAAAATGAACTATATAAATGCAGAGAAACATTATCATAATTACTTTTGGCACAGAAATATTTTTAGCTAATGTTATTTTAATAAGAGCTGCTGTCAAGGGGGAAAAGGCAAATCATTTAAAGCAAAAGTATGTTCTGATGTTCTCTGATTTAATGTTCCCCGCCTATGCTGCTGGACATTCCAGAGTCTTTAGGGGAACAACCCTATTTTTCAGTCTCAGGAATAATACTGGGCAACTCTCTTTCAGACATTGTGCTTAAAATTGCAAGGAAGGGAGAAAGATAGAATAATTTCTGTCCTCCGGCAGCTTACAGTTTAGGGGTCTGGAGATCCAGACATCTGGCCAAGCAATGTAAATATTTCACAAAATGACATTTGGATGCATGTAAATTATATGATGTACTCATAAAAAGCTGCGCTGTGCTTAGTTACTCAGTCAGGTCCGATTCTTTGCAATCCTATGGACTGTAGCCCTCCAGGCTCCTTTGTTCATGGGGTTTCTCCAGGCAAGAAAACTGGAGTGGCTTGCCATGCCCTCCTCCAAGGGATCTTCCCAACCCAGGGATCAAACCCAAGTCTCCGGCATTGCAGGTGGATTCTCTACTGTCTGAGCCACCAGTGAAGACCTCATAAAAAGCAGTGCTTAGATACTTCCAAAGAGAGATGCGGAAACACTATTTCCTGGAAAGGTAAACTTGAGGTCTACGAAGGATGCACAGACTCAAAATCAGTTACAGAGGAAAGGGCATCCGAGACCAAGCAAAGAGCCTGAGCAAAGGCACGGAATCCTGAGAACATGTAAAACAAAACATAGATATCATGAAGTTTTGCCCCCTAAATTAGTCTAATAAAGTTACATCCTTATAAAGAACTCTGCAGATAAATTTTCTGGGCTTAAATACTTTCTTTTCATACTCCCGTCTGTAAAAAAATAATAATAACAGTGGTTCTCAAAATGTGGTCCCTAGAATGTCAGCATCAGTATCAGCTGGGAGCACTTAGAAATCCTAGCAGTGCTCTACAGAATCTCTGGGGGGTGGATCCATCGAAGGATTTTCACACACACACTCTACATGATTCTGACAAGTGCCAAGTTTGAGAACCACAGGACACAACTCAGTAACTGTTTTCCTTCTTCCTAGTCAATTCTTCTTCCCTTGATCACAAAGCTTTTGAAATTCTTTCTCTTCTTCCTACATTTTCTATTTCTGCCATTCTTTGTTTCCGCAGATAACTACACAGGCAAGGATAGGGTGAAATAATATCAGGAGTAACTCTTTCAGCTTTTCTCAGTATTCACAGTTAGATCATCTGTCAGGACCCCTTCCATACGAGTCCCCTTGTGTTTCACTAAGGGGTGCCCCTGCTTCTCTGCAAGCCTGATGGCCCCTTTCATCATGTCTGGGAGTTCTAACCTCCCAGACTTGGCTGCATCAGCTGTGCCCTCTCCCCTGCATGTTCCATCTCCCCTCCTTCTTGGCCCAATTCTCTCTGTTTATGAAAGTGGTCAATGTCCCAATAAACAAATAATACAAAAAAAAAAAAAAAAAAAAAGAAAGCAACAACTTCAACAATCTTCCTTTGGCTCTATCTTCCTAAAAATTCTCACTGTCTTTTAGCTTATGATTATCAAAGTTCTTGAACTCAGGAAAATAAAGCTGATGCCTATGGGTTCTAATTCTACTTGACATGAATATAGCTTTTGATTGAATGCATTCTGCATTTAAATTTTATCCTCCATTAAGGACAGAATAGCCCCTGCTCACTGCAACTAGAGAAAAAAGCCTGCCCAGCAGTGAAGACGCAGCACAGCCAAAAATAAATGAAAACAAACAAATAAATTATTTTTTAAAAAACAGCTATTGTAGTATCTTGCAGCTTTTGCTTTCTCTGATCATAAAGATTAGGAAAGCTCTGATTTTTTTTTTGAAACAATAAATGGAAACCCCCCTAGTTTAGTACAGTAATGAATGACTAGATAAGCTCACTTTGAACCATCACTTGATTCAATGAGGGTGATTTTTGTGTTTCCAGTCCATGCAGACTTTTCTGGGCTGCTTCATTTCTTCTCTGCTGTTTGTCCCCTTGGCACCCCATGAAGCAGCTGCTTATCTGATTCCTTCTGCTGAGAAAATACACTGCACATTCTGCCTTGCATGTGCTGTGTTGAATTATCTTTCCATTTTACCACTTGCTGAAAAAAAAAAAAAAAAACTGCATCTCAGCAGTGCCCCAAGTCCCCTGGGAAAGACATCCATCAACAAAGACCTGCTTCTCCCCTTAGGTGCCTGTCCGTTTTGGTGCCTCTTATTAAGCCTCATAGATTCCTATTCATCAAAATCATGCCAAGGAAGCCTGGAATTCTTCCCAAGGTGCATGTTCAGCAGAATGCCAAGGAAGAGCTGAGACACACAGAAAGAAAGCATTCAAAGAGTGTGCAAATTAGGCTACCTATTTTTATTCAAAAGACCCCAAAATGCAAAGGCATGGATTAGAGTTTTAAATAAAGCCCATTCCTGACTTACTAAAAGCGCCCTGCCTATCCTCCTCTGTCATTAACTGTCCAAGGAAGCAGGGCAGTTAGTGACCAAGATATAAGATTAGGCGAAGGGTTGTGATTTAGTAAGAAAGGACGCATGGACTTTGGTTTATGCATCTATCTACATCTCTCCAGAGAACTAACATTTTTGAAATAAACGTGAATGGGGGTGGCTCAGATGGTAAAGAAGCTGCCTGAAAGTGGAAGACCTGGGTTCGATCCCTGGGTTGGGAAGACCGCCTGGAGGAGGACATGGCAACCCACTCCAGTATTCTTGCCTGGAGAATCCCGTGGACAGTGGAGCCTGGCGGGTTGCTGTCCATGGGGTGGCAAAGAGTCAGACACGACTGAGAGACTAAGCGCGTGGAAAAGTGTCACCTGTCATGTTAAAGAAGAGGAGAAAAGGACATTGAGAGGAGGACCTTGACCTAAGTCCACCATAGCAATCACTTTGGATTTGAGTATGTGTCCAATGTAATAGATTACCTGGGAACTGAACTGTAATTAGGTTGAGGAGATGTTAATGATTATACTATTTTTAGAGACATAATTACCTGGTGACGAGGACGTGTAACTACAACTCCAGTGTGGCTGGAGGGGTTTGTGATCATTGATGGCACCCAGTGCTCCTCCTGAGGGGAAATGTAATAAATACACTGTTAAAGAAAAAAGATACAGAAGTATGGGGTCACCTTCCAGGAGCTGTGTGTGTTTCATCTCTTTGCAGAATGTACTGAATTGAAGGCTCTGTTGAGTGAAAGAAGCAGAGTTGTATCTCAGGACAAATAAGCCTAATTCAGGTAAGCATCTGCAAACTCCAAAAGTCACTGGGCTTGATGGTTGGTATAAACAATAGATTTTTGTCTAAAGCGGATGAGTGGTGAGAGACTCCAAGCCGGAAGGACTGCGGGTCTCCAAGGTACAAAGGAACCAAGAGAGGGAGAGACTTCCGGAGAGCATTCTCACTCTCCCTTTGGGCAGAGGTTGAAGATGACCTTCATATCTCATACCCTCTTTGTTCACAGGACGCTGGGTTGATAAATGGGTGACAAGCACTGGCAGAGGTGCCCAGGCTGTCCTTTTTGACTAACCCAGTAAGAGACGCCTAGGGAACATTCCTGCAGACTATGTTGGCACAGGGGATTCTCCAGGGAGACCAGCTGGCACAAAAGAGAAGCAAACCTATTAGATGCTTTCTTTCTTTCTTTTATTTTATTTTTTTTTTATTTTTATCCTATCTCAACATAGCTGGTTTTCCTAGAATTTGTTTCCTGGCTAGTGTGGTTTTGAGATGATACTTCCTCGATTATGCTCTTATAAATAGCTTTGGACATATTCAGCTCATGAAACTAGTTCCAGCCGCAGGACAATCATCATAGGTGGCCTCTGCCTGGATCCAGCTGATTTTCTCAGTGCACTCACTGGGGCTATGCTCTCTGGAAATGTAGATACTGTAATTACTGAGGTTCCTCAGAAGTGAATGCATTGTAGTAATTTGCCAAGAAAGGGGCTAGGAGATGAATCTGAGATTATAAAATGGAGTCAAACAGAAAAGGATGGGAAGANAAGAGCTGAGACACACAGAGAGAAAGCATTCAAAGAGTGTGCAAATTAGGCTACCTATTTTTATTCAAAAGACCCCAAAATGCAAAGGCATGGATTAGAGTTTTAAATAAAGCCCATTCCTGACTTACTAAAAGCGCCCTGCCTATCCTCCTCTGTCATTAACTGTCCAAGGAAGCAGGGCAGTTAGTGACCAAGATATAAGATTAGGCGAAGGGTTGTGATTTAGTAAGAAAGGACGCATGGACTTTGGTTTATGCATCTATCTACATCTCTCCAGAGAACTAACATTTTTGAAATAAACGTGAATGGGGGTGGCTCAGATGGTAAAGAAGCTGCCTGAAAGTGGAAGACCTGGGTTCGATCCCTGGGTTGGGAAGACCGCCTGGAGGAGGACATGGCAACCCACTCCAGTATTCTTGCCTGGAGAATCCCGTGGACAGTGGAGCCTGGCGGGTTGCTGTCCATGGGGTGGCAAAGAGTCAGACACGACTGAGAGACTAAGCGCGTGGAAAAGTGTCACCTGTCATGTTAAAGAAGAGGAGAAAAGGACATTGAGAGGAGGACCTTGACCTAAGTCCACCATAGCAATCACTTTGGATTTGAGTATGTGTCCAATGTAATAGATTACCTGGGAACTGAACTGTAATTAGGTTGGGGAGATGTTAATGATTATACTATTTTTAGAGACATAATTACCTGGTGACGAGGACGTGTAACTACAACTCCAGTGTGGCTGGAGGGGTTTGTGATCATTGATGGCACCCAGTGCTCCTCCTGAGGGGAAATGTAATAAATACACTGTTAAAGAAAAAAGATACAGAAGTATGGGGTCACCTTCCAGGAGCTGTGTGTGTTTCATCTCTTTGCAGAATGTACTGAATTGAAGGCTCTGTTGAGTGAAAGAAGCAGAGTTGTATCTCAGGACAAATAAGCCTAATTCAGGTAAGCATCTGCAAACTCCAAAAGTCACTGGGCTTGATGGTTGGTATAAACAATAGATTTTTGTCTAAAGCGGATGAGTGGTGAGAGACTCCAAGCCGGAAGGACTGCGGGTCTCCAAGGTACAAAGGAACCAAGAGAGGGAGAGACTTCCGGAGAGCATTCTCACTCTCCCTTTGGGCAGAGGTTGAAGATGACCTTCATATCTCATACCCTCTTTGTTCACAGGACGCTGGGTTGATAAATGGGTGACAAGCACTGGCAGAGGTGCCCAGGCTGTCCTTTTTGACTAACCCAGTAAGAGACGCCTAGGGAACATTCCTGCAGACTATGTTGGCACAGGGGATTCTCCAGGGAGACCAGCTGGCACAAAAGAGAAGCAAACCTATTAGATGCTTTCTTTCTTTCTTTTATTTTATTTTTTTTTTATTTTTATCCTATCTCAACATAGCTGGTTTTCCTAGAATTTGTTTCCTGGCTAGTGTGGTTTTGAGATGATACTTCCTCGATTATGCTCTTATAAATAGCTTTGGACATATTCAGCTCATGAAACTAGTTCCAGCCGCAGGACAATCATCATAGGTGGCCTCTGCCTGGATCCAGCTGATTTTCTCAGTGCACTCATTGGGGCTATGCTCTCTGGAAATGTAGATACTGTAATTACTGAGGTTCCTCAGAAGTGAATGCATTGTAGTAATTTGCCAAGAAAGGGGCTATGAGATGAATCTGAGATTATAAAATGGAGTCAAACAGAAAGGGATGGGAAGAGATTGTTTGGTGACTCATATAGGTTTAATGGATAACTGTTTGAACGTGAATATGTATCCTCTCTACCCAGAACACAATCCACACTCCAGGATTATTTTGCTCAGTTGTAAAGATACTTGTGGATTTAAAATTCCTAAACTTTCATCATATTTCACTTAATAAGATGGGTGAGGAAAAGAGGGAAATCGTTGGAAAAAAGGCCTTGAAAGCCAGGAAAATGGTCTCTAGGAATAAGCTTCCTTTATATTTCTTTCAGTTTCGCTACTGGGCATTTACCTAAGAAGAGCTGCGAGGGAGCCTTGGGCTGGATGCGTGTCAGCGGATCCATGATTCAATTCAGGTTATGTGTTCAAATTTTCCCCTCACCTCTTTTCTTGCTAGCTTCAAAGAACAGTCAACAAAGGTCCTGTAAGTAGTGCTTTTCAGTATAAGGCAAACGTGGGCAGAAGCTTGGCTCTCTCTTTGGGCAGAGTCTGCAGATTTTTGACACCGTTGTTGTTCTTCAGTCACTAAGTCATGTCCAGGCCTCTGAGACCCCATGGACTGCAGCACACCAGGTTGGCCAGTCCTCCACTATCTCCAGGGTTTGCTCAAATTCATGGCCACCGAATCAGTGATGCTATCTAACCATCTCATCCACTGTTGCCCTATTCTCCTTTTGCCTTCAGTCTTTCCCAGCATCAGGGTCTTTTCAATGAGGTGGCTCTTCGCATCAGGGGGCCAGAGTATTGGAGCTTCAGCTTCAGCATCAATCCTTCCAACGAATGTTCAGGGTTGATTTCCTTTAGGATTGACTGGTTTGATCTCCTTATAGTCCGAGGGATTCTCAGGAGTCTTCGACAGCACCACAATTCAAAAGCATCGGTTCTTTATACCTAATGCTCTCTCTATTTATAAATGTTACCTGTACTCCAGGTTAAGAAAAAAACTTCTATCTGAGAACTGGAGGGCATTCTGCTTTCTGGCATTCACCCTATTTCTGCCTGTATGGTCAGGCCATTCAAGATGGCTGCTCTCTTGCTCTCTGTACGTGCCCTGCTTGGCCAGTGCCTGCTTCCTCTTAATTTTAGGGCGTAATTAGTAACTACCTACATGCTTGCTCCCTGCCCCAGCTGCTGGTTTCCCTGGTAACTGATGAGGCACCCGCATGTCAATTCCCATGTAAACAGTAGCCAGCTTTTTCCCCCAAGTGGAGAAGAACGCTGCCACGTCCTGTCTGCCATCTCCTGTAAATGGTGACCTTTTGCTCCAGATGTGTAAGATTCTCCCGTTTCTGTCAGTTTCCAGGCTTTTTATTCATCTCACATCTGGGCGACCACAAGATTTGCAGGTTTGAGAGGCGCAGTCCAATACCATCAAATGGCCTTTCATTGTGGACGTTTTTTACGTTATCAGCCACATGAGTGGACTAGAAGTCAGGGAGCCCTCACTAACCAGCCACGTGAACCTGCCTTCTCGGAGCTTCCGCCTTATTGTCTCTTCATTGCAGAGGTTCATCCCTTATGTTTTAAATTATCCCAGAGCTTCCTTCCAGCTCGAAACTTATTATCTCATGTTTCTGTGAAATCTAATTACAGAAGTTTTTCATGTTGGATGTTCTCTAAGAGAAGTGCTAGAAATTAAAGAGGAATAATAGAACACTTACTTTATAGATGGAGCCATTTTCATAAAGGAGATTATAATATAGATTTTCCATTTCAGTCTACAGACTTTTCATAAGGGTGACTGAGCAAGGATTTCTTACTCCCGGTCTCTTCCATTGTGTCGTTTTTGAAGAACCTTGTTTTAAGACAACCCTATAAGTCACTGGAAGAATTTGTGAAGTTTTCTTATTCTATGTGGATGTGTTGTTCTGGTTGATGTGTGTGTGTGTGTGTGTGTGTGTGTGTGTGTGTGTGTGTGTTTAATCTATTTGCAGATGGAGTCATTTAACATACTGCCGCTTATCTAAGTGATAATCTTTCTCTGGGGGATTTGCAAGGCTTGGTAACTGAGGACTGGCTTTTCAAAGAGGTATTTTAACAAACGGTTGACACACAAAGGTCTGATGCAAATCCTGTCAGCTGCCTTTCAGTGAGCTCCCTTGCACATTCATGTACACTCATGCCAACTCCAGAGGGAACCCTGCTCCCAGGAGTCAGAATTAATTCTGAGAATGCTGATTTTTAATTGGTCATTCAGTATGCACCCCAGCAATGGAGTAATATCTGGGCAGGAGGGACGTACCACCTTCCCAGCCCCTGCTGGCTGGCAGCACACTAGAGAGAAAAAGAAACTAAAGAAAGAGAAGAAACAGCAGGGGTTCTGGATTTCCAAATCCGATCAGGTTCCAAGATCCTGTGTTTTGATACAGAGCCTCAGGAGGCTAATAGATGCTGTATTTTCAGTCTGATTTGTGAGGTTTTTCTGTTTACTTGCTTCTGCTTTGGATTTTGGCTTTTCATTGTAGACATTTTTTGCTCTTCTCTGAAAAAACTAAGGAAGAAAACTTCCAGAAACTTAACACTGAGGCTTGAGATCAAATGAAAGGGAGAAATTAGCAAGTAACTTGCAGGTCTGAAAATGTGATTTTTAACTTAGAAAAATACAACTAGGTAGGGGAACATTTCTGCTTTTTCCTGAACTACCTGATACCAACTTCTAAATTATACCCCTCTCACTTGAAAATGGATATTTATTTAAATAGTGTTTATTTTACATCAAATTATACATGTGTGCATTTCAAGGGTTCAACCTAGTTTCTTTCTACAAGGTTTGTTACAAAAAACTGTATTCTGCCTTCCCCTTTTGTCAATCCCCCTAAAGCAGCAACTTTCAACTCTTCAACTGACGTTCTCTGAATTTACTTACACATCTCTAGAAAACATGTATATATTCCTGCTTCACTTTTTGGTTATAGATGTTATCAACTAACTCCTCTCTATGAAAGATTAGCTCTCTTTCACCACCTTCTCACCCCAAGTACATAAATACATAATAACCTTCCAGGTCACACATTTTCCCAATACACTTGTATTATAATTCTGGGTACAGTATTCAGTGTTTGTATTATGACTGGGTAAACATTCTCTATAGCTGAACCATGATTAATTTTCTTTTCCTTCACACCATGTTTTCCTTTCCTAGAGTTAATAATTATCTTTTCCCACCCTTTTGCTTAGCTTCCTTTTTTTTTTTAATTAAAAATGATCCTGAGCCTCTCATCTAGTAGCAAAGCTTTAAACATGTTCAACATTTTAGGTATCCTATCAATTTCATATTTTTGAAGAAATCTCTCCTGGAGCTTTCTTATATGCCCTTATGTAATTGATATACAACTGTCATCTTGACATTTCTCTGCTAGTTGTTTCATCTGCTTCTCTTTGAACTGGATTTCCCATTTTCCTGGATCCCCTGTGTTCTTCCTATTTTGGCCATTTGCTTAATGGAATATATTTTCCAGTGACTTCCTTGAGAAAGAGTATATTTGAGGTAAATTTTCAAAGAAATTTTATTTTCAGGCCATAAAAATGACTATTTTCAACCTTCACATTTAATTGCTAGCTTATTTCAGTATAGAATTTAAGACTGAGGATCATATGAAAGCTTGGGAATTCATTTTTTTTTTAAAGCAGAACAATACTTGGATGTAATCGTCAGCTTGTGCTAAGGTATGCTGCAGTAACAAACACGCCGTCTAAAATCTCATTCATTTCCGACAATGGTAGTTTATCTCTCACTCAGTTTTTATGCTGTTATCTGTAGTCATCTCTAATTAGGCTCCATGGGCCTTCTCACTTCAAGATCTAGGAGGAGGCAGAAGTTCCTATCTGAACCATTCCTTTCCTGACAAGGAAAAGAGGAAGAGTATTGGCAGTAGGATATCACTCTTAAAACTTCTGCTCAAATGCCATTGGCTACAGAAAGGCCATAGAGTGGGGAACTACATTTCTAACGCAGAGCGATATTACAAGTTGTGTGACAACTGGAGGGAATCTGATATCCTCTTATAGGAAGGGCAATAGACAATTGGAAAATATATTACAACCAAACACAGAATATTAATGGCAGGGTAGCAACTATATCTGTCTTCACAGAGGACTTATTATGGGTTTTTTAAAGAGTAATAACATGGATGTGTAAGACCTCCTAGTCGGTATATTCAACATATTCATCTGTATTTCACTCTTTCACTGTTATATGGTTAGAACCGTTTTGATGTTTGTTCTCACCTGGTCTTAAAAATATGTTTTCAAAGTTAAAATGGATGATAGAAGCCATTTGGTATAAACTATTGATTAGGTATGTATTTCTAGATTATAAACCTTGGTTCTCTCACTTAAAATTTCTAAATAACATGTTGAAGTTTAGATCACTCACATGTAAAATAGGAATGCTGACAGCTGAGTCACCAAATGTTTTGAGAGTTAAAGGCCATAGTATATATATTTAAAAATAGCCAAGTATGTGATATATCGAGAACTCTCTTCACACTGGTTATGTGAATTTCTCCAGATTATGAACAGACAGAAGCTCAACCTTGTAAAAAGAGTAAAAACTGAATATACATTAGTCCCTAAAGTCACTTAATAGAGATACTGTTTATTATCATTATCAGTAGGCTGAGATAATACATTCTTACTTATAGTTAGCACTCTGATTGTTAACCCACATAAACACAGATTTCCAGAAAATTCTGGATCAAAGACTGACTTAAAAGAAAGCCAGCAACCTAAACGTCCATCAATAGACGAATGGATAAAGAAGACATGATATGTGTGTGTGTGTGTGTGTGTGTGTGTATTACTTAGCCATGAGAAGAAGGAAATAATGCCATTTGCATAAACATGGATAGACCTAGAGATTATTATACGAAGTGAAGTAAGCCAGACAGAGAAAAACAAATATACGATCTCACTTTTGTATTTAGTGGAATATAAAATATTGATACAAATGACCTTATTTAAAAAACAGAAGCAGACTCATAGGTATAGAAAATAAACTTCTGGCTGCTGAAGGGGAAAGGTGAGGAGGGATAAATTAGGAGTTTGGGATTGAAATATAAACACTACTATATGGTGGCTTATGGTAGAGAATCTGCTTGTGCCACAGGAGACCTGGGTTCAGTCTTTGGGTCAGGAAGATCCACTGGAGAAGGCAACAGCAACCCACTCCAGGATTCTTGCCTGGAGAATCCCACGGACGGAGGAGCCGTCCATGGGCTACAGTCCATGCGGTTGCAAAGAGTCGGACACGACTGAGCAACTAACATTTTGACTTTTCATATATAAGATAGATGATCAACAAGGACCTACTATATAACACAGGGAACTATACCCAATATCTTATAATATCTTATGAAATTTATGACTTATAATAACTTATAAAAGAGTATATATATAGGAAAAGAGTCTGAGGCTGGGGAAGATCTAGGGCAGGAGAAGTGGGTGACAGGATGAGATGGATGGATGGCATCACTGACTCAATGGACGTGAATCTGAGCAAACTCCGCGGTCCAGTGAAGGGCAGGGAACCTGGCGTGCTGCAGTTCATGGGACCACAAAGAGCTGAATGTGATTTAGCGACTGAACAATAGAACAAAACTGAATCACTAATACCACACTGTAAATCAACCATATTTCAATACAAATTTAAAAAAAGAAAGCCAAGGAGTGCTGTATTATTTTCAACCTACTTTTGATTCCTTTTTAGGAACATGGCTTCACACCTACTTCACACCTACTCCTTATAAACAGGAGCCCGAGCATATGGGTGTGGCTGTCTTATCATTGCGAATAGATTGCTCAAGTTCTCACCTGCACATAACAGCCCATCCTGGCTTCCAGCTTATTACATATATGGTCCCGCTGAACAGTTTGAGGAAGCTTCCACGGCAATGGAGGCAGTTTGTTTAACTCGATCTGAGACACAAGATGGTGATTTTCAAATTACTCCTATCATGGAATGTAAAGTTTAATTTTATTCTTGAGATCTGTAGAGGTATGAAGAACTTACTGCTTTTGCGGAACTTTTTCCTCCAACAACTTTGATCTTAGGAAACTCCAGTTTTGACCTCTGAACATCCTTTGGGGCTGTTGGAAAAGAAGCCTCTTGCTTAGTGCAGATTGCTATGTTGGTAATATCAAAGGTAAATCATAGCTGATCCTACATTAATGGTCATTGCTGTCCCTCAGTACTTCCCCCAGGAGAACTGTATTTCCTGCGTGGGAATGATGAACTTGTTATTTACAGTTCACAAGCTTCATAAGGCACCGACCACAGATCTAAACTCTATTCCTTGATACATGAGTGCCATTTTCTTCCTCTCTCATTCTTTCTCTGGCACGTTTTTTCTTCATAAGGAATTCATATTGGTCTCTGTCTTCTCTTCTGACATTTGTCTCTGTGTTTGAAATGACAGTAAATAATACAGAACTTAATACCTTGTGTAAATACCATACACAAGTCAGGATCAAAACCCTGTTACCTTCAACATTTTTCTTTCTAATAGAAACCTAGACTTACCGTTCTTGGGGGGGAAATTATGTTGGTGAAACCTAAAAATATATTAGCTCTTGATAAATGATTCTTCAAAGCCTAGGATGTTATTATTACTTAATCTAAAAGGCTTTAGACAAATATCTGTTCCTCAGGGTGTGAATGGAAGGGCAGTCAATTGGCCCTCAAGGACTGTGGATTTTAGTTTTTGTTTTAGTTTCCTAGGGCAGCCATCACAAATGACACAAACTGGTCAGCTTAAAGCCCCACACCACCCCCCAAAAAATGCATTCTTTCACAGGTCTGGAGGCCAGAGGTCTGCAAGCAAGGTGGTGACAGAGTTGTGCCCCCTCTTGTGGCTTCAGGGGAGATTCCTCTCTTGCCTCTTCCAGGTTCCAGTGGCTATTGGGGTTCCTTGGCTTGTGGCCACATCTCTCCACCTTTGTGTTTGCCTTCCTCTCTGCCTCCCTGAAAATTCCTCCTGTCTCTCTCTTATGAAGATACATCCTAGTGCATTTAGGGCCCAGCAGGTCCCATCATTTCACGGCAAACAGATGGGGAAACAGCGGCAGACTTTATTTTTCTGGGTTCCAAAATCACTGCAGATGGTGACTGCAGCCATGAAATTAAAAAACACTTACTCCTGGGAAGGAAAGTTATGACCAACCTAGACAGTATATTACAAAGCAGAGACATTACTTTGTCAACAAAGGTCCATCTGGTCAAGGCTATGGTTTTTCCAGTAGTCGTGTATGGATGTGAGAGTTGGGCCATAAAGAAGGATGAGGGCTGAAGAAATGATGNAATGATGAACTTGTTATTTACAGTTCACAAGCTTCATAAGGCACCGACCACAGATCTAAACTCTATTCCTTGATACATGAGTGCCATTTTCTTCCTCTCTCATTCTTTCTCTGGCACGTTTTTTCTTCATAAGGAATTCATATTGGTCTCTGTCTTCTCTTCTGACATTTGTCTCTGTGTTTGAAATGACAGTAAATAATACAGAACTTAATACCTTGTGTAAATACCATACACAAGTCAGGATCAAAACCCTGTTACCTTCAACATTTTTCTTTCTAATAGAAACCTAGACTTACCGTTCTTGGGGGGGAAATTATGTTGGTGAAACCTAAAAATATATTAGCTCTTGATAAATGATTCTTCAAAGCCTAGGATGTTATTATTACTTAATCTAAAAGGCTTTAGACAAATATCTGTTCCTCAGGGTGTGAATGGAAGGGCAGTCAATTGGCCCTCAAGGACTGTGGATTTTAGTTTTTGTTTTAGTTTCCTAGGGCAGCCATCACAAATGACACAAACTGGTCAGCTTAAAGCCCCACACCACCCCCCAAAAAATGCATTCTTTCACAGGTCTGGAGGCCAGAGGTCTGCAAGCAAGGTGGTGACAGAGTTGTGCCCCCTCTTGTGGCTTCAGGGGAGATTCCTCTCTTGCCTCTTCCAGGTTCCAGTGGCTATTGGGGTTCCTTGGCTTGTGGCCACATCTCTCCACCTTTGTGTTTGCCTTCCTCTCTGCCTCCCTGAAAATTCCTCCTGTCTCTCTCTTATGAAGATACATCCTAGTGCATTTAGGGCCCAGCAGGTCCCATCATTTCACGGCAAACAGATGGGGAAACAGCGGCAGACTTTATTTTTCTGGGTTCCAAAATCACTGCAGATGGTGACTGCAGCCATGAAATTAAAAAACACTTACTCCTGGGAAGGAAAGTTATGACCAACCTAGACAGTATATTACAAAGCAGAGACATTACTTTGTCAACAAAGGTCCATCTGGTCAAGGCTATGGTTTTTCCAGTAGTCGTGTATGGATGTGAGAGTTGGGCCATAAAGAAGGATGAGGGCTGAAGAAATGATGCTTTTGAACTGTGGTGCTGGAGAAGACTTGCGAGTCCCTTGGACTGCAAGGAGATACAACCAGTCCATCCTAAAGGAGATCAGTCCTGAATATTCATTGGAGGGACTGATGTTAAAGCTGAAACTTCAGTACTTTGGTCACCTGATGTGAAGAGCTGACTCACCAGAAAAGACCCTGATGCTGCGAAAGACTGAAGGCAGGCGGAGAAGGGGATGACAGAGGATGAGATAGTTGGATGGCATCACCGACTCAATGGACATGAGTTTGAGTAAACTCTGGGAGCTGGTGATGGACAGGGAGGCCTGGCATACTACTGTCCATGGGGTCTCAAAGAGTTGGACATGACTGAACGACTGAAGTGAACTGAGGTTCCCCAGGTGGCTCAGTGGTAAAGAACCCATGTGCCAATGCAGGGGACGCTGGAGACACAGATTCAGTCTCTGGGTCAGGAAGATCACCTGGAAGAGGAAATGACAATCCACTCCAGTATTCTTGCCTGGGAAAATCCCATGGACAGAGGCACCTGGTGGGGTACAGTCCATGGGGTCAAAGAGAGCTGGATATAACTGAGCACACACACATACAGACACAGAGATAATCCACATAGCTCATCCTCTCCAGATTTATAACTTAATCACATCATGTGCCCTATATATCATTACAGGTTCCTGGAATTTGCTGTGGGTATCTGCTGAAAGGCCACTGTTCAACCCTCCAAGAGTTCTTCGTCTAACTGTCAACATTTATAAAATCAAGTGAGAATTTTCCTATTGGGGACCAAGCTCTGGAGAACTCTTCCCAATGGGTTTACAACACCCTCTGTTGGGAGATTTCTTTCACCTAAGTTCAATCTGAGATCACTGGTCCTCACTCTCCCCTGGCTCCCTCTCACCTGTTTCCACCTGCGGACGCGCAGGGAATTTTCCTAATGCACTGTCTCCTGTTTCACATTCTTTGGTATATCAATGGCTTTGATTTTAAAGACACACAGATTTGAGGCCGTCACAGATTTAAGGATGGAGCCAGCGCAGGATTTGATGTGTAATGGTGGATTACCGTCTCTCCCGGGGTCTCCCAGTGAAGTTTGCCTTCTGCATTTTTGTTGCTGAGGGCTTCACTGACTTCCGTTGGTGCTTACAGGTTTTTAAGCAAATGATCACGGTTCTCAGGGAGCTAACTGGGATCTGATTCTGGTTTTGCAATCTGGTGTCTATATTTCAGGGGTAAGCAAAGGGAATGCCCATTAGCAGGTATGAGAGGAAATAGAGAAGGGTAACACTACCCCCCCAGCCCCCCGCTCTTTTCCATCACAACAGTTGGAACAAACTATCAGACAATTGGGATATGTATCTGCACATCCTAATAATCTCCGTACCTGCGGAAACTGCCCCAAATGCCAAGTCCAGAACTAGACTGAGTTTTTTGAGTGCCTCCTTGCGTTGTGCTTGGCTATGACTGTCAGTTATTTTCCTGAGAATAACCACATCTGTAGCTTTCTCCTCAACTCATCACAGCTTCCCACTTACGTGTCCTCTGCCAGACTCAGTCTCTCTTTACCCCGAAGCGCAGAATGAATTGTTTCAGCAGATACCCGCATCAAGTTCCAGGAACCTGTAATGATATATAGGGCACATGATGTGATTAAGTTATAGATCGGGAGAGGATGAGCTATGTGGATTATCTCTGTGTCTGTATGTGTGTGTGCTCAGTTATAGCCAGCTCTCTGTGACCCCATGGACTGTACCCTGCCAGGCTCCTCTGTCCATGGGATTTTTCCCTGATGCACTTCTAGGAAAAAGCCTGACAGGGATTTAACACCAACTGACTGAAATAAAAATTGTGATCTCTGGCTGATTCACTCTGAAATGGATCAGGGTGAAAATAAAGCTCTGAGCCTAGTTTAATGCTGTATCTGCCTATTTCTATGGCCACCCATGCCTTGGTCACAAGGGAACTTACAGAGTGCCTATGGATGGAGTATCATGTATCCTGGAAAAATGATTCAAACTTCATGCCTTATATATGGCCACTCATTAGTATCTCTTCCCAGCAACAAGCCTCCCCATCCACATCACCAGGCAAAGAAAACCTTGGGTGGCTTGCAGCTGATATATTCAAAGCCCATCTATAAAAGCCTATTTTATAAAACTAGAAGAAAAGTTAGAAGAAACACAAAATATCTGAAGTGAGGGTGTCCATTTCCTAGCACTGCCATAATAGACTACCACAAACTGGGTGGCTAAGGCAACACAATTTATTCTCACGTTTCTGGAGGCTAAGAGCCTGAAATGGAATATTGGCAGGAATGTTCTCCCTCTGGATGTTCTGGGAGAGAATCCGCAGTTGCCTCTCCCAGCTTGTGGAGGCTGCTGGTGTTTCTTGGCTGTGGCAGCGTATTTCCAACATGCGCTCATCTTCACTTGTATTTCTTCTCCATTGTGTTTTCCTTTTTTTCTCCTATAAGGTCACTGGACTTAGGATCTGCTCTAAGCCAAGACGCTCTCATCTGAAGATCCTTAAGTTAATTACTTAATTGCATCTGCAAAGATCCTTTTTTTCTAAATAAGATGTCATTCATAAGTTCCAGATAGACCTATCTTTTTGGGGGTGGGGTGGGGCAGAGATGGGCGGGGGCACCAGTCAGCCCACTACAACAACTATATGATTGGCTCTGATTTCTCACAGAGTTCTCTTAAACCCCAGGCACCAGCATGCTCCAGTAATGACTAAAACGTTATCACCTGCAGAGGAAATGCATTTCTGTCTCATGATGTGTTGTGAGCTATATGGTGGATGACTATGAATATAAAGACAGATGACAATATGAAGTGTGGATTCCCATTATTGCCTTGGAATGTTAATGCCCAAGTTTCAGCACTTCATACTTCTCCAGCCATATAACCCATCGCTGGCCCATGTGCATTTTCCTCTGACACCAAAGAGAGGGAAAATATTTCCTTGCTAAAGGTGGTAGTTTCTCTGTGGACTTTGACTTTGTTGCCATGAACACAGTTTTGTGAGAACAGTATTTCTACAAAGAACACATTACTAGACTTACAGGTGTTGCTTCCACACACACCTTCCTATAACTTCCAAACTGTATGGAAATAATGTTTCTAGCAAATCTCTTGGCTAGTTTGCATGGTGTGCTGTGCTATGTTCAGTGGCTCGGTCATGTCTGACTCTCTGTGACCCTATGGACTCTAGCCTGCCAGGTTCCTCTGTCCTTGGAATTTCCCAGGCAAGAATACTGGAGTGGCTTGCCATCTCCCTCTCCAGGGGATCTCCCCAACTGAGAGATCGAACATGTGGCTCTTGTGTCTTCCGCACTGGCAGGCAGAGAGTCTACCACTGTGCCACCATTCCCTTCAGCAGCTACTGGCCAACACAATGAGTAACCTAGTTGTACTTTGTAGAATCTGTTTTTACATTTTGCACCTTTAAAAAAAATCATGCTACCATATGATGTCTGTGAAAGAGTGTGGGTGTGGGATTTATAATCTTGGCTGTGTAAATAAATTCTTCTTTGGAAAATGCCAGATGCTCTTCTAAGAAATGAATAACTTATTTGACCATCCGCTTTGGGATTAATTAAAAAATATATGACAGTATCTTATCCCAAAGACAAATTTATCATTCCCATCTTAAACCTTGTCAGACCTAATGGCTCCTTTCCCATCTTATGTGTCAGGGATTCAGTCTGTCTTCACACAGGACATTTGGACACTTTCTCAAATTTTAATGTGCATACAAATCAATGGGGGATCCTGTTAAAATGCAGATTTGGATTAAGTGAGCCTGACAGGAGGTCTGAGATTGGGCATTTCTAACAAGCTCCCAGGTGATGCCCACAGTATTGGTCTGTGGACCACAATTTGACTAGGAAGATTTTAGGATGCCTCATATAGTAAAAGCAATAAAAACATGGTGTTTAGGAAAAAATGTGTGGTTTGGGAAATAATTGATTATCTTCAGCTCCAGAGTCTTAGAAAACAGAAAGTTTATGATCTGTGGGTACAACCTGAACCCTGTAATTGTGAAGATAACTTTTCCCATGCAATCACTTGCTTTTGCCTCTTCTACACCCATATTTCATTAACAGGACTTTCCCTGCCTCATTTCACAAATTCCTGGAGAGAATGATAATTATAGGGTTGACTTCCTACCAAAAGTCTCTGTTCCCAGGGATAGTACCTGCCTCAGGATGAACATACATGCCTCTCTGGAGGATTATCTAGGCTTTCAAAAAATAAATCCCTTTATCTGCTGAGAATTTTAAGTTGGAGGAATGTGTCTCTGAGACTATTTGTAAAAAGGAAGCCAAGAGGAAAAAGTAAGCAGAACCCACAGTATTTTCATACCTGGATGACACATGACTGAAGCCCACTCTTCGTAGTGTGTAAGATTATAAATGTCCTAAGACATTTTCAGTTGTGTTTTTTTCCCGCTTGTAACTGAAAGCATTTTGATTAATACATTTGCAGAGATTTAGATCAACTGGTCCACTTGGGTTCTTCAGAAAGCAGGATCTGAGGCAAAGGTCTTTCTATTGCTTCATCAGGAGACTCAATCCAGGGGAGGAGGAGTGAGGATTTAGGAAATTAAGGTCAGGAAGGAAAGCAAAGTGAAGGTGTAATACCAAGCTGATCTCTGCATGGTATCAATATCATCCAATCATTGAACCCCAGTGCGATCTTTTGCTGAGAGGCTGTACGAATCTGTATCTCAGGAGAGTCTGCTTTGGGGAGGGGGCTGGGGGGGGGGAGGCTGAATATGTGTGCTCTTCTTTATCTCTCTTGGGCTTCCCTGGTGGCTCAGTTGGTAAAGAATTTGCCTGCAATGAGGGAGACCTGGTTTGATCCCTGGCTTGGGAAGATTCCTGGAGAAGGGAATGGTTACTCACTCCAGTAGTGTGGCCCGGAGAATTTCATGGACAGAGGAGCGTGGCAGGCTATAGGCCATGGGGTCGCAAAGAGTGTTTATCACTTTGGGTAAAGGTTGGCCCCTTGGTGTTTTACTTCACCTGTACTTCCAGGTAGTATATGGTGAACACTTAGTCCCTTGACATTTCAAACCTCAGCAACAGTTGAGTCTCTCGGCAAGAAGTAAAAGGGGAGACCCTCTGGATTGTCCTCATGTGAACCTGGCTGGTCACTGCAATGTCAACTGTCCTAGAACAAGTTGCCGGAGACAGGTGAGCACAGGAAGGTCTGAGTTTGTGCGTTCTGATGCATCCTTCTAAGTCTGTACGCTCTACTGTGCATCTTGGAGACTACAAGTCACCTGCCCAAAAAGCTCCCCTGGATGATACGTTATGCAGTGTAGTTTTCCACTGAAGACCTTTGGTTGAAGGGCTTCTGGTAATACCAGGTGTATTAGCTTCCGAGAGCTGCTGTCACAAAGCACCACTAAACAGGAGGCTTAAAACAACAGACGTTTATTTTCATATTTCCAGAGGCTGGACGTGCAAAGTCAAGGTGTCACCAGGGCAGCATCCTACCTCACCTCTTCTGGCTTCTGGCAGTTCCTGACTTTCCTCAGCTTGTAGCTTCTGTCTCCATCCTCACGCAGCCTTCTATGTCTCTGTCTTCATGAGTTTATAGTTCAAGTTCCACATTCCATTCCAGTATACTTCTGATCCCTTCCAAGCTCCTTGTGTACCTATTAAAATAGCAACTCATATCCCAGAATAAGCAGTGGGAGGCATTAATATAAAATGCAAATATATTCTAATGTGTCCTGAGGGTGCTCATTCAGTAATTTTGTCTATTCTGGGGGTCCCTGTTCTGCCAGGAGAAATAAAGTACCAACCACTGCTCAGATTCAATAGGTGATTGAAAATCCCAGCTGAAATCATTAGGCCTCCCATTACAGAATCCCGGAGCTGGAAGTACCACTGAGGATCAGACCTATTTTCACTAAAATCTGCATCATCAGTTAGCTAAAAACAAGGTAAACATCAAAATTACATTGACTATATAAGGCAAATACAGACAGCACAAAATCAACCCTAATCATACCCTGATTAAAAAGGGAACTGTAGTGAAATATAAAAATACAAAAATTAAAAAAGGATAATTCTGAAGATGTGTATCAGACTGATAAGGGAGGCTCGAGACTTTCGCTGCAGATCTTTTCAGGAGAGCAGTGTTGCAATCACACGTCTGACTCCGTGTTAGTGTCTAGGTGTCATTTTTTAAGTTCCTAATGAGTGAGTGAATAAATGCGTGTGCATCTTATTCAGCCCCTTTTATTATAAACTTTCCACTCACTTGTGTCTGAAATTCCCTTAACTGGAGTCTTAACTCTCTTCCTTTAGGGATCAGGCTGAAAATTCATGGGAAAGTTGCCCCAATAGCTTAAATTCACACTAAGATGCAAATAACACATCAAAGTCTTTTCTGAAAGTGTGTGTTAATTGTGTGGTGAACTGGAAACTCATAAGGAATCTAGAGAGAGTACAGAGAACAGAGGTTACCTTAAGTGTACATATTTACATGGTATGATTTCCATCTAAGGCCCAACTTCAAACCCTCTCATTCTTCAAGAATAGAGCTGCAGCCCTGGAGTAAGTGGAAGAAGAATTCTTGAGACTCACTCTGAACCAAAGCTCAGTGATGGAAAAAGAAAACAATGAGAGAGGATAGTGGTCATGTATCTTCCAATTCCCGAAACATATAAATCCCAATATCACAACAGAGTTTAAACTCCTTTCAAGCCAATTCAGCCTCTTCCACTGCCCACATTCCATGTTGTTTTGATAGTTTCTCCTTCAGCAAAGGGACAGAAGTCAGCATGGTTGCAGAATTCAGGCCCGGGCTGTCAGATATAGTTTTTCACGACTTTTCATGACTTTTTCATAGCTTCATGACCTTTGTCCAAGAGACCGAATATATTCAAACAGTACTGGTTAGAAGAAGTATTTATCGTACTGAGGTCAGTGATAAAAGGAAGAAGGGGAAGAACTAGAAAAATAAGAATCAGTGAAATCCCACTTATCTGGAAAGACTATGAACTTAAGTGATTTTAACCGGTATTCTAATTGGCTATCATGTTTTTAGAGAATATAACTTCAATTGTCAAATGAGTGGTACTAACTTATGCCTTCTAAAGAAGGAAATTTTAAGTTTATCTTACATATATCTTTGAGTTCAAGAAAAACTTAAAATTTCCTTCCCTAGGAGGCACAAGTCAGTAGCACTCATATGTTACTCATAAAGAGAACTATGAATATTAGTAATAAAAAGGAATCAAATAATGCTATTTGCAGCTACCTGGGTGGACTTAGAGATTATCATAGTAAGTGAAGTAAGTCAGACAGAGAAAGACAAATATCATGATATAACTTGTGTGTGGAATCTAAAATAAAACACAAATGAACTTATCTATGAAACAGAAACAGACGCACAAACAGAACAGATTGTTGCCAAGGGAGAGGGAGTGAGGGAGGGATGGTGTGGGCTTTGGGATTTGTTGTTTTTGTTATTTAGTCACTAAGTCATGTCCAACTCTTGGTGACCCCAAGGACTGTAGCCTGCCAGGATCTCTGTCCATGGGATTTCTCAGGCAAGAATACTGGAAAAGGTTGCCATTTCCTCCTCCAGGGGATCTTCCTGACCCAGGGATCGAATGTCTCCTGCTTGGCAGGTGGATTCTTTACCACTGAGTCATCTGGGAAGCCCAGGAGTTTGGGATTAGCAGATACAAAAAGTACATATAGGATGAATAAACAAGGTTCTACTGTATGGCACCATTTTGCCTTTTTGCATTTCTTTTCCACGGGGATGGTCTTGATCCCTGTCTCCTGTACAATGTCACAAACCTCATTCCATAGTTCATCAGGCACTCTATCTATCAGATCTAGGNATCCAACCAGTCCATCCTAAAGGAGACCAGTCCTGGGTGTTCATTGGAGGGACTGATGTTGAAGCTGAAACTCCAATACTTTGGCCACCTGATGCGGAGAGCTGACTCATTTGAAAAGACCCTTATGCTGGGAGGGATTGGGGGCAGGAAGAGAAAGGGATGACAGGGGATAAGATGGTTGGATGGCATCACTGACACAATGGACATGAGTTTGGGTAGGCTCCGGGAGTTGGTGATGGGCAGGGAGGCCTGGTGTTCTGCAGTTCATGGGGTCACAAAGAGTCGGACATGACTGAGGGACTGAAATGAACTGAACTGAACTGAGCACTAACTTAAGGGGTTTTAGCAAATAACAGCAAAAGGCAATATCATAGATAAATAAGTTGAGAAAATAATAGTAGCCTCATAAGATTTGGACCAGAAAAGTTGGGTCTAAGACTCTCCCCATGATCTATCAGAGTTCTGATGGCCTCTCTTCTCTGTTCTACAGCACCAAGCTGCTCCTCTATCATTTTCATTCTGATTATAGGCTTCCTTTGATTAATTGTCAGCATGTAGAGGGCCCCAAACTGATGCAAGTTGATCTTTCTGTTCAAACAGTCACCATGATGTAACTCATTACTCAGGGAACTACAGCCCACAGGCCAAATCCTGCCTGGCACCTGTCTATATAAATGAAGCTTTATTGTAATAGCCAATCCCATTCCTATATATTAATATTAATGGTGTCTATGGCTGCGTGCACGCTATGATACCAGTTAAGTAGCTGTGACAGAGAGCAGATTGCTGCCAAAAACAAAATGCTTACTCTCTGGCCCTTTCCAGGAAAACCTTGCTAACCATTCTACTGACATAACTGATTCACTCTCTCTGCTACCTGACTTCAAACTGCTGATAAAACAATAGACAGACTCAACTCTGGTCAAATTTTTCACCCCTGGTCCAAACACCTAAGAAAAAGTGGAGGCAATATTTTGTCCTTTGTAGAAATGCCTTTCTGAGTTTGTGGTGAAGGGACAAGTCTCTAAGAAAAAGAAGTGGAAGGAAAACGAATGAATTGTTTCTCATTGTTTTGTTAAAGGTAAACAAGATAAACCCATCACTTTTATATTTACTATACTCGTCAAGGACATAGGATAGCTTCCAACTTCTCATTAAAAAAAAAATGCTATATAGCTTTTGAAATGATTCCCATTCTGTTGATCTGATCTTATGTGAAAGTGAAGCTTATTTGCCTCCCATCTGTAATAAATGAAGAATAGACATCAGGTATTTGGGGCTCAATAACTGGAAATAAAGAAGAGAGGGGGAGATGGGCTGCCAGGATGCAGGAATAGGATAGACGCCCCCACCTCTGGAAAGCAGCAACCAGGTCTGGTGCTTGGTGCTTAGAGGTACATGATGACGAGCATCTTGTTTGAGCAAGAGTTAGTATCTAAGACAATCCAAGAAAAAATCCTGTGCCCGCTACTAAAGAGAAAGGCCAAGTATATCTATCTGTCTCCTGAAATGATCCAACTCACCGAACTCACAGGAGCCAGAGTGTATGTGTAAAGCAGGGTCCTAATTCTCACAAGACAGGGCCAGCAGTGGCTAAGCAGCCAGGCACAGTGAGGTTCAAGGAGAGCCAAATGAGAGACTATAGTCCTAGGAGGAAACCAGGGTGAAAAAAAAATGTGTGAAACAGAGACTCGAGGGGAATTTTTAACAGGCTGGTATTTGGTCGGTAAGCCTGTGCCCAGTAATCAATCACTCCTGTTATCTGGATACCTGGTTGGATGAAAACAGGGCTAATTCCCTTTCTGCCAGCCAGTTGAGCTGAGCCTTTGTACTTAGCCCCAGCCGGATCAGCTGTGAAATGGAAGGCTGCTGAACCTGCCGATGACAGGAATCAATGGCTCCAGCTGAGATGGCCTGGTGAATGCAAAGTATTATGTTATTTACTTCTTTTTGACCATTCCACAGCATGAGATTTTCAAAGCACACAGACTAGCCTCCATCTTATCAATATCAGCCACTATGTTCATTCCCACCTAAAAACGATGCTTCTGCTAATTCACTTGCCTCTAATGCCTGCTCCTTCATTGTTACCACAGAACAAAGCCAACACTGACAGTCTACTGTGTACAGGCGATTATCCAAGATGCTAGGCAGCACAGAAGTATGCGATTTAATGGAGGAGTTAAGAAATGTCCCAAGGTGACCAAATTTCTTCATAATATGGAATCTTTCTAGTGAGGATCATCTCTCTTGAAGCCTTTCAGAAATGCAACTTATCCACTAGTTATTCACATCAGGATTATTTCTTCTGTAAGTAATAGAAATCCAAATCAAGTTGACTTAAGCAAAACAAAACAAATATAAATATGAGCGTGAATGTGATAATAAAGAAGAAAATAAATGACTAATTTAACTGAATTTTCCATGGATAAACTCAGAAATGGGCTGCTTATAGGCGTGGTCTCAAGGGCTCAATGGATATTGTATTTTGTTTTCTTTTTTTCTCTCCGGTTTCCAACTCTTGTCTCTGCTTTCTTTTATGTTAATTTCCCTCTTCAGCGGGCTCCTCTTAACTTGGTGGCAAAGATGACAGTAGACAGCTCCAGGTTTATATCTTGCTGATTTTGCAATCCCACTGGGAAGCTTCCCAGTAACCCCAACAAAGTGCTCAGAATGACTTGCATTAGCCCAGCTAGGCTCATGTTTACAACTCTGAATTTATTTTAAGACAACTAATAGTTTTGTCCAGGAAGAAATTCTTCAAAAATTCTTCACAACCTGTAACTTGAGTTTGGGAGTGGAGGTTAGGCATTGGCGGTAGCGTCTCTTTATTAGAAGGAGACAACAGGCATCTGATAGATTTGATTCATATTCTTACCAAGGGACTCAGAACTAAAGACCAGAGATCATGACTCGAAGGGCTTTATACAATTCCCAAGACTTCATGATATCCCATATTCGATTATATGTCCCTCCTGTCTGTCTACAATGCGGGAGACCCGGCTNGGAGACAACAGGCATCTGATAGATTTGATTCATATTCTTACCAAGGGACTCAGAACTAAAGACCAGAGATCATGACTCGAAGGGCTTTATACAATTCCCAAGACTTCATGATATCCCATATTCGATTATATGTCCCTCCTGTCTGTCTACAATGCGGGAGACCCGGCTTCGATCCCTGGGTCAGGAAGATCCCCTGGAGAAGGAAATGGCAATCCACTCCAGTACTATTGCCTGGAAAATCCCATGGACAGAGGAGCCTGATAGGCTACAGTCCATGGGATCGCGAAGAGTCAGACACGACTGTGCGACTTCACTCACTCACTCACTCACTCACTCTGGTAAGCCAGTGGTATTAAGGCCCTTAAGACAAAATGAGCTGTGTTCTAGTCTTCTGAGGAAGCTTGGAAGGAGACTCAGGTGTGGGGCAAACAGCAACAAGTAGCCAAGTGGGCAGCGGAAGAGAAGGACGTGAGTGCAGATAAGACAGAGTGGCCTTAATAAACACGTGGTCTTGGATCTCAAGTCACATGGCCCAACCTTTAGCTGGAAATGCCACTGTGGGGTGACCCCCTACTGCTCATTATGAAGTGATAAGACTGAACCATGAGTGTCCATTGGAGGTGTCCATCCAGAGCTGGGCCCTCTGGGACTAAGTGAATAACTGGACATTGGACAAAGGCCTTGTTACCATACAACCTCACACCTCGGGATTCGTTGTGTGGGTATCTACACAAGCCCTGTATCACCTCTCCTCCTTCCTCTGCTCATATCATTGCTAATGGCATCATGATACTTTAAAGCAGACACCACCTTGAACAAATGAAATGTGTAGTGCCTTGGTTTTCTCAAGTCTGAAGAGCTACAAAATTGTTATAAACAGAAACAAGTCTTCTCGAGGAAGCTGAGAGTGGAGGTCAGGAGCGATAGATCAGAATTTCGGCTGAGACTGGGATGAGGGCAGCAGGGAGAGGGGAGCTGACACATGGCACAGAGGCAGACCCGCAGGCTTTCAGACTTGACCATCTCCCATGGGGCCCCATTATCTCGTCCTCTTTATCACAGGGAAGTCTGCCTTCCCATGCCAGATCATTTCATCTTTGCTCTTGCTAGTTCTTCCAGCCATCCACTACAAGTTCACATATCTAAATCCCACGCATCTTCCATATCTAATTCCTATGCATCTTGCAACAAATATCATGTGATCACTCATATGTAGAATCTAAGCAAGTGACACAAATGAACGTACTATAGAATAGAAATAGACCCACAGACAGAGGAAACAAACTTACAGTTACCAAAGGGGAAAGAGGGGGAGCATAAATTAGGAGTATGGGATTAACAGATACGCATTACTATATATAAAATAGGTAACCAGCAAGGACCTACTGCATAGCACAGGGAACTACATTCAATATCTTGTAATAACCTATAATGGAAAATATTCTGAAAAGAATATATACTACATGTGTATAACTGAATCACTGCTGTACACAAGAAACATCGTAAATCAACTATACTTCAATTTAAGAAAAATAATTCCTGGACTAGTATTTCAGCAAGGAGTAGCTTTTTGCCACAACTGAGGTTAGAAAGACAATGTTCTTCTTTAAAAGATGAGAGATTAATGAAAATAATAAAAATGTAATTCAAATGTAAAAATATCCTACCCATCTTTCAGGTGATAGCGAAATCTCCTCCAGGTCATGGATGTATGGCATTTAAATTGGGTTTTAAGGTCCCATGATATCTAACCTATACTGCTAATATAAATACCCTTAATGAAATGTTTTATTTTGTAGTTTTCTATGCTCAAGTGTGTTATCATCTTACAAATTAACAGCTCTTGGAGGAAAAAGATCCATGGTTGATTCATGGTTCTTTCCTCTTAGACCCCTCCTTTATTCAAAGTGGGGAGATTTATTAAGTCAACAATTAATAGAGATTGGTTTTATGTTCTTTCTGACCATTATTTTCTTCTTGGAAACTCCTTCATCAAATTCATAGTTCTGTGTACCTCGTTCCTTTCCTGAGGTGACTATCTTGCACCTGGCCTCCTGCTCTGAATCTCTCTGGATTCAGGTAGCATACTTTGCTATTTTTCTGCTTCCAGATTTTCCTAAGGAGGTCAAGCTCAGCACTAACGCATGCTGAGAGAGAGAAGCAACAATATGTTGGCCAAAGGGGGTCGTGCTGGTGGTAACAGAGTCCTGCTCATGAAGCTGGGTAGGTCAACTGATTATGTGTGCCATTTGATCACTGCACAGCAAGGTACAGAGGGCTGCAAGCTTAAGTGAGTTTCAGCTTTCTGTCATCCAGTCTTACAGAGAAGACATGGAGCTGAAAGGATCAAAACAGAGGTCTGCCTATTGACAAAGAGGAATAACTTCATAAATTACTCTGTGACTCATGATGGTGGTGGTCAGGGTGGAAGAAGAGGATGAATTCCTCAGTAATGACTGTATGACGTCAATTAAAAACGCTTCTTATTCTCTGATTAACATAAGTGTGCCTTGCATCCAACATGGATTATAAAGTGTCAGAGGACAGAATCATGTGTTCAGACGCCTGTGCCCCTACACACACCGCATGCCCTTTCCTAAACCTGGAGCACGGCATTGAACTCGGTAACGAGCAAGTGACTGAATGAATAATGAAATACTTTTCTCTGGGCAGATCCCCTTCTGGCATCCAGCATGGAGCTGGCAACAGACCTGCTTGAGGGTATGTCTGGTTCTGTCTTCCTTCTAATTATGTAACCCTAAGCAAATTGCTTAATAATCAGTATTGGTGTTTTCTCATCTGTAAAAGGGGGATTATAAGTGCCATTAGAGGTTTTAGTGAGGATTAAATAGTGAAATGATATATATCAGCTAGCCCTAGAACGTGCTGTTCTTTAGCACAGTCCCTGGCTCAGAGGAAAGGTTCAGTAAATGGTTAGCCATTATGCTTCAGTCTGCATTTTGACATTACTGGGAACTCTTTAATTTTGGCAATGATCAGCACCTTTGCAATGTGTGACTTACGAATCAAAGCATTGATGGGAAAAATAGTGGATCTGTATTAACAAGCACAGAGATCTCTAGAGACAGACTGTACTTATATTTTACAGATTTCTAGCTTTTGTAATTTAGAGACATCTGGGAAACAGGGAATTTCAACGGAGGTGGTTGCTCTTCCCTACCAAAAGTACTACTAGAGTGTTCACCCCTTTTCCTCTTCTGTTTGGAGATGGTTGTGCTATTTACTACATCCCTCTCCAAGAACTGTTTTCTCTCAGCTTCAACTGGACTTACAATTACTTCATTTTTGATTAAAGAACATGACTGGTGGGGGAAGCAAAGCCTTTTACTGTGAGCCTTCACGAATATGTTCTCATCACACATCTCAGAGACCATTCGCATCAGTTAAGACACAATGAACATAAAAGGAGGGTATGGCCAACAGTCCCCACCACCCTGCTTGGTGCTGCCTGTGACGTCACCCTAGCCCAGCACTCCATCTGAAATACTGCTTTTTATGGAGCCGTTCACCCAGTATGCATAGTATTATGAATCAAGGTTATTTCTCATAGACTTTTGCTTCTCAGTGGTAGTCACAGCTGTGATTTTAAAAATTTTTATTTATTCTTAGTTTTTATTCTACATTTCCTCTGGAGTCAATTCAATAAGAAAAGGCACGGGGTGGGAGGGCAGATACAAAATCCACAAATCCCTGCATAGTGGAATTCATCAGAGCTTGATTCTGTCTCTAGGGAGCATCTGTCTCTAAAGGAAAAGTTCTGCCAGGTGTCCTGTATCCCCCAGCCAGGCGGGACTGTAGACTTGGGCACCAACTAGGCAGCACCCATCGGTTGGACTTCTGGAGCTCAGAGACTTCAAAGAATGAAGCACCTTCTAACTTGCCCCAGGGCCGCACATTCCAAATCCTGACCGCTCTGTTTCATTAAAGCACTGAATATTTCTGTGGAAACATAAAAAGTCATTCTCACATCAAACCTCCTATTCCAGGAAGGCCTCCCTGACTCTCCCAGAATCATTAATTCTGCCTCTTGAGGGTCCTCATGACTCTCATAAGTCCACACCCTTTCCACTAGAAGAACAAAATCACTGCACTCTGTTGAGTCCCTGGGCCCCTTTTGAGAGCAACTTTTGTACTAGCAGATAATTAATTTCATTAATCTTTTCCCTCTGGTCTAGCACTTACTAGTTTACCCCAGAAAAGCTGAATCACCAGATATCCAGGTAACATTTTCTTGAATATACAAATTAAAACCACTCATCAGCTCCATTTACTAGCCATTTCCTATGATTATCCATCCCAGATAGCACTAAGAAAGTTCAGAATTAATTTAAAAGAATCTAGGTGGCTTATCTGCTGCCTTCCCAAGAGAACTCCACGTGAAAAATCGTGCAATAACATCTTGGTCTGAATTAAGTTTCCTATGTTGATATGTACCCCACTCCTTTGCAACCAGTGTGCACAATATAGTTGATGGATTGGTAACATTTCTGCCAACAGCGGCTCATGGGGTTGAATGGCTCTTGATTCTTGGAAGGTGTAGAGGGAAAAGGAAGGAGACACACTGTCTGGAGCTTCCATCAGAGTCTTTGGGAAGCGTATGTGCTTTGAAATAGTCCCCTTGATGATTCTGATATGACTTCACTCTACTTGGATTTATGTGTTTGAGAATCCAACCACCACCTGCTTCCCTCTGTCTCCTAGCTTCTAGATGCCCCTGGCACATAACAGATATACCATATGTAAGTTAATTAGTGACACTATCACTAGCAAAGGTCTGAAGGAAAAGTTCCAAGAGAAGCACAGCGATATACTTATTGAAGACAGAAAAGACAACTGAAGGAGATGTGTTCACCCAGGGGATGTGTTCATCCCTTCCCCAGGATGTGCCCCAGGAGAGGGAGAAGTGACTCAGGGCAGTGTGGTTTCAGCAGGAGGGAACCTGGAGCCTGAGAAAGCTGACTAACAAGAGCGCCTGAGTAGGATTCAGAAGACTAGGCCTCCCTCTTTGACATTTGCTTAGTTCCAAGCATGCACGTGTTTCTGCTTTTCCTCCCCTTTCCCCAGTACCCATCACATGCTTAGACCTGGTTCTTCTTCCCAGAATAACCCACGCATGACTGAGACCAGTGCACAGGCTGCTGTTTCAGTTAAAGACACAGTAAATGTAGGAACAGCATGGGGAATGTCTTTCTACGTCCTCAGTTAGACTTCTAAGCATGTTCAATATTCTTCCACATCAGTAATTTTCCTTCTTTATGCCTGTTTCCCTCTAACTATTAATATAATTCTATCTACTCTTCATACTTTCCCAGCTAAAGTTCTTTTTATTTTTTTTTAAATTGGAATATAATTGCTTTACAATGTTGTATTAGTTTTTGCTGTACAACAAGTAAGTCAGCTATATGTATATATGTGTCTCCTCCCCACAACATCCAGCCCCCCCGGTCGTCACAGAGCTCCGATCTGATCTCCCTGAACTATATGGCAGCTACCCACTAGCCATCTGTTTTACACACGGTAGTGTGTATATGTCAGCGCTACAGTCTTGATTCATCCTACCCAGCTAAAATTCTTGAAAGAACAGTCTGAACTTACTTTACCAACTTATTCTTGCCTCAGGCATCACAATCTGGATTTTGCCCCCACTGTGAGGAGAGAGTGGTTTGTGGATGATCTGCAGGAACATTCAGTCTAGCAAGAGCTTGCCATCTCTTCCAGCTTGTTTGTAATACAGCTTCTCCTTGGACTCACTCCTGCCTCTCGAGGCACTGTGCTCAGTCTCATTCAGTCAATCTCCTCATTCTCCCAGAACATTAAATGCCAATCTTTTCTACAAGGCTGTCCTTGAAACTCTCTTCCCAGTACATGTTCTACTGGGTTCATGCCAAAAGGTCCTTAAAATCTGATCCCATTCAAACTGTCTATGAGCATTTTGGTCCACACCAAATGGTTTTGGTTTTTGCTTGATTGCTAAGTTGTGCCTAACTTTTTGTGAGCCCCTGGACTGCAGCATGCCACACTTCTCTGCCCTCCACTATCTCCCAGAGTTTGCTCAAATTCATGTTCACTGAGTTGGTGATGCTTTCTAACCATCTCATCTTCTGCCACCTGCTTCTTTTGCTACAGGTTTTCCCAGATGCAGGGTCTTGTCCAGTGAGTCAGCTCTTCGCATCAGGTGATCAAAGTATTGGAGCTTCAGCTTCAGCATCAGTCCTTCCAATGAAAATTCAGGGTTGATTTCCTTTAGGATTGACTGATTTGATTTCCTTGCTATCCAAGGGACACTCAAGAGTCTTCTCCAGCACTACAATTCAAAAACATCAGTTCTCCAGTGCTCAGCCTTCTTTATTGTCTAACTCTCATATCTGTACCTAACTGCTAGAAAAATCAAAGTTTTGACTATAAGCACTTTTGTCAGCAAAGTGATGTCTCTGCTTTTTAATACACTATCTGTCTAGGTTTGTTATAGTTTTCCTTCCAAGGAGCAAGTTTCTTTTAATTTCGTGGCTGCAGTTATCATCCACAGTGATTTTGGAGCCCAAGAGAATAAAATTTGTCACTGCTTCCATTTCTTCCCCTTCTATTTGCCATGAAGTGATGGGACCAGATGCCATGATCTTAGGTTTTTTTTTTTTTTTTTTTTAATGTTTAGTTTTAAACCAGCTTTCTCCTTTAGGATTGACTGCTTTGCACAGGACCAAATATCAGAGGTTTTTATTATGGAACAAATGACTTCACGCATGTTCTGGATCAGACCATACATGGCCAAATATTCTCCCTCCTTTTCTTTACTTTCTATTTCTTTGTCCTCCCCCAGCTCCCAGGTCTAGCCAGTCGGCACACTTTGAAATCAGCCAGGGAGACCTGTTAATGGTTCCATCCTGGAAACAGACAGTGGATCTTAATGAAGCAGACAGTGGATCTTAATTCTTTGGAATGGAGCATCAACAGATAAACAGACTTCACATTTGATAATGTTTATCACTTATCACAGTACGACTTCAGTGCATTTTTATGTTAAAAACACCCCTTGTCCAACATGGGGAGGGCTTAAAAAATGAAAGAATTTACAGTTCTTGGCAGTGTAATGTATAATTTCCTAGCATAGTTCCTGATGCAGAGAAAATGTTTAAAAATGATTCACTATTTTAATTAACTCTGCATTTTGACATTTGGGGAGCTATTTACATTTGGCAGTGATCAGTGTCTTTTCATTGTACGGGCTTTGTATTTGAAAGACCAATTCAGCATTTATTGGTATTTTTTGGAAAAAGGAGAGGATACCCAATCCTATCACACACATTTCCAGTGACTAATAAGAGTGCTTACACCTGGAGGTGCTGCAAAACCTCCATCTCAGTACATGCAGCACAGAATGATCTTACCTCTTCCCAAACCTGGTCCTGCTCACCTGAATTGTTCTCTGCCATTACCCAGAGTAGAGGGCATCTTAACCGATACCCAGTCGCCATCATTCACATATCTATTTGGTCGCCAACTCCTTTCTATGTCCGAAAGGGTCTGGCTCTTCTCTCTCCCACTATGATCGACTTAATCCTTCCCTGTAAATGTAGCTGATACTGACTGCTGCTGTCCCAGAGCTCAAAAATTAAACTCAATAAATGTGAAGAAAGAATGAGTGAGTGAATTGTGTACCATCATTCAAGCCCAATCTTAGCTGAGAGCACACAGTCTTCTGGTAAAGGTAAAAAAAAAAAAAAAAAGTTCAATAGTTAAAAATGTCCAGGTGCTAATTCAGGAGGTCAGGAAACAGAGCTTCATTCACTTTTTGATAACTCAGTTAAACTTGTATTTGAGCTCCCATTCTATTAACATAGGAGAAACCTGATTTCAGCTAATCTAGGATTTTCTGGGAAACCTGGTTGTTTGGGGTTGGAGAAGATGGGGGAGAAGTGGTTCACGTATGCTGCCCTGTACTAGGTTGTCCATTCCCCCTGGAGGTCTTTATCTAGGTACCTGCCATCTCTAGAGACATCCTCAACTCTTTGTCTGTAGAGCTCATTGCTATTCCAGGTGCGAAGTTTATTAAGGTCCACATACCATCAGCTGTTTCTATGACCATCACTGAGGTCATTATCTTGTTCCTAAACTAAGCCGGGACACAGGAATACCCTATGTAGTTGTTTAAGGCCCCTTAAACTAACAGCAGGATTTTTTTTTTCCTCTCTCTCTTTTGTTTTATTGCCACTTACACAGTGGTGGCTCAGACAGTAAGGAATCTGCCTGCAGTGCAGGAGAGATCCAGGTTCAGTCTCTAGGTCAGGAAGATCCCCTGGAGAAGGAAATAGCAATCCACTCTAGTATTATTGCCTGGGAAATCCCATGGGCAGAGGAGCCTTAGGGGTCTACAGACCATGGGGTCAGACACGACTGAGTGACTAAGTACACATATATATAGTACCTACAACAGTGCCCAGTACAGGGTGGGCACTCAGTAGGTAGAGTGGGCTGAATAAAGTTCACTCTCCCTCTGATTTCTTAAACACAGTGGGGATTCTACCTTCCACTTTCAAGCATCATCCAGGTGTGGGGAAGATGTGGACTGGCTGGATCTCCTTGCAGTCCAAGGAACTCTCAAGAGTCTTCTCCAACACCACAGTTCAAAAGCATCAATTCTTCAGTGCGCGGCCTTTTTTATGGTCCATCTCTCATCTCCAAATGTGCCTACTAGAAAAACCAAAGCTTTGACTATATAAACCTTTGTTGGCAAAATAATGTCTCTGCTTTTTAATATGCTGTCTAGGTTAGTCATAGCTTTTCTTCCAGGGAGCAAGCATCTTTTAATTTTGTGGCTGTAGTCACTGTGTGCAGTGATTTTGGAGCCCAGGAAAATATATAGTCACTATTTCCACTTTTCCCCCTTCTGTTTGTTATGAGGTGATGGGATTGGATGCCATGATGTTTATTTTTCTTGAATGTTGAGTTTTAAACTGCTAATCTTTAAAGTTTATTGTGAAAGAGAAACACTGATGTCCTAAGAATAAGGTCCTGTCAGCTCAGACATGCAGCTGATTCTTAAAAAGACATTTCATGATAGATTTTTAAAATTTAAAAATATATCTTTAAGAATTGAAATACTTGTTTTAAAAGTTTGCTTTGTTATGTTGCTTTCTCCGTGAGAATATCAAACACTCTGCCAGCAAAGTAAACATGAGCACACAGAGTCAACTAGTGAGGAAGATGGATCCTTGGAGTATTTACTAAAGCAAACAAACAAACAAAAATAAACACTACTCTCAAGACCTTTCCTTCTCACTTCTGCCACTCTAGGGAAGGCACTTGTCACCTTGCACCCACTGCTGGAACATGCCAACTGCTTTCTGTGTCTGCAATCAAGACACCTTCAAATCTGCTTTACACTCTCCACATTCCTTGACAGATCTTCCTAAATTCCCTTGTAAAGGTTCTCTCTCTCTTTCCTTCTGCCGCTCCCCTTTGCAGACATTATTTCCATTCCTGCACTAACAGTGCCTGTCATTCTGGATCTATCTGTTTCAGGAAGGATGACCACACAATTTGTTGGCCTTGCCCTATTCTGGCTTATGTCTGTTTCTCCCCACCACCCTCCCAGCCCCTCCCCTTTCCTCTCAAAGCTGTCTGAGTTTGGAGAATAACCTCCACTCCATTGACTATTCCTCCATATTCTGGTGTGGCCCATACCATCACACTCTCTCCCATGCCAGCCCTTCTCTCAGTCTTCCATTCTCCAGTGCTGCTCACCCTGGGTCTTTTTTATGGAACGTGCCTTTCCATCCCCCTACTCATTCTTCAAGATTCAGCTTGTGCTTCTCCTCCTCCAAAAGACCTTCATCAGCGCTTGGGGCCACACGATGGTCTTCTGTCTATGAATCTTTCAGTTCAGTTCAGTCGCTCAGTCGTGTCCAACTCTTTGCGATCCCAGGAATCGCAGCACGCCAGGCCTTCCTGTCCATCATCAACTCCCAGAGTTCACTCAGACTCACTCCCATCGAGTCAGTGATGCCATCCAGCAAATATATCCAATAAATGCCTTTAAATATGCAAGGAACAGTCAATATAAGTATAGTAGCGAGGGATTTTTAACACATTTTTTAGTTTTTGAGAGATTTAGAGAAAAAGAATAAATGAGAATAATTATTTCCTATTTCTTAATATGTTTGGCATTGTGCCAGGTTTTAATGATGCGATCGTGAGAAAGAAATACGGNATCTCCTTGCAGTCCAAGGAACTCTCAAGAGTCTTCTCCAACACCACAGTTCAAAAGCATCAATTCTTCAGTGCGCGGCCTTTTTTATGGTCCATCTCTCATCTCCAAATGTGCCTACTAGAAAAACCAAAGCTTTGACTATATAAACCTTTGTTGGCAAAATAATGTCTCTGCTTTTTAATATGCTGTCTAGGTTAGTCATAGCTTTTCTTCCAGGGAGCAAGCATCTTTTAATTTTGTGGCTGTAGTCACTGTGTGCAGTGATTTTGGAGCCCAGGAAAATATATAGTCACTATTTCCACTTTTCCCCCTTCTGTTTGTTATGAGGTGATGGGATTGGATGCCATGATGTTTATTTTTCTTGAATGTTGAGTTTTAAACTGCTAATCTTTAAAGTTTATTGTGAAAGAGAAACACTGATGTCCTAAGAATAAGGTCCTGTCAGCTCAGACATGCAGCTGATTCTTAAAAAGACATTTCATGATAGATTTTTAAAATTTAAAAATATATCTTTAAGAATTGAAATACTTGTTTTAAAAGTTTGCTTTGTTATGTTGCTTTCTCCGTGAGAATATCAAACACTCTGCCAGCAAAGTAAACATGAGCACACAGAGTCAACTAGTGAGGAAGATGGATCCTTGGAGTATTTACTAAAGCAAACAAACAAACAAAAATAAACACTACTCTCAAGACCTTTCCTTCTCACTTCTGCCACTCTAGGGAAGGCACTTGTCACCTTGCACCCACTGCTGGAACATGCCAACTGCTTTCTGTGTCTGCAATCAAGACACCTTCAAATCTGCTTTACACTCTCCACATTCCTTGACAGATCTTCCTAAATTCCCTTGTAAAGGTTCTCTCTCTCTTTCCTTCTGCCGCTCCCCTTTGCAGACATTATTTCCATTCCTGCACTAACAGTGCCTGTCATTCTGGATCTATCTGTTTCAGGAAGGATGACCACACAATTTGTTGGCCTTGCCCTATTCTGGCTTATGTCTGTTTCTCCCCACCACCCTCCCAGCCCCTCCCCTTTCCTCTCAAAGCTGTCTGAGTTTGGAGAATAACCTCCACTCCATTGACTATTCCTCCATATTCTGGTGTGGCCCATACCATCACACTCTCTCCCATGCCAGCCCTTCTCTCAGTCTTCCATTCTCCAGTGCTGCTCACCCTGGGTCTTTTTTATGGAACGTGCCTTTCCATCCCCCTACTCATTCTTCAAGATTCAGCTTGTGCTTCTCCTCCTCCAAAAGACCTTCATCAGCGCTTGGGGCCACACGATGGTCTTCTGTCTATGAATCTTTCAGTTCAGTTCAGTCGCTCAGTCGTGTCCAACTCTTTGCGATCCCAGGAATCGCAGCACGCCAGGCCTTCCTGTCCATCATCAACTCCCAGAGTTCACTCAGACTCACTCCCATCGAGTCAGTGATGCCATCCAGCAAATATATCCAATAAATGCCTTTAAATATGCAAGGAACAGTCAATATAAGTATAGTAGCGAGGGATTTTTAACACATTTTTTAGTTTTTGAGAGATTTAGAGAAAAAGAATAAATGAGAATAATTATTTCCTATTTCTTAATATGTTTGGCATTGTGCCAGGTTTTAATGATGCGATCGTGAGAAAGAAATACGGTCCTTGCACTTTGGAGTGTATACAGAAAATCTTATTCATAAAGATGCATGTATATTGAGAAATATATATTGAGAACCTGTATTAAGTATACATGTATATACTTCTATCTTCTGGAGAATATATTACCTTATAAATTATTCATGGAAAATTATTTAAAATGAAGATACATGAGAAAAAGAAGAACTTTTACCACTGCTCCATACCATTCATCTTGACACTTCATCATTTACGACTCTGCATTCTTAATTGGCAGGAAGCAAGAAAGAAAAAAAATTTCAGGTTATACATTTTCTAGGCTAACTCAAATATTTTTTGTTCCAAATTTTATTCTGAAAAATTTCACGCCCCAGTGGGAAGTTCAATGGACTGTATGATAAAAATATGCATATGCTTCACCTGGAATTGCTAATTGTTAGTATTTTACCACATTTGATTTCTCTCTCATTCTCTCACTGTCTCTCCCTCTGTGCTTGTCTGTGTGGATTTTTTTTTCTTTTTTTTTTTGGAGATCTACTTTAAGAAAGACTGTAAACCTCATGGTCATTTACTCTTCAATCTCCATCATATATGCTCCAGAATAAATCCATTTTCCAGTAAAATCATAGTATTAACACATCTAATAAAATTAATAATTATTCCATAATATCACTAAACATAGAGATTCAGTTTTACCCAATTGTGCCTAGAATGACCTTTATAGGTATGGTTCCTGTAACTGTTGCAACAAATTAACACAAGCTTAAGTGTCCTAAAAACACAAATTTATTGCCCCGTAATCTGGAGGTCAGAAGTCCAAAATGGTTTTCACTCTTTAAAATTAAGGTGTCAGCAGGGCTGTGTTCCTTTCCGAAGACTCTAAGGGAACATCCATTTTTTAAATCTTTTTCAATTCAAGAGGTGCCCATATTCCTTGGCTTTTGACCCTCTTTCATCTTCAAAGAAAGCAATGGCCTTTCTTACATCACATCACTTTGACACAATCCCTCTGCTTTTTCATTATAAAACTTTTTATTTCGAGATAAGTGTAGACTCGCATGGGGTTCTAAGAAATGATACAGTGCTCCTCAGTTTCCCCCAATGGCAACATAACACAAGATTCTAGTGTAATATCCCCACCAGAGGATGACATTGATACCATTGAGATACAGGACGTTCCATGGATAAAGGAAATGTGGTACATATATACCATGGAATATTAGTCATAAAAAGGAACAAGATAACGCCATTTGCAGCAACATGGATGTACCTAGAGCTTGTCATACAGAGTGAAATAAGTCTGACAAAGGCACATACATGATACTGCTTATATGTGGACTCTCGAACATGGTACACGTGAACTTGTTTACAAAACAGAGATTGAGTCACAGACATAGGAAACAATCTTATGGTTATGAAGGAGGAGAGGGGGTGAAGGGGGTGAAATTAGGAGACTGATATTGACACATACGTACTACTATATATAAAAGATAACCAATAAGAACCTACTGTAAAGCACAGGGAACTTTATCCAGTGCTCTGTTAAGGACCTATATGGGAAAAGAGTCTAAAAAAGAGTGGATATATGTATAACTGATTTACTCTGCCATATAGCAGAAACTAACACAACTTTGTAAATCAACTATGCACCATTTAAAAATTAATTAAAAAACAGATGCAGAGCATTCCATCACATCTGGATGCCTCCTGTTCCCCTTAAGAGTCCTGTGGATGAAGTGGACACCTTAATTCCTACTTCCCTACTAACAGGTTTGGGAAATTAGGACATGGATTTTTTTTTTGAAGGGTCCTTTTTCTGGCCCGTATAATCACTTTCATCCCCAAATCTGATTTCCAATAAAGTTTTACCACCAATTCCCACCCCACCACCACACCATCTTCAATAAACATATACTTTTTAGACATTGAGTGTTATGAGGAGACCTGATCAGTTGTCTTGTAAGGTGGCCTGTTATTCTGCCCGTGTATTAGTGATTTTTAATCATTAGATTTAGGTTAAAAATTTTTAATAGGAAAACATCACCTGATACGGTTCGTGTTTTTATTGCATCAGATCGCCACTACTGGCAATGCTAAGTCTGGTTACTTAGTGCTTCCAGTGGGCTGCCGTTACTCTACCATGAAGATCTAATTTCCCATGAATTAGTAAATAATTTGAATGGAGAGTGACACCTTGAGATTGTACAAATGTGTTTTCTCCACACTACTATGCACAATGGCTACAACTTCCATAAACGGTTCTTCTATAAATGAATTCAGTTGGAAGTCTGAAACTGGTGATTTCCTAATTCTACAATGCCTTCTGCCGTGATTGTCTGGCCCTTTTCTACAAAGGAGAACATTTATTCATCTTTTTTCTTCCCTAATTGTTAAGTTCTTAAGTAGTTGATGATGATGACAAACGCATTATAATTCAGTACTGATGGTGTGAGTTCTTCTAATTGTCAAGTTATCCTCTATATAACCACAGTGAGCCCTTCACATGAGCTGCTGTGTTCCCTTGATACAATTCAACTCTTTTTGGAGACCTCCTTGCTTTTTGGAACAACAGAAAGATGCCCAGACCTTTTCTTGAAATTGTGCCTAGAATCAGTTATTTCTCCAAAAAGCTCTAGATTATTTTAGATAAAATTGCCATTTGGAAACCAAGACCTGATCACTAGAAATACTCATTGCCCTGCTGTGGGAGTCACCCAAATATTAACTCTCCTACTACTGGTAGCTCAGTATTAGTTTGCAACCTACCTGATGAATTGACTAAATGAATAAACAATAGCCAATAAGCTAGGTCACACCAATATGCTTTGAATATGTAAATTATTGTTCAAATTGTAGGTGTTTTCTGCAAAGATGCTATAAGTTTTAAAGAACCTTAAAGTCTTGTGGATTAATTTTATAAAGCAAGGGAGAGGAGGAAAACAGAAAAAAAAATCACTTAAAATTATTGAAGGGGAAGAGAAGAGGAGAAAGCAAATATTTTGATAGCTTTATGAGACCAGAGAGACTTGAGTTTGACTATGGATTCCAAATCTGCTGTGAAAGAATTGGACTCATTCCTACTGATGCATTCTGTGTTAACTTTTTCACAAAACACCTGAATTCTTCGCCAGCTGAGCTGAGAGGGTGATGATAAGGAAAGACAGAAGGAAGCGTATGGCAGCCTGATACTGTGATTGGGTTAGCCTCAGGCTTGGACTTTAAGAAGGGAACCAGAAAGAGTCTCATGGAAGGTACACACATCAGATCTATATCACTTTGAGATCTCTTTACATTTCACATTTTGAGCTGATATTTTCTATCCTATTCATTTCCAAGCAATTACTCCTTGTTAGAAATGCCATCCTGAAACAAAGTGAGACATATTTAACTTTCCATGAAAACCACTGCTGCCTTGTTTCTTAGTATATGAAGGTGTTACTTACTAGAGACTATTGTCATTAGGGGGAGTTCCAAGCTGAGAGTCAATGTATAGAAAATGGAATAAAGCATCCAACAAGCTGAGATTTATTAGGTGTATTGTCCTGTACCAATGGCCATCAGTTTTTTCTCTTGTCTTAAATATAATTGAAAGAGTATGTTTTTGCAATTTATTTTTAAAGATAACCTGTTCCTACTAATGCTAACAAAAACGCAACAGAGCTAGGAAACAAACAGCAACAACAAAAACAAAGTATTTAGTTGGCTCTGGTTTAAATAAATAGAGGTATGCTCATTATAGCACCCTACACGCCAGAAGGAGCATTTCAATGAAGTAAAATTAATAAAAGAACTTTGGACTGCAGCCAAGGCAAAATAGAGAATGTATAACATACTTCTCAGACGAACATCAAGTTTTGGGAGAAAACACCACAGAAGGTCCATTTAACACTATGCAGATACCCCAGGGCCAGGGGATTACACAGATCTGGTAAGTAAAGGGCTTTCAAATGACAGGACCTATGTTTTATTTATATTTGTATTTCATTTTCCTTCACGAAGGTTGGCACCCAGAAGACACTCAATATTTTTGAATGAATGAATAAATATATTAAAATAAGGCCTTGATAATATAAAAATAATTTTCTAAATTCAACTAATAATGTTAGAATCCATATTGCATATTAGCTGTAACAGAAAACCATTTTTAATTGTTCAGGCTTTTATCTCCCTTTTTAATGCAGAACAAAGCGTGTCTTCATTTCAGTAATTAATTTCACCAATATAATAACTCAGTTGCTTCAGTGAGTTTGATGACACAGGAACAACCCAGCTTTGACTTTGTGGAGTGAAAAAGTACACTACTTTTCACTGAAAAGAAACTTCAAATGCATGGACTCTGGCCCTGAGAGGAAAGAAAACCTTTCTAATAGAAAATGCAGAAAACACAATGTTTAAATATTGAATAACGGCGTACTTTGTTTTGATGGTTAAGTCTACACCTAAGCTGTGTGAACATATGGTAGCCTTGTAATACAAAGTTCCTCAGGATAACTAAACAACTGGGATGAACCTGAATTAAGTAGTAGTCTCCAGAAACCGAGCCTTAATTATTTAAAGGATTCAGTAAGCTGAACATTTCATGGTTCCAATGTCATGTTTTGGTGCCATCGCCATGAACACAGGAACCTTAGACACTGGTGGTCATTTTCAGTTAAGAACAACCTTCATTTCGGAGGCTGCACGTATGTGTACCAAAAGCAGCTATTGGGTGCAATTAACTTGAACTCTGAACAGGAAGTTCGGGCCACACCTGTTACAACAAGGACCTGAGCACGTGGTGTTCATGAACCTTGTTAAAGACTGAGTTTCTGCTTCGTTTAAAAGGTCAGGACTTCCCTGATGGTCCAGTGGTTGAGAGTTCGCCTGCCAATGCAGGGGTCACAGGTTCGATCCCTGGTCCGGGAAGATCCCACATACCGCAGAGTGGCTGATCCCATGCGCCACGACTACTGAGCCTGTACCCTAGGGCCTGGGAGCCACAATTACTGAGCCCAACTGCTGAAACCCTCACGCTGGAGAGCCTGTGCTCCACAATGGGAAAAACCACTGCAACGGAGAAACCCATGCGCCGCAACCAGAAAGTAGCCGCACACGTAGCAACGAAGACCCAATAATTTTTAATAAGTAATTAAAAATAATTTTTAAAAAGTCCATCCCATGTGTGTGCGTGTGTACGTGCCTGTGATGTGACTAAGAGGAAGTCATAAAATACACAAGCACAAGAGTCACTGAGAGAATGACAGGAGGACTGGGCTCTCCCAGCCTGGCAGGAAGCCGACGGTGATGGCAGAGAGTGTGAATGAGCTTTTCCCCTCTGCCCTCCGAAAGGTACCGCACATTGCTGGGTGGCTGAAACTCCCAAGGTTTTCATTTTCACATTCTATTGGTCATTGTATTTGCACAGTACAGTTAATAGGGAACTATTTATTCATCAGGATAAAGGGCACTCTTGTCTATGGGCAAAGCACGCTATCTATACTCACATGATTGGTACCCGTCCTTCAGATCTGTTATGAGCGCTGGACAGGAGGTGGGCTCAGAACATCTTTTAAATAACGAACCCGAAGGTGGGAACCTGGGGCACATTAGTCTTTCTAAACATGACCAGCCTTTTCAATTCCCATTTCTTACAAATGGAAAACAATATGCCAATGACAGGCTGACTGATGTTTCTCTGAGCGCTGCAGATAGCGTTTGTTTCTTTCGAGAGAGCAGTCAGCAGATCTGGCAAGCACTGGCGTCAGGTTTAACTCAATGCGGGGAGAGTGTTTTCGTTGATTAGGAGGCCTGAAGCGGAGCCGGCAAGAGAGGCGATTAAATTGAAAACATTTTTTAGGCAAGGAGAAGCAGCGTTTGTCTTCTGGAGGGATGCATTATCGACCCATCCCTGATTGGTATGGAGAGGGCGTGGAGGGAATCGTGAATTGTGATCTGTCCATACTTTCATTTCTGAATGTGTTAGAATCATGACAAGGCTTTGCAGTTTTTTTCTCTAGATTTTTCCCTCTGTGAGCTCATTCCGGGATCCCAACCTGGGGCGTTAGTGATACAGAAACATAGTTACTAAAAGCAGGGAAATCTCTAGGCCAATTGCCTTGTACTTGTGACTCAGCTGGTTTCGAAAGCTCACCCTTAAATCAAAACCACAATGAAGTATTACCTCCCATGAATCAGAACGGCCATCAACAAAAAACCTGGAAACAATAAATGTTGGTGAGAATGTGGAGAAACAGGAACCCTTTGGCACTGTCGGTGGGAAAGCAAACTGATACAGCCACTACAGAGAACAGTATGGGGATTCCTTAAAACACTAGGAATAAAACTACCATAAGTTAGCAATCGCACTGCTGGCACATACCCTGAGAAAGCCACAATTCAAAGAACCACATGCACACCAATGTTCATTGCAGCACTATAAACAACAGCCAGGACGTGGAAGCAACCTAGATGTCCATCGACAGATAAATGGATAAAGAAATTGTGGTACAAATATACAATGGGATATTACTCAGCCGTAAAAATGAACGAATTTGAGTCTGTTGTAGGGAGGTGGGTGAACCTAGAGCCTGTCAGACAGAGTGAAGTAAGTCAGAAAGAAAAACAAATATCATATATTCATACATATATATGGAACCTAGAAACATTATACTGATAAACTTTTCTGCAGGGCAGAAATGGAGATGTAGACATAAAGAACAAACTTGTGGAAATAACAGGAAAGGAGAGGGTGGGGTGAATCGAGAAAGTAGTGTTGACATATATACACTACCATGTATAAAACAGATCAGAGAAGGCAATGGCACCCCACTCCAGTACTCTTGCCTGGAAAATCCCATGGATGGAGGAGCCTGTTGGGCTGCAGTCCATGGGATTGCAAAGAGTCGGACACGACTGAGCGACTTCACTTTCAATTTTCACTTTCATGCATTGGAGAAGGAAATGGCAACCCACTCCAGTGTTCTTGCCTGGAGAATCCCAGGGACGGGGGAGCCTGGTGGGCTGCCGTCTATGGGGTCGCACAGAGTCGGACACGACTGAAGTGACTTAGCAGTAGCAGCAGCAGCAAAATAAAACAGATAGCTAGCAGGAAGCTGCTCTATAANAATTTTCACTTTCATGCATTGGAGAAGGAAATGGCAACCCACTCCAGTGTTCTTGCCTGGAGAATCCCAGGGACGGGGGAGCCTGGTGGGCTGCCGTCTATGGGGTCGCACAGAGTCGGACACGACTGAAGTGACTTAGCAGTAGCAGCAGCAGCAAAATAAAACAGATAGCTAGCAGGAAGCTGCTCTATAACACAGGAAGCCCAGACTAGTGTTCTGTGGTAACCTAGAGCGGTGGGACAGGAGGAGTTGGGAGGAAGGTTCAAGAGGGAGGGGATATATTTATAAACACACACACACACACACACACACACACATATATATACTTATGACTGATTCACATTGTACAGGAGAACCAACACAATATTGCAAAGCAATTATCTTCCAATTAAAATGAAATATGTATAGATATATGTGTATATATATATACATTTATATATCAATTCAGTTCAGTTGCTCAGTCGTGTACAACTCTTTGCAACCCCATGAATTGTAGCATGCCATGCCTCCTTGTCTATCACCAACTCCCAGAGTTCTCCCAAACTCATGTCCATTGAGTTGGTGATGCCATCCAGCCATCTCATTCTCTATCATCCCCTTCTCCACCTGCCCCCAGTCCCTCCCAGCATCAGGGTTTTTTCCAATGAGTCAACTCTTCGCATGAGGTGGCCAAAGTACTGGAGCTTCAGCTTCATCATCATTCCTTCCAAAGAAATCCCAGGGCCGATCTCCTTCAGAATGGACTGGTTGGATCTCCTTGCAGTCCAAGGGACTCTCAACAGTCTTCTCCAACACCACAGTTCAAAAGCATCNGTCGTCCCCTTCTCCTCCTGCCCCCAATCCCTCCCAGCATCAGAGTTTTTTCCAATGAGTCAACTCTTCGCATGAGGTGGCCAAAGTACTGGAGCTTCAGCTTCAGCATCATTCCTTCCAAAGAAATCCCAGGGCCGATCTCCTTCAGAATGGACTGGTTGGATCTCCTTGCAGTCCAAGGGACTCTCAAGAGTCTTCTCCAACACCACAGTTCAAAAGCATCAATTCTTCAGCGCTCAGCCTTCTTCACAGTCCAACTCTCACATCCATACATGACCACTGGAAAAACCATAGCCTTGACTAGACAGACCTTAGTCGGCAAAGTAATGTCTCTGCTTTTGAATATGTTCTCTAGGTTGCTCATAACTTTTCTTCCAAGGAGTAAGCATCTTTTAATTTCATGGCTGCAATCACTATCTGCAGTGATTTTGGAGCCCCCAAAATAAAGTCTGGCACTGTTTCCACTGTTTCCCCATCTATTTCCCATGAAGTGATGGGACCGGATTCCATGATCTTCTTTTTCTGAATGTTCAGCTTTAAGCCAACTTTCTCACTCTCCTCTTTCACTTTCATCAAGAGCCTCTTTAGTTCCTCTTCACTTTCTGCCATAAGGCTGATGTCATCTGTATATCTGAGGTTATTGATATTTCTCCCAGAAATCTTGATTCCAGCTTGTGCTTCTTCCAGCCCAGCGTTTCTCATGTACTCTGCATATAACCCATGCTAATTTTAGGAAAGTTAGCTTTCACACATTACTCCTATTTTAAGAAGGACTGTATACTTCAGATAATTTGGAGACTCAGTTACTGAAAATTAGACTGTAAACTTTTGAAACAGTGAAATGTGATCATTTCTGTTAAGAGATGATCTTAATACTGAGGTCTGGGAGGCTAGGTATAGAGGAGTTATCTGTTGCATCCCTACTCTTTATCAATACCTTTTAAGCTGGGTGTAGATAGGGTTTACCTGGGGATTCCTAAGCCTGGTGTCAACCAGGTTTCTCTCGACTTTTCCCTCCTTCTTTGTCCATTTCTGGCTGCAGTGTTCTGCTCTTTTCCTTGCTCTTCTCCTTAATTCATATCCATTAGTCGAGGAATGCGTGTGTGTGTGCCCTGGGAAGTCCTAGTCAAGGAATAAATGACTAGTAAAAGTTTTAGGGTTTAGCTTCCCTCTCTGTGGTAGCTACTATTTAATACAGAGTACAGACTTAAATGTATTCCCCCTTTAATCCACAGAGCTCTAGTCTTCAGGGAGACAGTGGATGAGGTTTTTATACTGACTCCACCTTCCTTTTTATTCACCTAAAGCAGCATCACTTTTTTTCTGTTTTCAAGTTGAGTAACATTTCAGTAAAAAAAAACACCATAATTCTAAATTTATAAGAAACAGTATGCAAAATTCATAGACACGCACATACACATACACACACACATAATAAAACTTTGGTCCTGGGATGCAATTTAATTTTTTCTTCATATGAGCTCTACCATGTAATATTATGTGACTCTAGATAATTTACCAAGCTAATCTGAATCTCAGTTTTTCAATCTGTACACAAAGTGAGATTAATAATAGTATCTACTAGTTAGAACTACTAAGAGAATTAGAGAAGATAATGGGATAAAATGCTCAGCACAATTGCTGGTCCATACAAAATGACCATTATATTCAGGAATTTCCCAAAAGCTGAAGATGCTTCTTTACAAACTTGAGGCTTTCCAGATCCCATAAAAGTCAAACCACATACAAGTACTTCCTATTTTTCATATGTGTAAGACTAGCCTTGAGATGCCAAGATAAATTAGTCTCTGGATTTAGAAATGGCCAAGACATTATATTTCTGTTCTATTTAAACAATATTTACTGAATCTATCCCACGTGCAAATTCCAGTCAAATTAGCAAAGACAAATATAAGATCCATCCAGTGAACACAGGGCTGAAGATTAGACACTGTAGCCCCAAAGCCCAAAGAATCAGGAGCCCAGGGAAGAGATGGGAATTAAGAAGCATAGGAAAGAATGAAACCTGAGAGCCCAGGACTTTGCCTGTGACTCAAATCTCCTTCATATGAGGGTAACAACAGTTTGTCCCATTGGCTTAGAGAAACCAGATCAGTGTAGACCCCCGCACCCCGACCTCTATAAGCATAATGTAGCCAGATGACAGGTACATATATTCAAAGCAAAGTGAACAGTGTCTAGTGACAAACTCTGATCTTTCAAGTTAAATAAATGTGAAAATCAAAAGAGCTGGAGAGAAAGTTGGAAACTGGGCTCCATATCTAAGTTCATTCAAAATGATCATTAAAAAAAATTAGGAAATATGTATTATGATGAAACAACACACTCTAGGGGCCAGATTCTGCCAACAGCTTACCACATTGATATGCAATATCTCATTTGCTCTTACTACCATCATGGCATCCGTATAAAATCTTGAGAATTACCTGGCTAGGTAGTAATTCTTCATGCACCATTATCTTGGTGGGCTAAAGAGAAGACGCTAGGCTTAGGAAACTTCTTGGGTACTCAGACTATTGCCTTCACCTAAACACATATCCATATAGAAAATTCAGAGAGAGGAAAATATGGAAAAACGTCTTAGCAAATATAATGATGGCCTTTTCTCATGAGCCAACTGACTGCCTATCACTTGTTGAATTCTGGAGTGGTCTGTAGTGACCTGCTATGAAGGTCTGAGGGCAGAACTAGGCAGGATGTTGTATTAGTTTTCCAGGACTGCCGTAACAGTGCATCTCACTGGGTGGCTTAAAACATAAGAAACCTATTCTCTCACAGTTCTGAAGTTACGAGTCTGAAATGAAGCCATGCTCTCTCTGAAGTTTCTAGAGGAGTGTCTTTTTCATGCCTTTTTTCTTAGGCCTGGTGGTCTTGGGTAATCCATGTTGTTGACATAAAGATGCTTCACTCCAATCTACTTTTATCATCATATGGTGTTCTCCCTTCATCTGTGTCTCTTCTCTTTTTGTAAGGACAATTGTGTTATTGGACTGGCACCCATCTTGATCCAATATGACCTCATCTTAGCTTAACTTGACCTGCAGTGGCCTATTTCTAGCAGATGTCGCATTCACAGGTATCTGGGGTTAGGACTTCAACATACCCTTTTGGAGACACACTTGAGCCCACGAACAGAGGAGTCTGAAGCTGTGTTCATGTTTATTTGTCTTCCCTGGGTCTAGTCAAGGCTATGGTTTTTCCAGTGGTCATGTATGGATGTGAGAGTTGGGCCGTGAAGAAAGCTGAGTGCTGAAGAATTGATGTTTTTGAACTGTGGTGTTGGAGAAGACCCTTGAGAGTCCCTTGGACTGCAAGGAGATCCAACTAGTCCATTCTAAAGGAGATCAGCCCTGGGTGTCCTTTGGAAGGAATGATGCTAAAGCTGAAATTCAAGTACTCTGGCCACCTCATGCAAAGAGTTGATTCATTGGAAAAGACTTTGATGCTGGGAGGGATTGGGGGCAGAAGGAGAAGAGGATGACAGAGGACGAGATGGCTGGATGGCACCACCGACTCGATGGACATGAGTCTGAGTGAACTCTGGGAGTTGGTGATGGGCGGNAGTACTCTGGCCACCTCATGCAAAGAGTTGATTCATTGGAAAAGACTTTGATGCTGGGAGGGATTGGGGGCAGAAGGAGAAGAGGATGACAGAGGACGAGATGGCTGGATGGCACCACCGACTCGATGGACATGAGTCTGAGTGAACTCTGGGAGTTGGTGGTGGGCGGGGAGGCCTGGCGTGCTGCAGTTCATGGGGTTGCAAAGAGTCGGACACGACTGAGCAACTGAACTGAACTGGAACTGGTAGATATAAATCTTATGTTGCTAAAAGTAAAGAAAAAAAGTACAGACTTCCCTATTATCCTTCATTTCTAGAGAAAAAAGCAGATAAGCAGAGCACTCAGAAGTGTACTTCCACTCTGATTCGTCCCTTAAAAATCCCTTAGGATAAAGTTCAAACTGCTTCTGATGGTAGACAGACTTGGCTGTTCTCAACAATCTCTGATCACCTCTGGTTCATCTCTTTCCTAGCACATTCTACATCCCAGCCACATGCTGTATTTGCATTTTGAATGTTCTGAATTCCTTCTAATCCATTTCTTTCCACGTGCTGTTCTTTGTGTCCAGATTGTTCTCCAGCCTTCCCATTTCTTCCTTAATCTTTGGCTAGAATCAACACATCTTTCAGTTTAGAAGATATTTTCCTTCATGGAATTGTTTTCTCTGCTATGTACTCTGTCTTTGGAACTGCATAACCACCCTATACTCAAATTCTCTGTTTTCTGCTTTAGCTTGTATACTTCCAAATGTTAGATGTTTGTTTTATTCAGGCTTTTTAAAAAAATTTTTTATTGTATTTTCCAGGCTTTCAACACAGTGCTTGGTACAGAACAGACATGTAATTTTTCCTTTTTTCTCTCCTTTTTTTTTTTTTTAAGGAAGTAGGAATAGGCGACAAGGAGAAAATGAAGGTGGAAGTATCATTAGAGAAGAATAAACAAGGCCATTTCTAAATATCCACGTGCTTATTCTAGACCAAACTAATCTACCCACCTGTTAGCTAAAATGATCCAATTTATAAGGAGCTGACAGCGGCTGGGATTTTTCAGTGGTTTTAGACAGATACATCAAATATTTTAAGAAATTATCTGATCATAGAGAAACAGAATTTTGTAGCTAAAAACAGGAAACCAGTTTGCCTGTTTCAAATGTCAGCTCTGCTAATTTGTATCCAAGGGACTAATTCACATCCTTCTCTACGCCTCCTTTGCCTCCTCTGTAAATGAGGGATGGTCTTGAACTGTGGTGTTGGAGAAGACGCTTGAGAGTCCCTTGGACTGCAAGGAGATCCAACCAGTACATTCTAAAGATCAGTTCTGGGTGTTCCTTGGAAGGACTGATGCTGAAGCTGAAACTCCAGTCCTTTGGCCACCTCATGCTAAGAGTTGACTCATTGGAAAAGACTCTGATGCTGCGAGGGATTGTGGGCAGGAGGAGAAGGGGACGACGGAGGATGAGGTGGCTGGATGGCATCACTGACTCAACAGACGTGAGTTTGAGAAGACTCCAGGAGTTGGTGATGGACAGGGAGGCCTGGCATGCTGCAGTCCATGGGGTTGCAAAGAGTTGGACATGACTGAGTGACTGAACTGAACTGAACTGATCAATACCCAACTCATAAGGTTGATGTGAGAATGCTGCTGCTGCTAAGTCGCTTCAGTCCGTGTCCAACTCTGTGCAACCCCATAGATGGCAGCCCACCAGGCTCCACCGCCCCTGGGATTCTCCAGGCAAGGACACTGGAGTGGGTTGCCATTTCCTTCTCCAATGCAGGAAAGTGAAAAGTTAAAGTGAAGTCACTCAGTCGTGTCCGACTCATAGCGACCCCATGGACTGCAGCCTACCAGGCTCCTCCGTCCACCATGGGATTTTCCAGGCAAGAGTACTGGAGTGGGGTGCCATTGAGAATACAATGAGTTAATATATGTAGAATGCTTTGTACCTAGAATAATACATATCAAATACATTGTTACAGAAAGTTAGCTATTATTTTCAACATTTTATTATTTTACCCAGTTCTATATAGATTAATCAGACATATTAACCACTAATAGCTTAATATTAAAATGAATATTCTTACCGACCCTCAAAATTAAATGGTCAGTTTTTCTATTTCCGTTTTCCATTAGATATATTACTGTCATTTTGACACAAATTCAAAGGATACTATGTGAGAAGGGAATTTGTAGAAATTCTGAATTGATAAGATTAAGGGGAAAATTACACAAATAAAAAATTAAGTGTCGTTTTGTTGTTTTTAAAATATAGTTAATATTTCTCTCCACTTCTAAAGACATATAAAACCACTGAGTGTCATCAAAGTATTCTCCATAAGGGGGCGCTATTACATTTCCATATCAATGGAAAGTTTTTAAACTGTTTTTATTCACATTATATACAAGTAACTTGACAGTAATAATTGGTACTTTCGAAGGTGTATAGTTATGTTAAAATTTTGTTTTTATGGCATAAGGCTTTCTTTTTTACATCTCTATTAACATGTAAATTTAAAAATTTTGATAAAATTAAAACCTTTATAAAAATATTAAAAAAACATAATTGATTCTTCAAAACAAAATACACATAAACAACCACAGAAAATCTTGTTTTCCTAAATTAAAACAACTATCAAGAAAATTATAATACATATTGATTTTTCAGTAATAATTTTGGACATTAGTAAAATTTTTTTATTAAAATAAAATAAAATATATTAGTCAATTTTTTCATCATTCTTTAGGCATTTTTTATGTGTGTGTGTGTAGTAGTATGAGTAGGAATACATGAATTATTATATTTTGCATTGATTGTGAAGAAAATAGGAGAAGGCAATGGCAACCCACTCCAGTACTCTTGCCTGGAAAATCCCATGGATGGAGGAGCCTGGTAGGCTGCAGTCCATGGGGTCGCTAGGAGTCAGACACGACTGAGCGACTTCACTTTCACTTTTCACTTTCATGCATTGGAGAAGGCAATGGCAACCCACTCCAGTGTTTTTGCCTGGAGAATCCCAAAGACAGGGGAGCCTGGGGGGCTGCCGTCTATGGGGTTGCACAGAGTCAGACATGACTGAAGCGACTTAGCAGCAGCAGCAGCAGCATGAAGAAAATAAATAGAACATTTAAAAAATATTCTGGTAAAATGAATTTACTCACTTTACCTTCTATAATCTACTCACAAGTATATAATACTTTTCATTGCTGTAAGTTTACAATGTCTTAAAAAAATTGTTAAAATTGACAGATACACAAATTCTTAAGAAAACAAGTCTGAAGAGTGCTAAAGATAATATTAACAGGAGGAGTGTTAAAGTATATTTCTACAAAATACTTCAGTTATCATTAATTAATATATTTAGTAGCTAACTCTGCAGTGAAGAAAGCTTGTGCCATCTTAACCAAATGATGAAAGTCAGTATCACCAGTAATATGGCAATTATCCATGGTGTACTTTCTAACAGAGTGTATTGAGCAGAACACAATCAATGTATAACACTCTTTGAAGTAACTGTCCTCCACTCTTTAAACCTATTGAAGATAAGAAGAATCGAGGGACTGTTTTAGATTTAAAAAAGACTAATGAAACATATCAGTTAAGTGCATCATAAAGTTCTGTGTTGGATCTCAGCACTTTACAGGAAATTATTAGGTCAGTCAGTGAAATCTAATTGAGGTTTATGGACGAGATAGTAATATTTAATCAATATTTGATCAATGAGAATTTCCTGGTTGTCACTGTTTTACTGTGGTCATGACAGCAAATATCCCAGTTTGGAAAAAGGGTACATGGGAGCTCTTAATACTATTCAACAGCTTCTATGTATATTTGAAATTGTTTTAAAATCAAAAGTTAAAAAAAATGAAAGAATTAGGGGAGAGGGGAGGGGGACAGGTTACTAGGGAGAGAAGACAAAGGCTGAGGCACTAAAACAGAGAAGAGTCTTTTGGACTCTGTGGGAGAGGGTGAGGGTGGGATGATTTGGGAGAATGGGACTGAAACATGTATAATATCATAGATGAAGTGATCGCCAGTCCAGGTTCAATGGATGAGACTTGGGGCTGGTGCCCTGGGACGACCCAGGGGGATGGTACGGGGAGGGAGGAGGGAGGGGGGTCCAGGATGAGGGACACCTGTATACCTGTGGCGGATTCACGTTGATGTATGGCAAAACCAATACAATTATTGTAAAGTAATTAACCTCCAGTTAAAATAAATAAATTTATGTTAAAAATAAATAAAACAGAGGAGGTAGGCAGAGAGAGAAGGCCTAGGTGGTGAGCACGGCCAGGAAAGGGGCATGACAGGCACCAGATGAGGTCTGAGAAGGATGCAGGAACTGTTACTTTGTAAGCTTCAGTGTCCAAAGGCCTTTGAAAGTTGTGCACCAGGTAATTGACATGACCTGATTTATGCTTTAAAATTACTCTGTGTGTGCTAAGTGTAGATGGATTGTGGTGTGGAGCAGGAAGGGAGGAAATGAAGACGCAGGCGCAAGGAGGTAGTTTCCTGGAAGGTCATGATTGCTTAGCCAGTGTGACTACAATACAGATGAAAAGGAATAGACAGATAGCTGTATTTTGGAGTTTGAACATATAGCTACAGCTGATGGATTGAATGAAGGGATTAAGGATGACTCAGACTCTCTGTGAAATCAGCAAGCATGTAAATGATCACTTTGATATGTCCCAAAGTTCATGTGTAACATAAGGTCTTGCATAGAAGAAAGATGAAAAGGAATAGATAGATTTGAGATAGATTTTGGAGTCAGAACATACAGCTACAAGCTGATGGATTGAATGAAGGGATTAAGGATGACTCCGGTGCTCTGTAAAATCAGGAAGCACATAAATTATAACTTTGATATGTCCCAAAGTACTGCTTAGCATAAGGTTTTTCATATAAGAAATATTCAGTGTATATATGTTCATTGATAAATTTAATGTCAGTTGAAAATAATTTTAAAGGTGGACATAATTACGGAATAAAGTTTCAATAGTGAATGTTTTATGAGGAAATTATGCAGGTTTGTAACTTGAAGCATTTTTAAGCAATACCCTCAGGTATCAATGTGATTACTGCTAATATTCTATCACATTTTAGATAATATGGTAACAATTCCATAATAATTCAGAACTCCCATTCATTGGTTGCTACCTCATGGCTCATAGAATTACAACATTGTAACATTTAAAGTAATTTTAAAAGTGACTTCTAAAGCAATACTGTATTTCAGTGTTTTCCAACAAACATTCATTTAATCCATCTCTAAGGATGCCTGGGCCTAGGGAATCTTTTTGTTAGTTTCAAAGACAAATCAACAAACATTTATCTCTGCTGCCTTCTCTTTTTCTGCTTCTTTCTGCTTCATCCATCTCCATCACGTCATTCATAAGGGAAAAAGCATGGGATAGGACTGTATTATTCAGAGGTGATTCTATATAAGTGTGATAATAGGAAAGGCGTTTACATGGGTAACTAGAGGCTTTCCACGGAGAAGGCAATAGCACCCCACTCCAGTACTTTTGCCTGGAAAATCCCATGGACGGAGGAGCCTGGTAGTCTGCAGTCCATGGGGTCGCTAGAGTCGGACATGACTGCGCGACTTCACTTTCGCTTTTCACTTGCATGCACTGGAGAAGGAAATGGCAACCCACTCCAGTGTTCTTGCCTGGAGAATCCAAGGGATAGCGGAGCCTGGTGGGCTGTGGTCTATGGGGTCGCACAGAGTCGGACACGACTGAAGCGACTTAGCAGCAGCAGCAGAGGCTTTCCAAACCATTGCAAAGGCAGAGGATGTGACCCCTAGGAAAGACACTTTCAGGATATGGGAAAATGAAGGTAGAACTGGGAAATTAACACAGTGAACTTAGCTGCCTGAAGTACCAGTGGCTTCTTTTCAGGATGGCTTAGGAAAGCCTTGGGAAGCTTCCAGTATGATCTTAAAGGCACTGAGCAATGAAATGGATACACTCAGGAGAAATTCCTGTGGCTGCTGACAATACTCTTCATTTGCTGCTTACCTGCTCATGTGCACACACCTGTCTGCAGCTGCACTAAGATTCTCCTCCTCTCCTTCTTCACTTCCCAGCTGTGAAGGGGGCCTGGGGAAAATGAGTTTTCATTTTCTTTCCCAGCATTCTTTGAGAGAAGTCTGCAAGTCAGGGATGGTACTGAGAACCAGCAAATGATATCAATCAAGATGTGTATAAGAGACAGCCCATGGACGGAGGAGCCTGGTAGTCTGCAGTCCATGGGGTCGCTAGAGTCGGACATGACTGCGCGACTTCACTTTCGCTTTTCACTTGCATGCACTGGAGAAGGAAATGGCAACCCACTCCAGTGTTCTTGCCTGGAGAATCCAAGGGATAGCGGAGCCTGGTGGGCTGTGGTCTATGGGGTCGCACAGAGTCGGACACGACTGAAGCGACTTAGCAGCAGCAGCAGAGGCTTTCCAAACCATTGCAAAGGCAGAGGATGTGACCCCTAGGAAAGACACTTTCAGGATATGGGAAAATGAAGGTAGAACTGGGAAATTAACACAGTGAACTTAGCTGCCTGAAGTACCAGTGGCTTCTTTTCAGGATGGCTTAGGAAAGCCTTGGGAAGCTTCCAGTATGATCTTAAAGGCACTGAGCAATGAAATGGATACACTCAGGAGAAATTCCTGTGGCTGCTGACAATACTCTTCATTTGCTGCTTACCTGCTCATGTGCACACACCTGTCTGCAGCTGCACTAAGATTCTCCTCCTCTCCTTCTTCACTTCCCAGCTGTGAAGGGGGCCTGGGGAAAATGAGTTTTCATTTTCTTTCCCAGCATTCTTTGAGAGAAGTCTGCAAGTCAGGGATGGTACTGAGAACCAGCAAATGATATCAATCACAGGAGTGAGGTTTTCCTTTCTTTGAGCTCAGTATCCAAGTTAATGGTTTGTTATTTCTCTGTACCCGCTACTAAAGTCAGCTGAAGGAGCATATTTTGCCTTTACTTCTCCAGAATTTTTCTTACGCCAATAAGATGTAAAGCAAAGTTGAGGAATCTGGGAATCTCTAATCAGGATGACCCAGAAGATTTTTATTAGGATGGCAGATTTCATTTGGTCAATTTTGTTATATTTCGGCACACATTTATGGGGAACAAGCAATAGAGTTTCAGACCCAAAGACAGTCATATATTTGATAATTTAGTTAGCAGCAGAAACAACACTTAGTTTAAAGACAGTTTGCATAGTTAACCAGGTATCAGTGGTGGTGGTGGTTTAGTCACTAAGTCATGTCCGACTCTTGTGATCCAATGGACTGTAGCTTGCCAGTCTCCTCTCTCCATGAGATTTTCCAGGCAAGAATACTGGAGTGGGTTAATAATTTCCTTCTCCAAGGTATCTTCCCAACCGAGGGATCAAACTCAGGTCTCTTGCATTGCAGGCAGATTCTTTACCAACTGAGTCATTAGGGAAGCCCAACCGGGTATCAGTAGGTAAGTGTTACTCAGTTGTCAAATGTATGTGGAGCACATCAATGTGTCAGAAACTCTCTTAGGTTTGGAGGAATTAATAGCTGATGATCTTGATTGATTGCACATTCCATCTATCCTTTGCTTACTGTCAAGACATGAGCTAGCTGACATTCTTCACCTGGGAGTGATCGAAAGGTTTGTTGAGGGGTCTGAGTCATTGGTGAACCTACCTTATCTGTTTGCTGACTTGTTTGTTCACATGTGTGTTTTGCTGAAATTATTCATTACTATTACTGCCTGGGATGGAAGTGTTCAGAAAAGCCGTAGGAGAATTCTAGAGGTTTCTGACAGTTTTTCTTTCCTTGCCATGTAGCACCAACCACAGTTTCTCCTTGTTTATGAGGATCCATTACCCCCAGCCAGGATACTATATACTCTTTGCTTTTTGTTTGAATGACATGAGGAATGCAAAATGGCCAAGTGCCAGCTAGCAAGGGACAGTTTCAACTTCTAGTACTAAGAAAGGAGGAATGTGCAGGAGCAGGTACATATGGGCCCCTGAGAACTGACTGTGAGCTAGGTTTCTCAGCTCCGCATCTGAGACATCACTTTGGAACCCGGAAATCAGCCTTTGGAAGTAGGTACAGCACAAAAAGCAGCAAATGCTACAAGTCAGGGCCTGACGTCAACTATGGCTTCATGACTTATAGACACAAGGGCTGTAGCAGTTACGCATGCGTTCCTAAGCATAGTGTGTGTGTGTCTACCAGTTATTCTCCACCACTTCTAAAATAGACTCCAGGCTTCCCTGGTGGCTCAGCTGGTAAAGGACCCACCTGCCAGTGCAGGAGATACAAGAGATGTGAGTTTGACCCCTGGGTTGGGAAGATCCCTGGAGAAGGAAATGGCAATCCACTCAAGTATTCCTGTCTGAAAAATCCCAGGACAGTGGAGCCTGCCTGAATACAGTCCAAGGGGTCGCCAAGAGTCAGACACAGCTGAACAAGCACACACACCACTTACTGAAACTTCTGATTACAGCCTAAACATCAGACCATTTCCTGTCCATGATAATGCTACAATATTTTCAAAAGAAAAGTTGATATGCAAAAGGTCAAACTTTACTGTGCCGTATCCTTGTATTACATGTCAAAGACTATACGTTTATATGGCTTTATTGAGAAATTGAGGTCAAATAGGGAATTTAACTCCGAATCATAGAAGAAAAATATAGAACTACACACTGAATATAGCCGATTCTAGTTTAATGTGGAAAAATTAGAGAGGGTGCTATTTTCTGGGCTAAAACACAATTAATTTTTATCATACAATTTTAAAACATACACACAGAGAGAAGGAGATAATAAATCCTGGTGCGTTTCATTGACCCAACTTGAATGATTTTAAAGGATTGGCCAATCTTGTTTAATCTACTTCATAACTATTTTTTTATGCAGTATTTTAAAGCAAATCTCAGATAGCATATAATTTTAATTTGGTCCTTTTAAAATAAACAAAGTTTAAATGAAGGTAGAGACCAATGCACTGTGACTCTTATTCTTTACCTTGAAAGAGTATTAAACACATTTAGGTTCTATCCTCACAGGTTTCATCCCTTAGTCCTAATTAAAATGAGGCCTTCTCTTCACACTCCTTTTCTAAAACTCTGAGCAGAGCTGAACTTCCCCAGAAGGTTTAGTTTACAATGAGTCACTTGCAAAGTGGAGAGGGATTTTGGCCATTTTTATTACTTCTTCTTGGGTATAAACAATGGGTTGTGATAAAAGGCAATTATAATTATATCACTTCATTGAGATGGATTCAGTGAACAGGTGGTCCCTCTCCATTATCTAAGAACAACATTAAAATAGCAAAGAATCATTGTATGTTGCTTGCATTATGTTTAATTTGTCTTTTTTGTTGGAGTTCATGCATATATTAAAGTCAATTGTTAACAATTAGATGTTCCTAATCACATATCTACCCTGTGAGAATAAGGAAAAAATGTCTTTTTATGATGTGTGTTAGGAAAACATTCATGCTATTATAAGCTATTTAACCGAAAGATTTTCAGAAGAATTCAGTTTCACATGGGCAGACTCCCAGAAACTAGTCATACTCCCTTATATCAAAACCTGTTCCTTTTCCCATATTCTGGATCCTGCCCTATAGGCTGCATTTTCACACCCTTCTCTTAGAAAACTCACTCAAAAATGAGTCTATCACAGACACAAAGAACATACCTACAGTTGACAAGTGGGAGGCTGGTGGGGAAGGATAGATTGGGAGTTTGCAGTTAGCAGAGGCAAACTATTATATGCAGAATGGGTAAATGAGGTCCTACTATGTGGCTCAGGGAACTGTAGTCAATATCCTGTGATAATCCAAATAGAAAAGAACATAAAATGTCTATACATGTATAAATGAATCACTTTGCTCTACAGCAGAAATTTACACATGATAAATCAACTATACTTAAAAAAAAAAAAACACAAAAAACCCCTCCATAAAATCTAGTATAGTTCTAGAATCAGTTCTACCTCTCCACTAATGCAATCAAGGGAATTCAATACAAGGATCTGAGTAAATAACACAGGTCTGTTTTTCTGTTTAAAACAAAAACTGCAGATAGGGAGGGGAGAAGAAGCTTTAACAGAACTGCTATGGATGAGACATGGGGATTTAGGTGTAGCTCACAGGTCTGGCTCAGATTTGGGTACTCCAATTTTCCATATCCTGAGGACTCATCACTAGGATGGAATGGAAATGGTGGTTGTTAGTGGAAAATTTGTGTAAAATGTTTATATGCACATATACCATGACAAATGATAATTCAGGGTGACTGTGGTCCAGATTCACACTAAATACACTCTATTCTCTCGAAGCTAATTTGCCAACCATGTAGACATCAGCATTTTCAGTCACACCTGTAATCCTCCTCCCAATTCCTAAACCATATCCAGGGGGCTGTGGGCCAATGAGAAAGAATGTCCATTGTTGTGCATTTTCCAACCATCTGTCTTTGTGGGTGTCTTCTTCCACAAAAAGTCTTTCTGGAAGAAAAAATACATTCGCTTGCCTTAGATTAGACAGAGGCAAATGGATGCCAGTGAACATGGTAAAATAAGGACTTAATAACCTCCTGTCCATTGCAGTCAATGCTCTGATGGGTCAGGGATGTGGAAAGAGAGGAACATGGTATTTCAGTTACATATTCACTGCTTGATTCTCACTGGCCCATCTTGTTGTGGGCCAAAGGAGACTTTCTGTTTGGGGAAAATATGAGAGATTTATCCCAGCATTAAAATTAATATGTATAATGATATGATAAATGCTAATTTCTAAATATAGAAGTCTTTAATAAATATTCATTTTTGCCTTTATAATGATAGTGTTCAAACTTTACTGTGATTAAAATGACTGGGGAAGCTTATTTAAATGACTGCTTTCTACTCAGAAATTCTGATTTAGTAAGTCTGGGAAGGACTCAGTGATTGACATTATCTTTAATGGATATCTTGGGGATCTGAATACAAAAGACACGTGCCATTTACTGTGAGAGATATTCTTCCACGGAGTGGAACTACATGAAGCAAGCAGTTTAGTGAATATATGTCATATTCCACTCAGGTGCACAAATTAGTCCAAACTTTACCAAATGCCCTTAGCTTTAGCCTACTGTGAAACACCTGTGTAAAGAATCAGGCTTCCTTGAATCCACCACACAGCCTTTCTTTTATTCTCTCTCATTGCAAAGACATTTTCTTAGCCTCCTCCTTCCTCTCTCAAGTCCTCAGTCTTAATACTCACTATAAACTAAAATTTTTTATGAGGCAAGATTAGGATAGGAGGGCTGCAAAGAAGTTTTTATTTGCTTCTGAGGAAAAGGAACCCAAAGTCATGACTTAATAAAAGGAAACTAACAAGAGTGAAAAGGCACAGATTAGCAATACAATATATTATCATGCCACTGAGTAAACCTACTATCCTTTTTTTATTTTTGGTACTATTATTCTTGATCACTGGGGCTTCCCATGTATCACTAGTGGTAAAGACCCCACCTGCCAATGCCAGAGGTGTCAGTAAGAAACACAGGTTCAATCCCTGGGTTGGGAAGATCCCTTGGAGGAGAACATGGCAACCCACTCCAGTATTCTTCCCTGGAGAATCTTAAGGACAGAGGAGCCTGGTGGGCTACGGTCCGTAGGCTTGTAGAGTCAGACATGACTGAAATGACTTAGCACACAGGCATTCTTGATCATTATAATATTCATTCCACTTACTACACCCATTTGGTGTATTTTTGAAATATCTTTCTTTTTAAATTTTGAAAGTAATTCATATATACTTACAGAAACTTGGAAAATACTAAAAAAAAAAAATACAAGTAAATAAAATCACCCATAATACCATAAAGTCATCTGGAAAAGTTTTTAATAAACTTTTTAAACAGCCCTAAAATCTCTATAGCATTTACTCTGTTCCTTTACTTCTCAAACAATCACATAGGAAAGACTAGTAAGAATAAATATGACATAATGAAGTGTGGGCTGTAATAATAGCAGAGAGGCTTTCTTCTTGCCTGAGATCATTCTGTTTACCTCAGGACACTGGCAAGGATGCCCAAGGATGCACTTAGTGGTCAGTATGGTTGATCTCTGAGATAATAAAAGGCTTAAAGCAAATCAAATTTAATAGTTCATAGAAAAAAAACAGTGTAATTTATCTAAATCTTTGACTAGTAACAGCACTTAAATAAAATATTGGTAAATTTTTAGCCAACCCTTGCCTATTACCTGATTTTGTTTTTATAATGCAGCTAATTGTTTTACAATAACACTTTTATCACCATAGACCATGACTATAGCCATGCAATTAAAAGATACTTGCTCCTTGGAAGAAAAGTCGTGACAAACCTAGACAGCATATTAAAAAGAAGAGATATCACTTTGCCAACAAATGGCTGTATAGTCAAAGCTGTAGTTTTTTCAGTAGTCATGTACCGATGTGAGAATTGGACCATAAAGAAGGCTATCAAAGAAATCATGCTTTTGAACTGTGGTGTTGGAAAAGACTCTTGACAGCCGGAGATCAAGCCAGTCAATCCTAAAGGCAATTAACCCTGAATATTGTTTGGAAGGGACTTCCCAGGTGGCACTAGTGGTAAAGAACCTGCCAGCCAATGCAGGAGACCTGTTCGATCCCTGGGTTGGGAAGAGCCCTTGGAGAGGGGAATGGCAACCCACTCCAGTATTCTTGCCTGGAGAATCCTACGGACAGAGGAGCCTGACAGGCTACAGTCCATGCAGTCGCAAAGAGTCGGACACGACTGAAGCAACTTAGCACAACACAGCACAGCATTCATTGGAGGACTGATGCTGAAGCTCCAATGCTTTGGCCACCTGATGAAAAGAGCCAGCTCATTGGAAAAGACCGTGATGCTGGGAGAGACTGAGGGCAAGAGGAGAATGGGTTGGAAGGTGATGAGGTGGTTCGATAACATCACTGGCTCAATGGACGTGAGTTTGAGCAAGCTCCAGGAGACAGTGAAGGACTGATGCCTGGCATGCTGCAGTTTATGTGGTCTCAAAGAGTCAGATACAACTTAGCGACTGAACAACAACACTTTTATATGTGGTATATTTGATCTGACAAAGTTTTAGGTCAAGTTTAGCTTTAGAAGATACAAGCCAGCTGTTACAACTTGTGACAGTGTTTTGAAGTTCCTTGCAAAGTATTTTACTTACTTTGCTCTCCTGAATGACTTATTTTGCTGATCTGTGGCTCAGTAAATGATCTTTAATCCTGATGATGACTCTACCAAAGATTGATATTCACACAGAATTGGATTAAATTTCATTTAGCAAATCAGCCTTGTCCTTTTGCTTTTCTTTTAAAAAATATGTCTTTATTAATTTATTTGGCTGGGTCAGGTCTTAGTTGGAGCATGTGGGATCTTCAGTCTTTAGTTGTAGCATGTGAACTCTTTTTATTTTAATATAAATTTATTTATTTTAATTTGAGGTTAATTACTTTACAATATTGTATTGGTTTTGCCATACATCAACATGTATCCGCCACAAGTAAGCTAGAAAGAAAAACACCAATACAGTATACTAACGCATATATATGGAATTTAGAAAGATGGTAGCATGTGAACTCTTGATTGCAGCATGTGGCATATAGTTCCCAGACCAGGGATCGAACCCGGGCTCCCTGCATTGGGAGCAGGGAGTCTTAGTACTGGACCACCAGGGAAGTCCAGACTTGCCTGTTTTCAAATGAATTTTTCCCATATCATAAAGCATGGACTCTTAATGATGAAGCAACACCCCTAGCTTCAAAAGTATATATTAAATAGATTAACTACTTTTTCAACTGGCTGCCAGTACAGGGAAAAAAGAAAAAAAGAAAATCTATGAGTCATTGGGAATGGCTTTAATTCATTGTCAACCATAGCTAATATCACAGGCTCTATTTCTGCAACATATTCCCTTTCAGCTGTGATGACTGAATCTGAATTATAAATCTGCTTTGTCATGAACCTAAAGAGAAAAATATCCTCTGATATATTTATTTGTTTTTTGTTGGTAGTTTTGGAGTTTGTGAGATTATTACTCTGGCAGCTGTGGGAAGTGTATGGACATAATTATATATGTTTTTGAAGTTTATTATTTCTGTTAGATATGTTACTGCATTTAACACAGATATATGTATGCACATATATATGAAGAAGGGATCTTAAAGACTTTCCTTTCCATTTTTTGATTAAATTATTTTATTTCAATTATAGGCTAGTATTTCTTCTTAAAAACTTGCATGAAGAAATTCTGAGCCCTTAGCTGTAAATATTCATGTCTACTCATTAAGAACAAAGAGGGAAAAGAAAACAAAATGTAAAAGAAAACTCACTTTGTTTACCAGACCCTGAAAATGCACCCCTTAAATTTTTTTCTATGAATTTGATCATTTTTTAAATTTTAAACATTCAGAAGAACCTACTCGCCCTTTTAAACTGGGAGAAAAAAGTTTTCGATTTCAAGAATGCTTCAGAAAAAGCTTCATAAAAAAACTGTTTCACCAATGAATTAATGAATAATTATATTATTATGATATCAAATAACATAGAATTAGCCTGATGGTTTTCTGACCACATACACTTTTTTACAAATTGTTTCCAGGTTATAAAAATACTGTGAGAAAGCAGAACAGATTTACACTGGAAGTCCCAGGAAGAATTTCTCTTGGGGGGAAAGATTACTTCTTTGGCCTATACTTATTTCCCTCTAAGAAACAGATTTGAAGTGCTTGGGTATATCTACACAGATTAAGTGTAAAAGAGTCGAGAAGTAGGGCGATGATGTAGAGATGGATATCTCAGTCTTGAACAGGCTATACACCTCTCTTGAGTTTGTTAGAACATAGAGTCTGATTCACAGTTCTCTGATGAGGTCTGAGATTCTATGTTGCTAACAAACTCCCAGATAACACTGGCTCAGACCACACTGAGTGGATTCAGAGCACTGGATTCTATAACTGACTGCCTATCAAAGCAACCTTGGGGAGATTTTCAACTGAAAGCGAGGCTTATGTCATAATCCAGATCTGAATCTGGGTCACCAAGTGGGCCTGTGACATGTATGTAGTTAAATAAGCTGCACTGGTGATTCTGAGTCTCAGGCAGGGTGGTGAACCATGGGCTTAGACTGTATTTCTCTCTACCAAGAATGCGCATGGGTATAGGTGTGTAGATGGGGCTCGGGGGTCAAGATTTTTACAGATCAAGAAAGAGAAGGAGAGTTTATTCTGAGCAGGTGCACCTCCTAATCTCAAAGCTTCTTTCCTCTCAAACAGAGAAACATCCCTTGGTGAGATAAAAAGCTGACTCATAGTTACAGCCTCATTATTTAGAACTAAACCCAGAAACCTCTGAAATCATTTCCTAATTCTCTTCCCCTCCCCACTCTGCTCTGGTTGTGACTGGCTTTCTTGTTTTTTTCTGAAAATCCCTAAGTAAACCACCCCCAAATTTTAAATAGATATTTCTTCACTGTACTCTTACCCGAAATAACCCTTAGCAGGTATCTTCAACTTTTCAAATATTTGATCAAATACTGCTTCCTCAATAAGCTTCCTGACCACCTATTCAAATGACAACTTGCCACCAGCTCTCTCAAGCTTCCTTTCTTTGCATCATTTTTTCCCTAAGCACACGTCATGTTCTATCACATTATTTATTATTAATCAATTTTTGTTCTCACTCCCTCTTTGCCATCAACTGGAAGGTAGTGACGTAGGGGATCTTTGTTCACAGATATTGCCAAACTTATAGAAAATTCCCATACCATAGCACATATTTTATAAATGAAAAGATATAAACTCAGAAGTCATTTCAGAGAGGTCCTCTATGCCTGCCCCAGGAAAAGAAGAACGTGTCTTCAAATTTCCTATCTTCATTTCTGTGTCACACTAGACTCTTATACTTATTATATATTCCCTATGTTCTCTCTCCTTTTCTTTCTCTCTTTCCACACATACATAATTTCCATTTGTTTTCGAATTTATTATTATAACATAAGGATAGTGGTAGTATTTCAGAGGTATGTACTAAACAAACATAACACCTCCTCACACAAACTATGTAGGTAATAAATATTTGTTGACTCTTTTAAAAAAGGGGGTACTATAAAGATATGTTAGCCTCTCTGCATTGCTATAAGGTAATGCATAACTCCTGTTTTACATTTCTCTGGATAGAGAAACACTGTCTGGTGTTGATGGCTGATTTAGTGCTCTGTTATTCAAGAGAGCAAGGGCAGACAAATCAGTGAGACATTTATTCCCAACATTTATTCTATGATCTTTTCATCTAGCAAAGTATATATTATGATTGCATCCAGTTAGTTTGCTTGCCCAAAAGCACCCAGGTACTCAGATGCTCCCCGACTCCCACCACTGTCTCATTTTCTTGACTCCAAAAGGTGCATACCCAGAGTTTTCCTAATGAGGAATCAGCAAAAGTCTGGTTCAGCCCAAGGCAAATTTACACAGCTGGCTAAAGTTATCGCATGGTGGGATGCTGTTCTTTAATACCCTTGTGGTTATCAAGAGCTCCCTATTTCATAGCTGTTTACTTTTGATCCAACAGGGTCTACTGCAGCACTTCAGCAACCTTGCTGTTGCAGAGGCTGCGGCGCTGAAAGGGCATATGAGGCATGCTGGATAAACAGCCTTGAAGTTGGCATCTGAGTGCTCTTTCCTGATCCAAGCCATCCAGTTGTGGCAATCTACTCATAGCTTGTGGCACAGGAGGCCACATTCAAAAGATGCAAAGATGGTCGTGCATGTGCCGCTCTTATAGCTGCAAACACAAGTAGGTCTAGGAAAGAAAAAGAGGCTCTAACCTCAGTTTCAAAATCCAATAGTCCTATTTTCTAACATTGCAAGAATGGTTAAAATTAAAGCAATCATTTTAGAGTTGACAAGATAGAAGCTAAATGCAGATCATCTGACGTTTCTGGCTAAACCTCTGGCCTAACAATTATTTGTTCAATCATTCACTTATTAATTCACTCAAGAAATTTTAAGTTCGGTTCAGTCACTCAGTCATGTCTGACTCTTTGCGACCCCCATGAATCGCAGCACGCCAGGCCTCCCTGTCCATCACCAACTCACAGAGTTCACTCAGACTCATGCCCATCGAGTCAGTGATGCCATCCAGCCGTCTCATCCCCTGACGTCCCCTTCTCCTCCTGCCCCCAATCCCTCCCNCTTGCTATTCTTTGGAACTCTGCATTCAAATGGGAATATCTTTCCTTTTCTCTTTTGCTTTTCACTTCTCTTCTTTTTACAGCTATTTGTAAGGCCTCATCATATAGCCATTATATATATATATATGTATTTATATATGTGTGTGTATATAAATATATATACATTGTAAGGGAGAAGGCAATGGCACCCCACTCCAGTACTTTTGCCTGGAAACCCATGGATGGAGGAGCCTGGTAGGCTGCAGTCCATGGGGTCGCTGAGGGTTGGATATGACTCAGTGACTTCACTTTCACTTCTCACTTTCATGCACTGGAGAAGGAAATGGCAACCCACTCCAGTGTTCTTGCCTGGAGAATCCCAGGGACGGGGGAGCCCGGTGGGCTGCCGTCTATGGGGTCGCACAGAGTCNAGTCCATGGGGTCGCTGAGGGTTGGATATGACTCAGTGACTTCACTTTCACTTCTCACTTTCATGCACTGGAGAAGGAAATGGCAACCCACTCCAGTGTTCTTGCCTGGAGAATCCCAGGGACGGGGGAGCCCGGTGGGCTGCCGTCTATGGGGTCGCACAGAGTCGGACACGACTGAAGCGACTTAGCTGCAGCAGCAGCAGCAGCATACATTGTAAGATTAAAATCTTGTAAATACACTGTTCTAAAAAAAAAAAAAGAAGAAGAAGAAACTCACTGTTTCTTTTTGGCTTGGTAGGTGGGTTCAGCCAGGCTGTCAGATGTCTTTACTTTTGCTGGAACATACACAGGATCCATACTCCATTCTTAGAAGAACCATGCCTACCTTTCAAACTCTATTTGAGTTCACATTAGTCTCAAGGAGTTAATGTCACATATAAATGTGTTTGTGTGCATGCTCAGTCGTGTCTGATTCTTTGCAACCTCAAGGACTATTGCCTAGCCAGATTCCTCTGTCTGTGGAATTCTCCTGGCAAGAACACTGGAGTGAGTTGCCGTTTCCTTCTCCAGGGATCTTCCTGACCCAGGGATCGAAGCTGCGTCTCCTGCATTGGCAGGTGGATTCTTCACCACTGTGCCACCTGGGAAGCCATGTAATGGCAGGGGTCTGGTTACTCACATGGTGTGAATAGCTCCTTCTTACCCTTTAGGTCTCTTTCCTAGGTCTGTAACTATTGTCATTTATGTGTTTACTTTTCTATGATCTATACCCACAACTACAAGGTCAGTGCCATAAGGTCAAGTGGTGAGAAGCCTGCGGGATGGCTCTCTGTAACCCCCACTGCCTGGGGTTCGCACCCTGTGCAGTCCCCTCCACCGTGCACCAGGGCTGGTCTCTGTGGCCAACAGAATGCAGGAGTTAAGGCTTGGCATATCATTTCCAACATGAGGTCATCGAAGCCTGGCTTCTGACATAGGCTTACCTCTCCTCCCCTGCTGACCCCTCTCTCTCGCCTTCTCTCTCACTGCCCTGGACTGGGCAGCCCTGTGGAGAGGCCCGGGGGGGCAAGAACTGAACCGCCTGCTGCCAGTCGTGTGAGCGAGCTGGAGCCTGATTCTTCAGTCCCTCCAGCAGGCTGCAGCCCTGGCAACAACTTGACCCAAAAGGCCCTAAATTGGAATGACTCACATAAACTGCTCCTGGGTTTCTTACTCTTAGTAACTGTGTGAGATCGTTTGTTTTAAACTGCTAAGTTTTGGAGTAGCATGATCCACAATAGATAATTAACACAGGGAAGATCAGTGGTTCATTGTATGCTCCAGTTCCACAAATATCTCAGTTAGTTGCCTTCAAATAGCTGTTTATAATTGGTGACTCACTGGAAAAGACCATGTTGCTGGGAAATATTGAAGGCAAAAGCAGGGGGTGGCAGAGGATGAGACCGTCAGATAGCATTACCAACTCAATGGACGTGAATTTCCGCAAACACCAGGAGATAGGGAAGGACAGTGGAGCCTAGCATGCTGCAGTCCATGGGGTCACAAAGAGTGGGACACAACTTAGTGACTAAACAACAGCAAAAGCTGTTAAACGAAAGGACCCAGACAGCTATCAACTTTGCCCAGCCATGTTCTATAAGGAGGCTTTGCTCACTGAAGTTGTTGGTAGAAAAATCTACTTCTAAATAAACTGGAAAGAGCCTTTTACTTGATGACCTTAGTACTGACAATAAGTTCAGTTAATAAAACCTGAGGCTGTACCACAGTATAAAAGTCCTGCGCTGTCCTCAGCAGTTGACATGAATAGACATTTATAAAATGCAGGATTAACAGTCACAGGTTTGATTCTGTGATGCCTTCCAAGGTCTTCTCCTCAGGGTGTGGCGGGGGTGGGTGCTGGAGGCAGGTATGATGAACGGAAGTGTCTTTCCTGACTTAGTTGGTCTTAGAGGTTTGGAGTCTCTGGGGTGGCTTCTCTTCTCTCTCTCCTTCCCACGCGCACCTCTCTCTCTCTCCCCCACTCTCTCTCTCTCCCTCCCTCCCATCTATCCCCCTTCCCC
>SJYA01003124.1:2406086-2420173 GCA_006410615.1 Neotragus moschatus
CCCCTCCCTTCCTCCTCCCCTCTCTCTTTCTCCCCCACTCTCTCTCTCTGACTTTTCTACTCTGCCTTTGCCTCTGCTCCACTAGAGTGATGGGAGTGCTCGGTGACCCTTGCTGTTGGCAGCAAGACAGTGACATCCAGCCTGCATAGAATCTGGAAGTTTCTTTGGTGTCCAAAAATGTATTTACTGATTATATACTTAGGTCAGATGGTCAGATCCACTACATAAAGCCTGAGCTTTTTTTTTTTTTTTTTTTTTTTAAGATTCTGTAGTAGCTACAACTTCACAGTGCAGTTAAAGCAGCCCTAAGAAGGGAAGTGGACAGATTCATGTACTCAAATAAGAAAGATGACCTGTCCTTCCAATTTGTTACTAAGAAGATGAAGGCAAAGAAGTTTAGTGACAGCTAATGAAGAACATCACTGAAATTGTGAATATGGCACAATTTCAGTCTTTTCATCTTTTAGTTTATAAAACACTAGATATTTCTCTTTTTTTTGTAGAGTATATGGAATCTTTAATATTCCTTTACATTGATTAAAAATCACCTTGGTCACATCTAGCTTTGATTATCCAACCATATTTCTAGCAACAGTCTTAAATATCTTCTACTGAAAGTAATTCTCCTTCTGTCTTTATACCCAATACAGTATTTTGTACTTTTAAGTGTTAGTTGCTCAGTTGTATCCGACTTTTTACAACCCTGTAGAGTAGAGTAGCAGCCAGTCTCCTCTGTTTATGAAATTCTCCAAGCAAGAATACTGGAGTGGATTGCCATTCCCTTCTCCAGGGAATCTTCCTGACCCAGGGATGAAAACCGAGGTCTCTTACACTGCAGGCAGTTTCTTTACCATCTGAGCCACCATACTTAGGTATTTAGTAAATATTTTAAAACTTTCATTGTACCCAGCTATGGCTGTTCAATTTATAAATATTCTCCTCCCTGGCCCTCACCCCCACCATTAGAGGCAAATTAATCAAGTACAATTTCCTAAACCAGTAACTGTTCCCAACATCTACCAATCAATCTGGTGCTTCATTCAAAACGCACTTGAAGACTTTATTAAACTTTCATCAACTTCAATGACTGTCTCCTCCATTGTTTATCAGTTTACACTTACACTCAAATGTCTGTTCACAGCCACTCTTCACTATTTGGTTCCCAAGTGTAAATCTTCCCTTGGCATCTAATTTGTAAGTGTCTTTTTAGAAGGCATCACACTTTGTGCCTCTTTGACATTCCTTATAGCACCTTACCCAATGCAAGGCATCATGTTTTAAAGTATATAGTCATCAATCAGTTATACTTAATCTGATCTTCAGTTAGAGAAGGGGGACAAAGAAAAGAAGAACTGCTATTTTCACAGAAGTCATAAACAGAGGCAGCTGAACTAACAACATGTGTGACTGACATGGGTGGGAAAGCAATAAGGCTCTATTGGCTTCTTAATCCTCAAATGTCATGCCTTCACTCCTTTGCCTGGCCTTCCCACATTCTTCATGCCATGCAGGAGCTGATTTGTCTTCTTTTTCTTAAAAAAAAAAAAAAAAAAAAAAGGACTTCCCTGATAGCTCAGTTGGTAAAGAATCTGCCTGGAAAGTAGGAGACTCCGGTTCAATTGCTGGGTCGGGAAGATCTGCTAGAGAAGGGATAGGCTACCCACCCCAGTATCCTTGAGCTTCCCTTGTGGCTCAGCTGGTAAAGAATCCGCCTGCAATGCTAGAGACCTGGATTCGATCTCTGGGTTGGGAAGACCCCCAGGAGAAGGGAAAGGCTACCCCTTCTAGCAATCCTGCCTGAAAAGGTAGTCCCTTCAGTAAATGGTGTTGAGTGAACTGGACAGCTACACGCAAAACAATAAAACTGGACTACTTTCTTTTACCATATGCAAAAAATAAACTCAAAATGGGTTAAAGACTTACATATAAAACCTAAAAGTGTAAAACTCCTAGAAGAAAACATAGGTAGTAAATTCTCTGACAGCTATCTTAGCACGATTTTTTTTGGATACGTCTCTGGAAGCAAGGAAAACAAAAAGCAAAAAGAAACAAATGGGCTACTTGAATTAACCAGCTTTGGCACAGTGAAGGAAATCATCCACAACATGAAAAGGCCACCGACTGAATGGAGAAGATATCTGCAAACAATGCATTGCATAAGGAGCTCATAACAAAAATACACAAAGAACTCATACATCTTAATATTAAAAAAACCAAACAACCTTATTGAAAATGGAGAGAAGATCTGAATAGACCCTTTTTTAACCAGAATACATATGGAAGGCCAACAGGCACATGAAAAGATGCTCANAGGCTACCCCTTCTAGCAATCCTGCCTGAAAAGGTAGTCCCTTCAGTAAATGGTGTTGAGTGAACTGGACAGCTACACGCAAAACAATAAAACTGGACTACTTTCTTTTACCATATGCAAAAAATAAACTCAAAATGGGTTAAAGACTTACATATAAAACCTAAAAGTGTAAAACTCCTAGAAGAAAACATAGGTAGTAAATTCTCTGACAGCTATCTTAGCACGATTTTTTTTGGATACGTCTCTGGAAGCAAGGAAAACAAAAAGCAAAAAGAAACAAATGGGCTACTTGAATTAACCAGCTTTGGCACAGTGAAGGAAATCATCCACAACATGAAAAGGCCACCGACTGAATGGAGAAGATATCTGCAAACAATGCATTGCATAAGGAGCTCATAACAAAAATACACAAAGAACTCATACATCTTAATATTAAAAAAACCAAACAACCTTATTGAAAATGGAGAGAAGATCTGAATAGACCCTTTTTTAACCAGAATACATATGGAAGGCCAACAGGCACATGAAAAGATGCTCAACATCACCAATCATCAGGGAAATGCAAATCAAAACCACAATGAGACATCATCTCACGTATGTCTGAATGGCTATTATCAAAAAGACAGCAAGGAACAAATGCTGGTGAGGATGTGAAGGAAAGGGAACCCTCAGGCACAATGGTGGGAATGTAAATTGATTCAACCACTATGGGAACAGTATGGAGGTCCCTGAAAAATTTTAAAATAGCACTATAATACCATCCAATTTGGGCTCTACCCGTGGCACAGTGGAAATGAATTTGCCTGCCAATGGAGAACATGCAAGAAATGCAGGTTCAGTCCCTGGGTTGGGAAGATACCCTGGACAAGGAAACCTTCACCCACTCCAATATTTTTGCCTGGGAAATCCCATGGACAGAGGAGCCTGGTGGGCTCGCAAAAGAGTCACAAAAAGGATCACAAATATGACTGAGCACAGTTGTGTTCTAAGACGTGTCCTATTCTTTATCAACCCCATGTCTTCTCTGTCCATGGGATTTCCCGGGCAAGGATACTGGAGTGGGGTGCAATTTCCTTTTCCAGGGGATCTTCCCAATCCAGGGATCAAACCTATGTCTCCTATATTGGCAAGAGGATTCATTACACTGAGCTACCACCATACCATCCAGCAACTCCATTGCTGGGTATTTATCCAAAGAGAATAAAGACATTAATGTGTAAAGATATCAGTTCAGTTCAGTGGCTCAGTCATGTATATGTCTTTGCGACCCCATGGACTGCTGCACGCCAGGCTTCCCTGTCAATCACCAGCTCTCATAGTTTGCTCAAACTAATTTCCACTGAGCTGGTAATGTCATCCAGCTATCTCATCCTCTGTTGTTCCCTTCTCCTCCTGCCTTCAATCTTTCCCAGCATCAGGGTCTTTTCAAATGAGTCAACTCTCCGCACCAGGTGGCCAAAGTATTGGAGCTTCAGCTTTGGCATCAGTCCTTCCAATGAACACCCAGGGCTGATCTCCTTTAGAATAGACNTGACAGAGGATGAGATGGCTGGATGGCATCACCGACTCAATGGACATGAGTTTGGGTGAACTCCGGGTTTTGGTGATAGACAGGGAGGCCTGGCATGCTGCAATTCATTGAGTCGCAAAGAGTCGGGACACAACTGAACAACTGAACTGAACTGAACTGAAGTAAGTACAATCCAAGCAGATGCTATAAAACTGAAATCTTGAAGTGTAGATTTTTATTCATGAACATACAAGCAGCTGTCAGAACTAAAGTCTTTGAGCATTTTCTGATAGAGAAATATAACAAAACTCAGGAAGCTCCAGAGCAGCCTTATGGAAGCCTGATGTTACAGAAACCTCAGGAAAGGGCAATCAGTGCATTGACCCAAAGCTGTGGGCAGCAGAACAGAAAGAATGAGGCCTCACCTTCTGTAGTCCTGTCTTGGAGAACTATAGGAAGTGTTTGCTAATGAGAGTTATCTGCTCATACAAAGTTTGCTAGCCTTTCCAAGGGAGCTGGCCCTCCTCAATATCTATTAGTAGAAATCCTCAGCATCACAAAGTTAACCATGAGTTGTGAGACACACAATTAACCAAAAAGCAAAGCATTACCTCCTTCTTGAGAAAGAGTTTCCTTATCTATGGGAGATGGAGGTTGTGAGCAGCATTCTCCCTCCTTGAATGGAGCTTTAGTCTGATGTACTATGAATGGGTGTGATGTGGGTGGAGTTTTCTCCTTGTTTTTTGCTGGGGCCAAGGTGGGACTGGTGATGGAGGTAATGGATGTGAGACCTTACCTAGGATATTTGTAATCCTGTGTATATTTGTAATATAGCCTCTATGGACCTAGATGAAATGTCCTAGTCCTTGAAAATTTTGAGTGCTCAAGTATGATCCCAGAACAACTTTGGGAAGATCCTCAGCTCTCCCTGAGTTGTCTTCTCCTCTTGCTCATCCAAGTATGCATGACCCACAGCACATGGCACCAGTCTGCATATATTCCGAAGGCATGTCTTTTGCTCCGATGATGATTAGAAAGGCTTTTCCTTGGCTCAAAACACAATGATTTTCTTCCTCTGATCAGAGGGACGCACATAGCTCACCAGTGGTCTCCACACTGTTTTGATGACAGGCTCTACCAATAAATATTTGAAATGTAGCCCCAACGGTTGTCTGACTATTTTGTTATACATCATGTACGTGTACTACTGCACTACTATGATGCATACTATGAAAATCTACTGAAAATGAAACATTTAGAAGGATAGGGGCTTCTCCAGTGGTCTAGTGGTTAAGGCTCCACTTTCCAGTACAGGGGGTGCGGGTTCAATTCACGGTTCAAGGAACTAAGATCTCATATGTCACAAGGTGCAGCCAAAAAAGTAAGAAAAAATTTAAATAAAAGAATAAAATTAGTTGAATTAAACAATTTTTAACTGTCTAATAAGTTAATTAATAGGGCAAAACCCATAGTGCTCTCATGAATATATTATTGGCGTCTTAAACTAGCAGAAATCTGACTGAAGGTGGTGGACATAATTATTTCATTTTTTTCTTTAATTTTTAATATAGATGATAAAAAGCTCATTAAAAGTGCTAATTCCTCTATTTTCTTGACATTTTCTCATGTTGCATTTTTGTTCCATATTTTCTCTATCCATAATTTGCAGAAATTGTATTAAGCCACCTGTGATGATTGGGTTAGTTAAATTTGGGTAATGCAATAAAAAATGAAGATATCCACACATATTTGGGCTTCCTTGGTGGCTCAGATTGTAGAGAATCTGTCTGCAATGCAGGAGACCCAGGTTCAATCCCTGGAAAGAAAAGATGCCCTGGAGAAGGGAATATCAAGCCACTCCAGTATTCTTGCCTGGAGAATTTCATGGACAGAGCATCCTGGTGGGCTGTAGTTCATGGGGTCGAAAAGAGTTGGACACAACCGAGCAACTAACACTTCACTAACACTTCACTTCACACGTATATACACTGTGCTAACACAATAGCTAAATACAAATGGACCAGAAAGATTGCCACTTTCAATCCTACCACATTCTCTCACCTATCCCTCCAGACATCTGCTCTCCTTATTGGAAATGTGATAAGAGGGCACAGATGTCAACTCATAAACTAATTAGTCTGAAGATTAATTTTGTTCTTATGTTTAGGTGAAAATAAACATAAGTAGAAGTTTTAGTATTTTATTTCAGCACATAAACTTATTTAACAGAGGACATCAGGTTGATTTCTCAATTTTTTTTTAAACTCTGCTGGTAAAACCAGATTAAGACCAGTGAGTTTGGGTGAGAGGGGTTGGGAGCAATGTAGTGAAGAAAAGACAAACCTCTGGCAACCTCCTAGGGGTATAATAGACAGGGTAATGGTTTTCTGACTGCCCTTGGCATAAGGACCTCTTCCTTCCACAGTCCCTGTGCTTAAAAGGAAACAACTAAGCCATTTAATGCCTTTTATGTTTCCTCCTTTAACAAAAAAGGAAAAGAAACAAACTTTGAGCCTAGTCAGTAAAGAAAGGTCAAGTGAAACAGCCATGGTACATTTTGTTCTGGGGAGTCTTTTCTCCCCACCACACTGGGCAGCATAAAGGACCTGGTTCTGACTGCCACACAGTGGTCTCCTAATTGAGTCTTCCAGCTTCACAGAACCAGATGAGAGAGTCACTTAAAAGAGAATAAATTCAAAACCATGTGCAGTTTCAGAACAAATTGTCCAGGCCACCGAAATGCAGAGTTCTTTGAAACCCTGCTGCTACTTCTGCCACATCAGGTCCTGTCCAATTCTAGCCAAAGAAGAGTGTTTAAAGTGGAGATCCTCGTAATGAAGTGACATTTGACTGCTGACAGTGAATTACAGAGCCTCTCACAGGAGAGTAGTATCTGCAACTGCATTTTCTCAATTCTGTTCAACAGAGAAAACACCATGTGAAGGGTCAGGAAGCCTCACTTATATTTCTGGGGATCACCTGGTGAGACAGAATGGAGACTGGTGCATTCCAGGATGTCAGTGGAGCCCTGATACTGGAAGACAATTAGTGGCAAAGGTTAAAGCAGTACCAGGTAATAAAAGAAGTGTGTTAAGATTTGTACCTGTTATTAAGTTGGAAGGTGAATGAACAAGGGGCTTTACTGAGACACTCAAAGGTCAGGGAGGCCTAGAGTTGCCAAGGTACCCACAGCAAAGAAAGATGGTGATGTGACACTTGGGGAATGAGCTGAAAATTCAGAAGAGAATTACCTATTGCACTGTAAGGCTCTTCCTCTTAAAATAGCCCTATTAAACTTATATCTGAAAACAGAAAATAATTATGTTGAAAATCAATGAAATCTAAACATAATAACATAACTAAATTCTTGGTATAGCATACTCAAAACGGTTATCATGTGATTCAGATAACCATAGTAGATTCTTACATAAGTAGTGAATGGAAAGCTAAGATCTATACAGCCAATTTCCACATTAAGCAGAATGACTACATGACAAGCATAAAAATATCACTGATTCAGTGGTTATAAAACTTCTACACAGGACTTCCCTGGAGGTCCAGTGGTTAAGACTCCACCTTTCAATGCAGGGGGTGTCAGTTTAATCCCTGGTTGGGGAGCAAAGATTCCACAGGTCTCATGGCCAAAGAGACCAAAACATAAAACAGAGCAATATTGTAACAAATTCAATAAAGACTTTAAAAATGGTCCATCTCAAAAAAATTAATTGAGTAGCCCTGGGTGAATTTGGCCCTTGATTTACTTATCAGTAAAATGAGAGCATTTGTAAACTTATACCTTCTTTTATTTCTATAAAAGTGCTGGAGAAGACTCTTGAGAGTCCCTTGGACAGCAAGGAGATCAAGCCAGTCAATCCTAAAGGAAATCAACCCTAAATATTCATTGGAAGGACTGATACTGAAGCCAAAGTTCCAATACTTTGGCCCCTTGATGTGAAGAGTCAACTCATTGGAAAAGACCCTGGTGCTGGGAAAGATTGAGGGTGGGAGGAGAAGGGAATGACAGAGGATGAGATGGTTGGATGGCATCACTGACTCAATGGACATGAGTTCTGAGCAAACTCCAGGAGATAGTGAAGGACAGAAGAGCCTGTCATGCTGCAGTCCACGGGGTCACAAAGAGCTGTACACAACTTAGCGACTGAACAACAACAAAATCATCCAGTCTGTTGTACTTTGTTACGGCAGCCCTAACAAATTAATACAATGTGTTATAAATATCNGAGTTCTGAGCAAACTCCAGGAGATAGTGAAGGACAGAAGAGCCTGTCATGCTGCAGTCCACGGGGTCACAAAGAGCTGTACACAACTTAGCGACTGAACAACAACAAAATCATCCAGTCTGTTGTACTTTGTTACGGCAGCCCTAACAAATTAATACAATGTGTTATAAATATCTTCTGGAGAAAGGAATGGCAACCCCATCCAGTATTCTTGCCTGGAGAATTGCATGGACAGAGGAGCCTGGTGGGCTACAGTCCATAGGTCACACATATCGGTACATACAGATCTATTTTATATTGTAAAAGTTCTATAATATTCCCTTTTATAGATATGATATAATTGATTTTATAATAAGTGAAAATATTGCTTATAATTTGCCTTTACTTTTAGTGACCAAGTCATCAAATCTTCTCTAGGGAAACAAAACAGTACAGCGCCTCAATAGTTTTATACATGATAACTAGTGCCAAATAAAATGTTAACAGAGGTAGCAGGAGAGAGGACCAAATGCATGAAAACGAAGATTAAAACAGGTAGACAAAAGATTCCTATTTCTGATCATGAAGTGTGACTACTACAGCATAGTCTTTAAAGTCTTAACTTGAAAATCGGAGGAAAAATGAGAAAAACTTTTCAGACACCAAATAATAGCATCAAAGGCCTATGATTTGAAAAACAATGGAAACAATGAAGCATGCCTGTCTTTTTTCTTGAAATCAGTCCCTGGTCTGTGATGAAGGAAGGAGGACTCAGGAGTTCAGGGATGTCATTGAATAGAAGAGACAGGTAATGAATTCAGGAAGGCTCAAAAAGCTAGAATTTGCCATTCAGAGTTTCACAGAGGAGGGAGCTAAGCAGAGAAAGAGCTTCACAAATCTGTAAAAAAGACAGATTGTGTCATTTATTGAATGCAATCTCTTTTCTCTGGGGGAAAACTCCAAGAATCTAGGCAAATATCAATATTAGGAAAAGCAAATTACTGGGAATGGCATCAGTCAAACAATTTCCCCGGGCTTATGCATACCTGAGAATCTCCAGAGTTTTACCACCAGCCAAAGTAGAGAACCTCCTTTGGGAACACAGGTATTCAGTAAAGATTTTAGAAAAGTAAAGCATAACTGAGAGGACTTATATAACTCTCAAGGAAATAATACTCTGAAAGTTCTCTTTCAGAAATAAATATAATAAAATATAAACCAGATTCTTTCACATAACACTAAACTTAGTTCAGTTCAATTCAATCACTCATTTGTGTCCAACTCTTTGCAATCCCACGGACTGCAGCATGTCAGGCTTTCCTATCCGTCACCAGCTCCTGGAGCTTACTGAAACTCAAGTCCATTGAGTCGGTGATGCCATCCAACCATCTCATCCTTTGTCATCCCCTTCTCATCCTGCCTTCAATCTTTCGCAACATCAGGGTCTTTTCCAATCAGTCAGTTATTCACATCAGGTGGCCAAAGTATTGGAGCCTTAGCTTCAGTATCTGTCCTTCCAATGAATACTCAACACTGATTTCTTCTTATATATCCATCTCTCTATATATACACATATATATAGATTGAAATAAACTTTAAGACTTAAATAAATGAAGGGTCATACCATGTTCATGGATAAGAAGACTCAATATGATAAAGATCTGAATTCTGTCTATTTTGACCTAAAGTTTCAAAACAATTGCTTCAACATCCTAATTTGTTTTTTTAGTAAAAATCAACAAGCTAATTCTAAAATGTATGTGAAAGTATAATGGCCCAAAAATATCCAAAATAATTTTAAAGATGACATGAATTTTGAAACTTTCTTAATTTGATTAAAAGTTTCATCTACATACATTTAAAAAATACATTTAATTATGAAATATTGAAACCTCTCTACCGAGGTTAGGAATGAAACAAGCAGTCATGCTATCACCATTTCTATTCAATAGTATACCAGAAGTTCTAAAAGCAGAGCAATAAAGTAAGAAAATTACAATGTAGTGTTGGTATCCTAATTAAACAGCTTAGGGAAATAGAGTGAAAGCCTAGAATAGACCCACATATACATTATCCCTTAATATGTAACCCATGTGATATGTAAACGTGATGAACAAAGAATAGTCTTTCCAATAAAAGTTATTAGATCAATTGGGTAATCATGGAAGTGATTAATCACACTTTTGTTCAAGGTAGATTGTAGATCTAATGTAAAATGATAAAAGAGTCTACAAAATAACAAAGAATGTTACCCTCATGGCCTTTGAGTAAGCAAAAAAGCTTTCAGATAGAATATAAAAGAACTGGACATAAAGCATAAATTTGATAATTTAACTTATTAAAATTCAGAACTCTTGTTCATTAAAAAAAGACTACAAAGAAAGTAAAAACCTTACAATAAGGTCTTACAAGCCTTACAATAAGGGAATGTAATAAATAGACACGGATACATGTACACACACACACACTTAAAAAAAGAAAAAAAAAACAGACATTTTAGGGCATTGAATGTATTAATTTTACACTTAATTGTACTTAGTTGAATGTCCTGATTAAGAAGACTCCACTGCCTTGAACATTATCAAACAAATGATCAATGCTTATGGAACTATCTTTTGTATAAATTACGTATCTAGTTTTAATTTTTCCTTATAACTAAACTATTGTTCCAACACCATTTTTTCAACAATTTCATCTTTTTTTTTTTTTGTACTACTTAGCAATATGGTTATCATAGGCTCTCTTCCCATATGTATTAGAAACCTTTTGTGGACTTTAAAAAAAAATACATCTTTTGTTTAGTGCTCCACACCTTTAAAAATGCAAGTGACACAGAAATAATCCAGTTACATTTCAGGACTTACTTTTACATTCCCAAGTAGGATATGCCTCTATATTTTCTGTTAAATCAGTGTTGTGATTCATGTGGAAAAATGTTTACAAAAAAGAAAATACTGGGGCGTTTTGTTCACAACTTAAGCTACTCTATAAGTGAGGTTTAAAAATTTCCAAACATATACGCTAATCTCCCATTAATAAAATAATCTCAAGGACCTCTGGAAAGGTTATTTTGAGTTAGGTACATAAAGAATCCACCTGCAAGGCAGGAGACCCAAGTTCAATTCTTAGGTTGGAAAGATCCCCTGGAGGAGGGCATGGTAACCCATTCCAGTATCCTGGCCTGGAGAATCCCATGGACAGAAGAGCCTGGAGGGCTGCGGTCCCTGGTGTCTTAAAGAGTTGGACATGACTGACTAAATAACTTTTTAGTCATAGAAATCTGCAGCATCCAATCAATAAAAGCTCAGCTTTTAACAATGGAAATGGAGAGGGAGGTCAGGGGTATTGGATGCTTTTCATTCCACTCAGTAAAAGAAAAAGTACATAACAAAACATTTCAGTAAAGCTCACCTGACCTTCCAATTGAATCACAGAATGAACAAACATAAATCAAGGCTGACAAGGTTGAGTCTCTCTCCTCAAGAGCTTTGAAAATAATAATATATCATCCCATAACAATATAACATCCATCCTCCCCACGTTCTTTCTCATTTTTTGGCAAAAAGAACCTCTCTTGAAAAACAAACCTTCATTAGACTAGATGAATGTAACTTTTATGCCAGAAAAAAAGAGTATCAGATTCCTATTAAAGGGAAGATGGTTTTATACAAGGTCTTGCCAGAAAAAAGACTTAGAGATGAATTATGCTGAAGCTCCCTGGGCTCCTTTAGTGAAAATTCTAGTATACAGCCAGATGTTTTATTGGGAAAAGGAATCAAGAGAAACACAGTTTAGTGAAACACAGAGAGTTGAGTCCTGCCACTCAACTGAACACTGAGGCTGAAATTACAGTGATTCACAAACGCACATAACTGCCTGGAATATTTCTCTTTTTCCCAAAAAAAGAGACATTTTCCTTCTTCCTTTGTAAAATAAAAATCAGACTTGTGAGAATTTAGATATTCTCCTTGTGGCAGAAACAACTAATGCTAGTAATCCTCCTAATATGAATTCTCTTCCCTTTTTCTTAACAGAAGTTTAATCTTATCTTAGGATGGCACAAAGTCAGCTTAAAAGCAAAGAGAAAAGAAACACACACATCAGCAGCGACCATCCATTGAAACCAGAAGTGCTCATGTGATACAACTATGGTTAGTGAAGTGTAGGTAGAAGTCACAGGGAAGTACTCTTAGAAAAGCTCTTTATGGGGACAAGCCCCTTCCTTCCCTCCCCTCCTCCCTCCTTCCGTCATCCCTCTCTTCTTTTCTCTGTATCTATCTATCCGTCTATCCATCCATCCTTCTATAGATCTCTCCTTCTACTTTCTTCTTCAAAGGACGGGTACACATGGCATGATGCTGGAAGTATCTGTGATTCCACTTTCTTGATTTTTAGCCATCTTTCTTGAAAGTGAGGTATCCTGATAAGAGGCCTGGAAATGCCTTCTCTATTTCTGGTGTGAACTTTTATTGCCTTTGTGTTTTTTAGGCTGTTTTGACAAGTAGTTGTTCTCAGAGAAGGCTGACATACACTGAGTCTTCAGCTGCTATCAAAGTGATAACAGCTTGTTCTGAAGCTCCTGCTTTCTAGGGTTTCCAGATTATAAAGCTACTAGTTTGAGCTTGCCACATGTGGAAAAGGAAGCATTCCTGTGAAAGCATCTCTAAATATATTCAAGTTGCTTCAGCTTCTGTAGTTTAGAATTGCACATGGGCAGTTTTACAAGGAAACGGGAATGGCGGGGGGTGGCCATGCTCTGGTTTAGTTTGCTATTTGGAGCTGGACAAGCCACCTAGCCTTCATTTCTCCTCCTATAAAATGGAAACTTGTAAAAGCAGGTACCCTTCATCATTTTCCAAACAGTGCAAGCATACACTAGACAAAATTTAGCTAGATGATAAGCAGTGCAAGATATTTAATGAGTCTCTAGGCTATGTTTAGTTCTAGTCTAGCCCTTGGGCTTTTAAAATTTCATCAATGTAAATTCTTCCAAGAAAAGTTTACATGAATCATTCAAGACTCATCACTGACATCTGTGTTCTCTTTTCTTTCTTGAAGTGAGTCTAGCATAAATTATATTCATTTGAAATGTTTATAATTTTTTATCTTTTTTCCTGAAACATAAGTTTCAGAAGGAGAACAAAGATATCTGTGCCACTAGAGTCCGTTCCCTCTGTCTCCACCTGTGTGTTGCACGTGTCTTGTTGATGGACTAAACACATCAAATGTGAAGTGGATACTGGAGGTTTAGACAAACATAGGAAATGCATGTGTGCTCATACATGCACACATAATCACTCTTTTTTTAATCAAACTCAGAGGTAGCTCAGAGGTACTCTTTTGAAAATGCCAAATATGGTAGAGTTATTGATCTGATAGTAGGTATGAGGTTATTATTCTAAGCTCTGGGAATAAAGTGGTAATCCAACCATAGTCCCTTCTGTTATAGAGCTTACATTCTAGGTGGTGGGAATAAGTAAATAAATACTAATATAAGGTGGTGAAAACATCCATAAAGACAGTAACACAGAATAAGAAGGGAGAGAACAAAGTGCTATTTTAGGTAGCAGGGGCATGGAAACCTTTCCTGTGAAATGGCAGTTGAGCAGAGACTTCACTGAAGTCAGGAAGTGAGCCATGTGAATTTGGATATCCAGGGACACAATGTCCCAGGAAAAGGGAACTGAAGGTGAGAAACCAGGCATTTCTTTAAAATCTTGATAAGGTTTACAGGACTGGATCAGAGTGAATGATAAAGAGTAGCAGGACAAAGTCAAAGAATAACAAGAGGAAGATCTTAGAGACCACGCTGACCATGGTAAAAGCTTCATATTATGTTGAAACTGGAACCATCCGAGAACATAACACACTCAATGTGTGCCATAAAATAGTAGATATTATGAATTAGTAAACAACATGTATTATATTACCTCATTTTTCTGATACTTAATCTCTAACATCTCTGCTGAGACATAAAATGTCAAAGAAATCACCCTGCCAAGATTTTCCATTATATTATTTTTTATATATAAATTTTTATTTTAAT
>SJYA01003125.1:0-230620 GCA_006410615.1 Neotragus moschatus
GTAGGTGTGACTGTCAATATTTGCTCAAGAAGTAGAATTTGGAATAAATGAAGGAGTGAATGAACAGCTTCTCTATTTGCTTTTAAGTTTACAACCTGTTCGTAGCCATTTTAGATCACTAGTACCCAAATTACAGTGTGTACACCTAATACAGGTGTATTTATTATGAACATACACTGCTTTTCAGGATAAAACACACAGAAACATCCAAAAGATAAAGTGAAAAAAATTAAACATAGAGATTCTATTACACGCCCCTGAAGCTCTAGCGGGTGTTCTTATGCACCCAAAGCATCCTCAACCACCACCATTTCTGCAGATCTTACCACTTAAAGATGACAAGGGCAAGAATATGAAGATCCAAGGCAATGATGTCTTCTTTGTCAGAGCCAGAGAGGCAACACCTGCTCCTACGCTGGCTTCCTACTCATTTGGCTCTGGTAAGAAGGGGCGGAATCAAAGAAGCAAAAGGCCTCTTGTTGGAGAGTAGAAGGTCATACAGAAGGTCATAGGTACCTCTCCAGTACCCCTCCAAAATGTAAATAATATGATCAAGTAATTTGTTAACAAGATTTATCACAGGACCTCCCAGAACTGTTACTGTGCTAATACTATTGCTTTGGAAAGCCCCCACCCCACCCTCCAAGGAGGCTGGACCCTGGTTCCCATGGAAAAGACTGAGAACCCTACCAACTGGGAATATGGGATTATATGATCCAATTTGTCTAAACTATTCAGAAAAAGAATTCTTTTTGCTCACCATCCCCCTTAGTGCTTTCTCCCAACTTATCTGACCATGGAACTCATTTCTTCAGTGAATCCTTATTAATATTTTGAGAGAAATTAGTTTGAGATTGAGGTAACCAGAGAAAAGAGTTATCTAGAGGTATTTAAATAAACTTCTTAAAAAATACGGTTTCAATTCAAATATAACTAGAATTTTTTTCACTTAAGTTGGAAGTAAATTACTTTCTTCTAACAAATATTCAGAAACATAATGGATTTGTTATCAATTAAGTTTATGTTCTCATCTTAAAGCCCTAAACATAATGGACTTAAGAAAAAATATAAGCAAAAACATTTACCTCTGCTCACAATTAGAGGAACACACATTTTTAAATGGCCAATTAAATTATTAATAGAAAGGAAAAGAGAATGACAAAATGCTGATAACTATAATGAATGTGCTGGTTTCATACACTGTAGCATTTTACTTCATTGGAACAATCCTTTTGTAAAGTAATTTAACAATACATATTCAGAGCCAAGAAAATGTCCTATACACTTTTACTCATTAATCCCATTTCTTAGAAATAACTGAAAATCTGGAACCAGGACAAGAGATGAAGGAGGAACACTTTATACATTCACTGCATTTTTTTAATGGAAAAAATCTAAATGTTCCGTCCTAGAGAAAAGAGTGAATTTTGGCACATCTCCTAGAAGGAATATCACGTAACCATTAAAATTTTAAATTAAAATGTGGAATATGTAGCAACATAAGAAAAAAACTTATAGTAAGGAAAAAAAGAACATGATACAAAATTGCATAAAAATATGAAAACCATATGTCCCAAAAGGATTATAAAAAGATGAGTTCTTGTAGCAGACTGGTAAGATTATAGTCAAATTTTTTGTTTGTTTTTCTAAAACTTTGTAATGTTATTGTATTACTTTTACCTTTAAAAAATATTTTTAAGGACATAAAAATGGTTTGCTGCTAGCCTACCAATATTTCATGAAAGAAATAACCATATGCATTTTTAAACCCAAATGAATTTCTGATAGGATACAAAACACATTTTTCAAACATTCTCCCACTCATCTGTAGATGCATTAAAATTCTAAATTTTCAATGATTCAAATTATCTTTCCACTTGAAAGTTGTGCTAAGGCCCTTAGATAAATATAACCATTTCTGGTGCCCAACATGATTATTATAAGTAATTTTACAAAATATATTCCACTCTGGCTGCACCTGGCAATTAATTTCAAACATCCTGAAGAAGGCCGCCTCATCTCCCTTAGGCCCAGAAAGAATTTCAATTGCCATTTAAAGCTTCCAATTAGTTCACAACATAAAATTACAATTCACTTTTGATATTTTTTTCCTCTGGGTCTTTTTTTTTTTTTTTTGACCATTTTTGTAACCCATATTGTAATTATGCCTGCTCAATCTGATGCAAAACATTCCCTCTTTTCATGCTAGGCTTATAAAATACAATCTGGCTAGTTGGTCACTGTAAACATATCTGTTCCTGGGAATTCCCAGTGGTTGGGACTCTGTGCTTTCACTGTCAAAGGTGCTAAGCGCACAGGTTTAATCCCTGGTTGGAAAAAAAGATCCCTCAAGCTGCCAAAAAGAAAAAAATCCCTGTTCCTGAAAACAAACTATTACTCCATGCTTTGGGGAAAGTCTCTCCCACTGACTGAAGACTTCTAGATCTAGGCCCCACCATACCTCTTGTCAGCTCACCCTTGAAACTCTATCACTCTCAAGTGATAAAACTTGCAGGTTTTATCTTTAATACCTGTTACCATTTCTATAACATGATTTCCAGAATGGCCCCCATTGCAATTCAGGGGCTAATAATTGAAACTTCACTTCAGTCGCTCAGTTGTGTCCCACTCTTTGCGATCCCATAAATCACAGCACGCCAGGCCTCCCTGTCCATCACCAACTCCTGGAGTTCACCCAAACTCATGTCCATCAAGTCAGTGATGCCATCCAGCCATCTCATCCTCTGTCATCCCCTTCTCCTCCTGCCCCCAATCCCTCCCAGCATCAGAGTCTTTTCCAATGAGTCAGCTCTTCGCATGAGGTGGCCAAAGTATTGGAGTTTCAACTTTAGCATCAGAACACCCAGGACTGATATCCTTTAGAATGGACTGGTTGGATCTCCTTGCAGTCCAAGGGACTCTCAAGAGTCTTCTCCAACACTACAGTTCAAAAGCATCAATTCTTCGGTGTGCAGCTTTCCTCACAGTCCAACTTTCACATCCATACATGACCACTGGAAAAACCATAGCCTTGACTAGACAGACCTTTGTTGGCAAAGTAATGTCTCTGCTTTTGAATATGCTATCTAGGTTGGTCATAACTTTCATTCCAAGGAGTAAGCGTCTTTTAATTTCATGGCTGCAATCACCATCTGCAGTGATTTTGGAGCCCCCCAAAATAGTCTGACACTGTTTCCACTGTTTCCCCATCTATTTCTCAGGGAGTGATGGGTCCAGAAACTTACCTTCCCACTAACCAGTTGGGAAGTAAATAGCCATGCCAGTTACTGGCAGGATAATTCATTGAGATAATTTGTTTGCTTTTCCTGTGACCTTCCCTCTTCCTATTTTAAGCAGACAACCAGACCCTGCACAATCCCTTGCCCCAGGATTATCTCCTCTCCCTCAACAATCACCCAGAGGTCTGAGGTGAGCTGATATTAGTTTTTTTAGAAATACTTAACTCATTAGAGAGATTATACACACAGTCCTTGAGAGAGATAGCAGAAAATAGATTTTGAGAGCAGAGAGAGTGAGGGGGATGATGGCCTCTTGTCACTCACAGCTCTCATCTCTCCTCCCCCACACCCAATACTGAGGAGAACTATCTTGGAGACTAAGCCCCAGGAATTCTGGGAAGCAACAGAATGGTGGGCAGTTCTTCCCAGAGACAAGAGGTACCCCTCTCCTGGGCCCCATGATTTAGAGGATTTCACTTAATCACAAACATACGTATAATTATATTTATATTCATTAAAGAACATGCTAAAAATCCACTCTAGTGAATATCAACTTTTAGGTCCCAGGGAAATAATTCTCCCCATCTCTCTCTTCTTTTTAACGGTTATGCTTTTTATTTTTTTAATTAATTTATTTTAATTGGAGGCTAGTTACTTTACAATATTGTAGTGGTTTTTGCCACACAATGACATGAATCAGTCATGGATGTACATGTGTTCCCCATCCTGAACTCCCCTCCTGCCCCCCTCCCCATCCCATCCCTCAAGGTCATTCCAGTGCACCAGCCCTGAGCACCCTGTCTCATGCATCAAACCTGGACTGGCAGTCCGTTTCACATATGATAATATACATATTTCAATGCTATTCTCTCATCTCACTTGTTCTATTTCCCCAAACTAACTGCATCTGAATGCCATGAAATTTTGTACATTGTCCTACTGACAATGTCAGAGATGGGAACGACTTGGAAGTGTAGGGCCATTTGAGAGGAGGAAGAGTTTAGGTAAGAGAAAAGACAAATGAATTCATTTGTCAAATCCTTTCAATTGGCATAAATTCAGTAAGTCTTGAAAATGAAATATTAATTCCCACAAATGCCAAATATTCTTTTTCCTTCCATTCTTCATGTCTCAATTTATCATTACAGAACAAGTCAACAGTCAGAGTGGCATTTGCAATATTTGCACAGGGTATCGAAGAAACATTTCACAACATTAAAAAAAATCATCATTCAAGTATTTTTACACATAGGTTTATATTATCACACACATAAATGAATTCTGATTTAATTCAGTAGCAACTAGAACACTGAACACTAGAATTGTGTATAGCTTTTTAAAATTTAATAAGATTAAATTAAAATTTCAAAATTAATTTAAAACAAAGCTATATATCTTTTATTTATAATTTTTAATATAAATCAACTATAATATGTATTTTTTTTATTTTAATAGATAATGTTAAAACATTAAGAGCCAAACAACTTTGTGAAAACATACACGTATCATTACTTTTTAAAATTTACATTTATCATAATTCTATATTTTTTCATGAAAATATATTCAAATTTGATTTTTAATTTGTTCAGTCATTACTGTCAACAGTCTTGACAATAAAATGGTGGGGTTTTTGCTGAAGCTTATGGAATAAATACATAATAATTTGTCATATACATATGTATGTATATGTTTATTTTATAACTAATCATCCCTGGTCCACTAACAGAATGTCAAATTATGCTCCATAAAAATTTAATTTGTCTTTGAGTATTTGACAATTTTAAATCATATAAAATCAATTTTTTATAAGTTTCGATTCTGTCATAATTCAATTAAGTTCAGTTCAGTTGCGCACTTGTGTCCAACTCTTTGCAACCCCATGGACTGCAGCATACCAGGGCTCCCTGTCCATCACCAACTCCCAGAATTTACTCAAACTCAAGTCCATTGAGTCAGTGATGCCATCCAACCATCTCATCCTCTGTTGTCCCCTTCTCCTGCTGCCTTCAATCTTTCCCAGCATCAGGGTCTTTTCAAGTAAGTCAGTCCTTTGCATCAGGTGGCCAAAGTATTGGAGTTTCAGCTTCAGCATCAGCCCTTCTTCAGGACTGATTTCCTTTAGGATGACTGGTTGGATCTCTTGCAGTCCAAGGGATTCTCAAGGGTCTTCTCCAACATCATAGTTCAAAAGCATCAATTCTTCATGCTCAGCTTTCCTTATTTATAGTCCAACTCACATCCATACATGACTACTGGAAAAACCATAGCTTTGACTAGATGGACCTTTGTTGGCAAAGTAACGTCTCTGCTTTTTAATATGCTGTCTAGGTGGGTAGTAGCTTTTCTTCCAAGGAGCAAGTGTCTTTTAATTTCATGGCTACAGTCACCAACCTGCAGTGATTTTTGGCACCCCAAAAAATAAAGTCTGTCACTGTTTCCACTGTTTTACCATCTATTTTCCATGAAGTGATGGGACTGGATGCCACGATCTTCATTTTCTGAATGTTGAGTTTTAAGCCATACTTAAATCTGTCATAATTAAGTGCTATTTATCAGGCAGGAAGGACGGGATATCTGGTTAACCAACTTGATACCTTGATTTATAACTTCATCGATTTTAGACATGAGACATGACCTTCATCTGTGCCCTTGGCACTCTAGCTTTGCTGTTAGCTCTGCTTCCCAATGCGCCAGCTTCCAACACAAGCCAGAACTGAGTCTCTCTGGCTCTGATTGGGCCATGTGACCCTGAACCCTGAATTGAATGCAAGGCGCCACTGACCAGCCTAGAAAGACTTGCCCTTCTAGATTTTGGAATGGACTCGGCTCCACTTGAGTGTCATAAAGTGAGTGTGATAAGAAGGCAGATCAAGTTTTGTGAGTTCTAACACTTTTCCAATCAAGGGAGAGGGGTATGCTTTTTAAGAAAAAGAAGACAAAATTAAAAATTTTTTAATTTAAAATTAAATATTCAAAGAAAATATTCCAAAGAAGAAGGAAAAAAATAAACCCCAAATTCCCCAAAACAAAGGAATGCCACCATTATCACAAAATCCTCCTCAGAATATCTGTTATTGTTTTTTTCTATGAGTTTTGGCTGCATACCCTTCAATCACTTCTTCATACAACAATCACATCACAACACCACCTTTTAAAGGAGGCTGGAAAGTTAATTCAGTCCTCTTCTACCATGGTTGAATAATTTTTTCTAATCACTGATAGCTTTAAAATGTACATGCACCTGCACAATATATTAGTAATTTTCTGTATGTTTTATGGCAAATTATTATTATATTATTATCATTGCTAAATTTAGGACTTTTTTCAAGTTCCTCTTATGAATGAGCTGGATGATTTCAAGATATTTCAGTTTTTCTTGACCAAATCTGACTCATAAATACTCTTCAAATTGATATCGCTCATTAACTAGCTTGCTGTCAGTGCCCTCTTGTCATACAAGACCAGTGACCACGGTAATAGTCTATTCTACTACTGACCATCAGTAGCCAGTAGTGAGTATGGCTGCAAATCAGGAATCACATTAGAATGTCAGCAAGCACCAAGCAATAGTCAAGTGACTATGAACCAAATAAATATATCCACTGAAGCACAAACTAAATGTATTCCCAACTCAACTTCCCCTTAGCTCGACTCAAAACTATTCCTTCAGCCCTTGGAATACTTAAAGGGGAAGTGTGAATGAGGAAGGTGAGGATGGAAAGATACAGTCATGTAAATAAGAGGCTTAGACATTTAGGCTTCAGTAGCTTCATAGTCGGAGAAGGCAACGGCACCCCACTCCAGTACTCTTGCCTGGAAAATCCCAAGGACTGAGGAGCCTGGTAGGCTGTGGTCCATGGGGTCGCTAAGAGTCAGACACGACTAAGTGACATCACTTTCACTTTTCACTTTCATGCATTGGAGAAGGAAATGGCAGCGCACTTCAGTGTTCTTATCTGGAGAATCCCAGGGACAGCAGAGCCCGGTGGGCTGCTGTCTATGGGGTCGCACAGAGTCGCACACGACTGAAGTGACTTAGCAGCAGCAACAGTTTCTTAGTAGGGACTTCCCTGGTGGTAAAGTATCTGTCTACAATGTGGGAGGGAGATCCAGAATCAACCCCTGGGTTGGGAAGATCCCCTGGATCTCTGGTGGTTCCCCAAAGAAAATTCTGAAGCTATTTCCTGAAGAACAGGGAATAGATTCTAGCAGGTCAAAATAGTGGCTGTCCATTACTAGCATGCTGGCTTTTATTCCTTCCATCGCTAAGTCCATTTTCCCCATGAGTAAATATACCTTCTACAGAAGATTTTTGCTGCCATCAATTAAAATGACACTTTGTTTTTGCTTTTGCTTTTTTCTTCCTAGAATATCCTATATCCCATCTTTACTTGACCTTGTCATTCCCATCTTACAAGGCTTAAGGGTGGCTTTTTTTTTTTTTTTTTTTAACTGTGATCTCCCTAGCCTAGGGTTTTCAAAATCTGTTTGAACACTAGCTCTTTGAGACGCTCTGTTTTAAAAAAAAGATTCGGACATGACTGAGCGACTTCACTTTCACTTTCATGCATTGGAGAAGGAAATGGCAACCCACTCCAGTGTTCTTGCCTAGAGAATCCCAGGGACAGAGGAGCCTGTTGGGTGCCATCTATGGGGTCGCACAGAATAGGACACGACTGAAGCGACTTAGCAGCAGCAGCAGCAGTGTATATATGTTAAACTCCTCACATCTCTCCTCCTTCCCCATCCCCTTTGGTAACCATGTTTGTTTTCTATCACGTCTCTCAGTCTCTTTCTGCTTTGCTAAAAAGTTCATTTCTGTCATTTTTCTAGATTACATCTAAGTGATATTATATGATACTTGTCTTTGCCTGGCTTTCTTCACTTAGTGTGATACTCTATGTCCATCTATGTTGCTGCAAAAGGCATTATTTCCTCCTTTTTATGGTTGAGTAATATTTCATTTTATGTATATGCTGTTGTTGTGCAGTTGCTCAGTCATGTCCAACTCTTTGTGACCCCATGGACTGCAGCATGCCAGGCTTCCCTGTCCTTCACCATCTCTTTGCTCAAGTTCATGTCCATTGAGTTGGTGATGCCATCCAACTGTCTCATCCTCTGTCATCCCCTTCTCCTCCTACCTTCAATCTTTCCTAGCATCAGTATATACTACATCTTTTTAATCTACTCATCTGTCAATACGCCTATTAGTACTTCTGGAGTTGGGAAGTTCCACTGTATGAAAATAATAGTTATTACCAGGCTGTTTAATTGCTATATCTATCTTATATTTACCTTTGCTACAAACTCTACAGAATATATTGATTTTACAGATGAGGAAACTCTAAGTTAAATAATTCAACAAAAATTTCACTGTAGATAAGAGAGAGCGCCCAGTTTTGAGCTCAGACACTCTTACCTATCTAATTTTATTTAAACCAGAGCTTGCTAATATATTCCCAGGCCCAGGTCCAGGCCTCCTTTCTGCAAAACCATTATGAGTTTAGTTCAGTTCAGTTGCTCAGTCATGTCCAACTCTTGGTGACCCCATGGACTGCAGCACATCAGGCCCCCTGTCCATCATGAACTCCCAGAATTTATTCAAACTTATGTCCATTGAGTCGGTGATGCCATCCAACCATCTCATCCTCTGTCATCCCCTTCTCCCACCTTCAATCTTTCCCAGAATCAGGGTCTTTTCAAATAAGTCAGTTCTTTGCATCAAGTAGCCAAAGTATTGGAGTTTCAGCTTTAGCATCAATCCTTCCAATGAATATTCAGGACTCATTTCTTTTAGGATGGACTGGTTGGATCTCCTTATAGTCCAAGCAACTCTCAAGAGTCTTTTCCAACAGCACAGTTCAAAAGCATCAGTTCTTCAGCGCTCAGCTTTCTTTATAGTCCAACTTTCACATGCATACATGACTACTGGAAAAACCATAGCTTTGACTAGACAGACCTTTGCTGACATAGTAATGTTTCTGCTTCTTAATATGCTGTCGAGGTTGGTCANTTTTCCAACAGCACAGTTCAAAAGCATCAGCTCTTCAGCGCTCAGCTTTCTTTATAGTCCAACTTTCACATGCATACATGACTACTGGAAAAACCATAGCTTTGACTAGACAGACCTTTGCTGACAAAGTAATGTTTCTGCTTCTTAATATGCTGTCGAGGTTGGTCATAACTTTTCTTCCAAGGAGTAAGCATCTTTTAATTTCATGGCTGCAGTCACTATCTGCAGTAATTTTGAAGCCCCCCAAAATAAAGTCTCTCACTGTTTCCACTGTTTCTCCATCTATTTGGTATGCAGTGATAAGACCAGATGTCATGAGCTTAGTTTTCTGAATGTTGAGTTTTATGTCAACTTTTTCACTCTCCTCTTTCACTTTCATCAGAGGCTCTTTAGTTTTTCTTTGCTTTCTGCCATAACGGTAATGTCATCTGCATACCTGAGGTTGTTGATATTTCTCCCGGCAATCTTGATTCCAGCTTGTGTTTCCTCCAGTCCAGTGTTTCTCATGATGTACTCTGCATATAAGTTAAATAAGCACGGTGACAATATACAGCCTTGACATACTCCTTTCCTAATTTGGAACCAGTCTGTTGTTCCATGTCCAGTTCTAACTGNCTTTTCCAGTCCTGTGGCCACTGCTGACTAGTGTCAGTGGAGATTAAAAACCTGCTTGCATAATTCTTGACTTTTACAAAATAAATATAGTAAATAATATACAACAATAAAAAAATTATTATTGGAAGCTTTGTAAAATATACAAAAAAGATATCATATAGTGTTAAAAAAGCGAAACACCAAATCATATATCAGCTGTGATCCTATATGCCACCAGTGTGACAATGTATACAGTGTAGAAGTTTACACACGTATGGATGCAAATGCCAATATCAAGGCCTACGTGGAGAAGGGTGTAGACACAGAAATAAACCCAGAAAAAACACATATACTAATAAGCATTTTCTGTTTCATGATAGTATTGTTATTGTTGTTCAGTTGCTAAGTTNATATGCCACCAGTGTGACAATGTATACAGTGTAGAAGTTTACACACGTATGGATGCAAATGCCAATATCAAGGCCTACGTGGAGAAGGGTGTAGACACAGAAATAAACCCAGAAAAAACACATATACTAATAAGCATTTTCTGTTTCATGATAGTATTGTTATTGTTGTTCAGTTGCTAAGTTGTGTCCAAATATTTGAGGCTGTATGGACTGCAGCAAGACAGGCTTCTCGGTCCTCCACTGTCTCCTGGAGTTTGTTCAAATTCATGTCCATTGAGTTTACATACTGCTGAAGCCTAGCTTGTAGGATTTTGAGCATTACCTTGCTAGCATGTGAAATGAGTGCAATTGTATAACAGTTTGAACATTCTTCGACATTGCCCTTCTTTGGGATTGGAACAAAAATTGACCTTTTCCAGTTCTGTGTGAAAAAAATAATAATTACCAAATGTCTTCCGAACCAGAAATTAAAGCATATTATAAAACTATAGTGATAGGCTTTGCGGAGAGTCGCCCGTTTGTTGCTTCAACAGTGCTTGAGCCGAACCGGCTGCTCATCCCCCCCACCCCCTGCCAGCCACTCAGAGCCAGCCCTCCTCACCACTTGACAGGGCCCGTCGAGGGCCCAAGGTCCCTGCCGCCACTCCAGCGCCTCGCAGCCGCCGCTGGCCACCGCCGCCTCTTCTCAGCCACCCGCCGTGACGACCGCATCCCCCTTGCAGGTGCGCCAGAACTACCACCAGTACTTGGAGGCCTCCATCAACTGCCAGATCAGCCTGGAGCTCTACACCTCCTTTCTACCTGCCCATGTCACACTATTTTGACCACAATGATGTGGCTTTGAAGAACTTTGCCAAATCCTTTCTTCACCAATCTCATGAGGAGAGGGAACATACTGAGAAACCGATGAAGCTGCAGAACCAACGAGGTGGCCGAATCTTCCTTCGGGATATCAAGAAACCAGACCGCGATGACTGGGAAAATGGGCTCAATGCAACGGAATGTGTGCTATGCTTGGAAAGAAATGTGAATCAGTCACTACTGGAACTGCACAAACTGGCCACTGAAAAAAATGACCCCCCTCTGTGTCATTTCATTTGGACTCATTACCTGAATGAGAGGGAGAAGCCATCAAAGAACTGGGTAACCACATAATCACACTGTGCACGATGCGGGCCCCTGGATCTGGCATAGCAGAGTACCGCTTTGACAAGCACACCCTTGGCCGCGGTGAGAGCTAAGCCTCAGGCTGCCTTCCCATAGCCACAGGGGTGACTTTCCTGGGCACCAAGCTGATGCATGAATATTTGGGTTACCTTCACCTTTTCTATAAGTTGTACCAAAACATCTACTTAAGTTCTTTCTTTAGCACTATTCCTTCAAATAAACTAATTTGGTACCTCCCAAAATAAATAAATAAAAAATAAAACTATAGTGATTAAAAATATATAGTGCTGATACATGAATAGATTGAGAGACCAATGAAAAAGAATAGAAAGTCCAGAAGAGACCTAAGAACACATGGGAATTTAGTATGTGATAAATTTAATATATCTTAAAAATCAAAAGACGCTTACTTCTTGGAAGAAAAGTTATGACCAACCTAGATAGCATATTCAAAAGCAGAGATATTACTTTGCTGACTAAGGTCCGTCTAGTCAAGGCTATGGTTTTTCCAGTAGTCATGTATGGATGTGAGAGTTGGACTGTGAAGAAGGCTGAGCACCGAAAAATCGGTGCTTTTGAACTGTGGTGTTGGAGAAGACTCTTGAGAGTCCCTTGGACTGCAAGGAGATCCAACCAGTCCATTCTAAAGGAGATCGGCCCTGGGATTTCTTTGGAAGGAATGATGCTAAAGCTGAAGCTCCAGTACTTTGGCCACCTCATGCGAAGACTTGACTCATTGGAAAAGACTCTGATGCTGGGAGGGATTGGGGGCAGGAAGAAAAGGGGATGACAGAGGATGAGATGGCTGGATGGCATCACGGACTTGATGGGCTTGAGTCTGAGTGAACTCCGGGAGTTGGTGATGGACAGGGAGGCCTGGCGTGCTGCAATTCATAGGGTCGCAAAAAGTCAGACACGACTGAGCGACTGAACTGAACTGAACTGAAAGAGCAATATCACAAATCCACAGAGCAAAGGTAGGTTACTCAGTTAAAGACTTTCGGATAGCTGCATGGCCATCTAAAAAGAAAGTTGGATCCCATACCTCACACTTTACACCCAGAAAAATTCAAAGAGGTACAAAAATTTGAATATAAGAAAGAATAGTGTATTACAAGTGATGTAAGAAACCATGAGAGAACTATTTAATAATCTCAGAATGCAGAATATCTTTGCATTTATGACACACATGAAACACAGAAGTCACAACATTGTGCAGAAAAAAAAAATCAAAGACAAATGACAAAATTGGAAGGAAGAAATATATGTAATAGGTATCATGCTAATTTTTCTAAATATATAATGAATTCCTAAAAATCAATAAGGAGCAAACCAATGATCAATTAAAAAATAGGCAGTGATTTGCAGCAACATGGATGGGCCTAGAGATTATCTTACTAAGTGAAATAGGTCAGAAAGAGAAAGACAAATATCTTATGATATCTCTTATACGTGGAATTTTTTAAACTGACACAAATGAACTGATTTACAAAACAAAAATATACTCACAGACATAGAAAACCAACTTATGGTTACCAAAGTGGAAAGGTGGCGAGGGATAAATTAGGAGTTTGTGATTAACAGATATACAATACTATATATAAAATAGAGAAGCAACAAGGACCTACTATATAGCAGAGAGAACTATATTCAATATCTGGTAATAACTTATAATGGAAAAGGATCTGAAAAGGAATGTGTATATATATACATAGTATAACTGAGTCACTTTGCTGTACACCAGAAACTAACACAACATTGTAAATCAACTGTACTTTAATAAAATTAATTTAAAAACTAGACAAATGATATGAACCAACTCTTCCCAGCAAAGAAAACCCAAGTGAGTCTTAAAACATGTGAAATGGAATTCAACATCACTCACAATTGGAGAGATGTACTTTACAGCTATCAGAAAATGCCGTTTTGCATCTAGCCCATTGGCAGAAATCAAACTTTGATAGGAGACTGTATTGGTGCGGGTGTGGGGATAAAGGCCTTCTCCTACATCACTGGTGCAAGTGGAAATTAGAACAATCTTTGTGAAGAACAATCTGTGAATGAACATATCCTCTGACATAGCTATTCCACTCCCAGGAATTCATAGAACAGAAGATGCTCCCATATGCAAAATGACTTATGCACATGGTCATTCACTGCAGCAATGTTTAAACAAAAAGTCTAAACAGCAATGTTTCAGCAAAATGCTGAAAACATCAGCAGAATATTGGTTAAGGAAATTATAATACACCCACATAAAAGAATACTGCGCAGCTCTAAAAGAAGAAAGCGGTGACATTCTTTATGGATGGATGCAGATCATCTCTAAGATAAATCGTTAAGGTGAAATTCAGGGCTTAAAAATGCATATAGATTGTGCTATCATTTATCTTACAAATCGAAAAAGAAATACGCTGAATATACATATCTGCTGATGTTTACAAAATCTGTCACTTGAAGAAATCCTAACAATGTTTAGCTAAAAATCCAGAATGAATGACCTCTGAATGTTCAGACGCACTCAATATGCTGAGACCTTGGTTATGCTCAGGGCTATATACTCTTCACTGGAAGGTCAGGGAAGACTAATAGCAAGAGATGTGAAGAGAACCCTCAGGGAGGCCTGAGAGCTCCCTAAAGGTGTCCTCCCAAAAATGGGATTGTTTTCAAACCATGTGAATCCTCACTTTTTTCTTAATCAATTGATATAAATCTGACATTCTCATCAACAACATATTTACATTTGTTTTAAGATAACAATGACTTCTTTTCCTGCAAGGAAAATGCACTGTATCGGTCTGAGGTCTCAGACACCCACAGATACATAGTGGCCTTTACTCACCTTTGGCAGCACGAGAGATATACCTAGGATCATACTCACATCTTTATCCAACTTATTATGCTTGATCTTTCCTCTAGAATTCCAAATAACAACAAAAATAACAGATTTGTTGCACACTTGGCATTCTATTTAAATGCTCACAGTCATCCTAGAATATGAAGATGATTAATACCCTCATTTTAAAAATGCAGAAGCTGAGGCTTGGAGGGTTAAATGGCTTGTCCAGCATCACACAAGCTAAAAAGTAGAAAGGCTAACATTCCGCCACAAGTGAATCAGACACCAGCTTTATTTCTCTTTCTCTATATCAAGCAATTTCCAATTTTCTCTGCACTCTTCTTCAACACCCTCTTTATTTGGTTCTCTTTCTAGTGTGCCTCCTTGATTGATTAAACATTAAAATTTCCTCTGGTTTCAGAGTCTAAAAATTCTAGTGATTCTCAATCCTAGCTGCACATTGGACTCTCTTGAAGGGATTTTAAAATACACCCATGATCAGAGAATTCCTGGCGGTCTAGTGGTTAGGATTCAGCACTTTCACTGCTGTGGCCAGGGTTCAGTTCCTGGCTAGGGAACTAAGATCCTGCAAGCCACCCAGCAAGATATATACATATCTCCATACCCATGACCAGAACTCACTCTTAGACAGTTTGTTCTCATTAGTCTGGGATGAGATCTAGGAAACAGTGTTTTCAACCACTTATTTCCACTCCTGGTGTCTAGTAGACATTCGCTAAATATTTGTTACCTGAATGAATGAATGGATGATGAAAGAATGAATGAATGAATGAACGAACTCTTGAGAGTCCCTTGGACTGAAAGGAGATCAAACAAGTCAGCCCTAAAGGAATTGAATATTCATTGGAAAGACTGCTGCTGAAGCTGAAGTTCCAATACTTTGGCCACCTGATGCAAAGAGCTGACTCATTGGACAAGACCCTGATGCTGGGAAAGACTGAATGGAAAAGAAGAAGCAGGGGGCAGAGGAAGAGATGGCTAGATAGCATCCCCAACTTAATGGACATGAATTTGAGCAAACTCCAGGAGATAGTGGAGGACAGAGAAGCCTGGCATGCGGCAGTCCATGGGGTCACAAAGAAGTGGATACAACTTAGTGACTGAACAACAAGATGCCAAAATTGTTTTTGACGATAAAGCAAGAGCAGTTTTGAAAGCCCTAGGCTAGATGGTAAATACAGAATTGTTTTCCCATCTCCTTCTGGGATGCTGGGATAAAAGGAAGCTTCATCCCTGTAACCCACTTCATTTCCACACAAAAGAAAACTATAAATAGCAGCTCTGAATCACATGAGGGTTATGTAATACAAAGTTCACAGAGCAGGCTGCCTTTATCACTCAGGCTTAAGATGCACTGAAATGGAAACTCAGCTGATGCCCTATGTATTAGTTTCTCCAAATGATGAAAGTCTGCAACATTTGTCCAGACCATCTATTTCCATCACCCAGGTTTGAAGCTAGTTGCCAGGACCCTTCTTGCCAAAGAATTCCTCCTGTCTTTCCAGATAACAAGTAGGCCATTTCAGCAGAATTATTTTTATTTGCAAAGATAAGACCAGAATTTCCCCTAGTCAAATGAAAAGGCCATGAACATCAGCTCTTCAGACACTTGGGGACACTAGATCACAGCCTCCAGAGAGGAGGTAGATATAATCCACTTCTGATTATGGTTCCAGNAGATAAGACCAGAATTTCCCCTAGTCAAATGAAAAGGCCATGAACATTAGCTCTTCAGACACTTGGGGACACTAGATCACAGCCTCCAGTGAGCCTCCAATCCACTTCTGATTATGGTTCCAGAGAGGTCACCCTTGCTTATTTCCGTAGAGATTTACTGATCATCTGAAATCCTTTGGTGAAACTGAAATCCACTGTGTACCATTTAGAAGGGGTTTGGCATCCTCTGTGAAACAATAGGGTTACCAGCCTGCCTAGGGAAAGGATTCCACTACCCCTGAACACACAATTGACTCTCACTGGCTGATACGGGGAACTTTGGAATGTTTCCAAGAGTCAAAGGGCAAGTATTCAGTCACAGAGATTGGTATCCACATTCTCCTTTTCTTTTTTAATGCCCAACTAGCCCTATTTCCCAGCTTGGCTTGCAGTTAGCCCTGGCCATGTGACAGTGTCCTAGCTGACGGAATGTGAGAACTGAGGTGTACTAAGTTCAGACCTCTCCAGGCACTTTGCTCTGATTTTATCTGCCTTCTGGACAGTTGGTATGGAGATGCCTCCTAGGCANTTGGCTTGCAGTTAGCCCTGGCCATGTGACAGTGTCCTAGCTGACGGAATGTGAGAACTGAGGTGTACTAAGTTCAGACCTCTCCAGGCACTTTGCTCTGATTTTATCTGCCTTCTGGACAGTTGGTATGGAGATGCCTCCTAGGCAACTCTGGAAGCCATGGGTTGAAGATGCTAGAGCATCACCAGTCTTGGAATTGATAAGCTCAGAATTCTTGGGTGAAACTAGGTGAGGATGTTTGCAAGGGTCACCTGGCTTACCTTGACAAGGATGGGCAATTTTTCCAAATTTCATCTCAAAGCACAGACACTCTATTACAAGCCAAGTCCTGAACTGGAGGAAAGGGATACTTCAAGTAAAATTCACATTATACTATGGATGGGTCTCTGGAACAGTTGATCAAAATTGAAATCTTTATCAAACTGTAAGTCAAGAAGATAAAAAAGAATCTTTTAAGACCTTTCTGTAATTCAAATCATAATCCACATTCCCAACCTAAGTACTTTTAACAATATCACAGACTAGTAATTCTTTTAGTGAAACACAATTTATATTTTTCAGAAGCTGTAATGACTTCCATGATATCACTGAAGTGAGAGCAAAGGCAGAATGGGGAAAGAAGAAAATATTAATTGAACACTTAAATGAAAATGAAACATATTCCTCAGCCTAGAAATCGACTGTGGTACAGCCGAAAGGATTCCTGGGTGGAAAGCAGGCAGAGTGTTCAACGCACAGACAGTGAGTAAACAAGCAGAACTTGCTGGTGAAGTTGGTAGAATGCTCTGGAATTCTATTCCAGAGAGAATGATCACGATAGATGATGCTTGCTTGGCATCTATTGTCAAATGTAGATGTCTGGCAACAGCAGAGGGGAGAACTCTGTCCCCAGTCGATGCCCTTCCAACTCATATCAGGGGCAAGGAGTGAAGGGGGTTGATAAAGCAGGGTGCTTATTTGGGAAAATAAGTGAAAAGTCACTCTGGAGAAGAGCTCCAACATCAAATAAAAGAATTCTTCAAGTATGAGGGGCGGGAAGTGAGCTCTTAAAACTTAAGATCTTGGCAGGAAGGAAGGGCTGATTGAACTAAGAAGAAATCTATCCTTCCTTTGTCTGTGTTAGAGAGATTTGGCACAGACTGAAGGACCTTACTCAAATTTTACCACTCGCTCTAGAAACCTTGTATGAAGTCTCTCCTCAGCCATCAGGCCAAATCTGAACGCAATGGCTTTAAAAAGCTTCCCAAATGAGCCTTTCAGCAGTTTTATATACTGCTGAGAAAGGAGAGTGAGAATAGCTACTATGGCTAGAGAACAAGGAAAACCAAATCCTTGACTGCCCACTCCACAGCTAAAACACTATCAAGCATCTGTATAGCTATGAATTAAGAAAGTATATGTGTGCCCTACTGCATGTAATACTAACATTTTAATGTTTTCTTCTTGCACTCTATATGGGTTGTCTTACATATGTTGGATACCTCCACCTTCGATCTTAATACTTGAAGAGACTTATCTTCATAAGAGTGGCTGTAGTATCAAAAAAAGATGAAAAACAATTCTTGGCTTGAAGTGATACTTCTACAGAGCTGTCCCTTAGTCGTGTCTAGGTTGAAAGTACAGATTGTGCGTTATCTAATAATGCTATACTCAAGTCTACTGCCTGAGTAACCAGAAGAATCATGTGGAAATGGAGCTCCTTAAGGGTGTAAGTCGTGTTTTATTTATCTTGTTCTCCACGAGGGCTAGCAGAGTGCCCTAGGACACCAAGGACATGCTGGGTCCTCAGTGATGCTTGTTGAATTCAAACATGAGTGAGTCAATGATTGAACAATCAAATGAATGCATGACAATATTTTTAAGCTACAGGAAAACCACAATATTTAAGTGTAACTCTCACTTGTCAGTGAAAAATCTCTACTGCTGGAGGAATGCACATTTTCTGCCTGGCCTACAGTCTGAAAATCCCATGACTGGAATTTAGCTAAAGTTCTTTCCAATTTCTCAACAACAGCTCTTCTTCAAAGACCTCTGAGGTCTAGGTAGGGACCACAGAGTCCAGAAGAAGACCAAGTAAAGCAACAAGGAGAAGTGATGGAAAGTGGCAAAATGGAGGATGATGCATAGGGCCTGAGAGGGTGACCATTTTGGTCTCCATTAGGCCAGGAGTTGTCTTCTCTGGGTGTCTAATGGTTTTGCGACTTGTCTCATCAACTACTTTGTAAACCTAAAGATGTCTGGGAACATGAGGTGTTTCTCCTTTCTTCTGTCCCCACCACAGTCTGGCGGGATAAGAACTAGACTTGGAATCCAAACTTGCAAGTTTTCAACTCAGTTAGCTAGACAGCCTTAGATAAGGAACTTACCTCCTGTGACCCTCAGTTCACTTATCCATCCAATAAGAATAGTACTACCTCACTCAACAGGCTGTTTAAAGAGCAGACAAGACTTTTGCCAACTGTAATACTGTACACAAAGGTAAGGGTTACTATTAATTTTATCATTAAAGTAGAAAATGAATACTTGTTGAAACCCATTGAACTGAATAGAGAGGTGATGCAATTTCTATATACTTGGCAAAAAATCAATATCTGGCTCTACTTAACTCCTTGTGAAAACAGCATGTATAGAGAATATTAAAAAAATATATGCAGAGAAGGCAAGCTAACACACATATCAACACATCGCATTATTGTTACTGAAAGGTTGGAAATAGTGAACACTTGTGATTTTGTGGTAAATAAACAAGTATTGGGCTTCCCTGGTGGGAGTCCATCTTGCAATACAGGGGATACAGGTTCAAACCCAAGTCCAGGAAGATCCCATATGCCTTGAAGCAACTAAGCCAGACTGCCACAACTACTGAGCCCGCTCTCTAGAGCCCCAAGCCACAGCTACTAAGCCCATGTGCTGCACTACTGAAGCCCGAGGACCTAGAGGCCATGCTCTGCAACAAGAGAAGCCACCACAATGAGAAGCCTGCACACCACAACTAGAGAGTAGCCCCCACTTGCTGCTATTAGAGAAAGCCCACGCATAGCAATGAAGACCCAGCACAGCCAAAAATAAAATAATTATTTTTAAAAAGTATTGATAAATGCTTTCCCACTTTACAGTTTAAAATATATGTTCATTGTACATGTGCACTAGATCCCTTATAAAATGCATCCTAAGCACTATAATTGTTATCACTTGAATATTTCTCTGTAGTAGAATTACTGTTAAATTTTATTTCCTTCTTTGTGCTTTTCTCTATTCTTCAAATTTTCTTTAATAAACACATCACACAACATTCTTTCTGACTCTGAAATCTTTAAAAAGAAAAAAATTGCCCAGTTTATTCCTGCCTTACTTCTGTCTTGGATTGGTGGGTGACCACAGACGTTTGTAAGAACATTTTTAAACTGTGGTACATTAGGAAAAATTTATCAAAATAACACAGTCATTCATAGGAAAGATCTAATTAAATAAAATCTGATTTTAAAAGTCTTTATCTAATGTCTCCTAGATCTGTGGTTTAAAAGAAAAATCTATCTGTATATGCTATTTTTGTATAAAAATGGAGACGTATAAGAGCACACATTCACACCTGCTTATTTGTATAAAGAAGACATGAGCAGGGAGAGGTGGAGACCAGAGTGAAAGGGAGGAATTCGGATGATGAGAACAAGAAAGAAACAGGACTTTGTGTACTTCTTGTTATATTGTTTGAATTTTTTAAATGTCATGTATCATTGTAAATCAACTATATTCCAATAAAATTAATTTTAAAAAATAAAATTAAAGTAATAAAAACATCACATGCAAGTAATAACAAATCTAAATATGCAAATGTTACAAGTGCTGCTGATCTTTGTTCTAGGGAGTCAGGCCTCACACTGTGGGCTAGAGGCTGCCCTCGCCAGTGGAGAGATGCTTGTAGAGGCTTATGCGGCCAGGGATGCACTAGGCTGGTCCTGGCTCACTCTCCTCATCCTGCTGTGTCGTCCTCCTTAGATTTATCTGCTTCCTCTAACAGACNTTTCCACAGAATGGGACATGCTTGCTCAAAATCTACAACCATAGTACATTTTGGCTTTCATTCTGCTTTGTTTTCTCAAGACTAACATTAACATTTTACTCTAACTAGAGACTTGCTCTAAAATATGTCACAGGCACTGTTTGGCCTTCAGGACCATTAAAGCCCATCTAAAGTTCATTCCAAAAACCAAAGTTTCAGTCTGTTTTTCAGCCCTAACATTGTCACCCCCATTTAATGAATGCTCAGATAAGATTGCCTCCGAGTGTAAAAATATCTAAAATTATAAAATGGCCAATGTGAGGGACCTTCCTTGGGTTCCACTGGTTAAGAATCTGCCTTCCAATGCAGGGAATGCAGGTTCAATCCCCAGTCCAGGAACTAGGATCCCACATGCCTTGGGGCAGCTAAGCCCTCGTGCACAACTGAGGTACTGGGCACTGCAACTAAGACCTGATACAGTCAAAAATTAAAATAAAGTTTTCTTTAAAAAAGGCAAAGAAAACAACTTCCCAAAGTCTCATCCATTGCCAGTTAAGTACAACTGCACAATCAAAATACAACTGTATAAGGAAATACTATGCAGCCATTAAAAAGCTGATGAGGTATATGTTAATGATATGGAATATATAATTAAGTTTAAAATGTAGTCAATGTGAAAATAAGGAAAGTCCTCACCACAGGCACCTACCTACAGAAGCTCTAACTCAGGGAAGCCACAGCCTGGATAACACAACACTGACAAAGGGCTGCAGGTCTGTTTTTCCGGCCAAACTGCCCAATAGCAATGCATATACCAGTGCTAAAGTTCGCATGGCTTGCAACCTCAAACGAATTTTCAAAATCTGGTGGTATTTCCATTACTTCTGATTTTACACGTGAGCTTAAACACACTTATATTACCTGATATTTGCATAATTTAACTCCCACAAATGCCACCACTCCACGTGTCACCAGGTCACCTGTGTTTCCGTGTGTCTATAAACACACTGCTTGACACCAAACAGAACAACTCGTGGATGGAAAAACAAGGAAGCAATGGAGGCTCTGCAGCACCAGATGACCTGAAGTGGTTCTGGCAGCAAAATCAAACACAGGGATACTTTAATGCAATTTGCTCCACATGGCGAGTGAGTGAGGAAATGAAATATCTGACTCATACCTAATATTTAAATCCTAGACAAAACAATTCTGTGAAAATAGGGAAGTGCTTTATTTACTCCGATCCAAGTCAAAGGTAGCTGGATAATTAGTTTTCTTTAAACAACATTCAGCTTTGCTGACATCTCATTTTCCAAAAGCAGCTGTTAGCCAAATATAGTATTGTTTATTCACTCCCTGGAAGGCTGTTTTTAAAAAGCACTACTTCTGGTAAAAATATTGCATCACATAATTGGAGATAACAGGAAAAGTAGGAGTTGCTGTTTGTATTTAAATAAACATTTGCTCAAAAGTCCAGTTTTCTGTTTGTGAATAACTCCTTTATTTCGTGCCATTAGGCACACTGAATTATTGCTGTTTATTCCCTGCTTTTCAGCCTTGCTAGGAGATATTCCAAACATGGTAACACACGAGATATTTCTCTTAAAACCAATATAAGAGATAAGGCTGAAGTTCTTTGCCTTTTTCCTTTATACATGAGCCAGCTACTCCATTGACAGAGACTTATGATTATATAATATTAACATCACAATGTTTATTATCTGATACATACTTTTATACAATTGTATTTGGATAAAGTTTACTTTTTGGTTATTTTTCAGACTGTGACTATTTAAAATACCTGTAGATCTGAGTTAAACTCCCTATTACCCTCTGAGGGGAAGTGAAGAATGAAAACCACCCTTGCTCTTCCAAAACACTCCGTACATCTTACAAGGTGCTTGGCTTGCATGTGCTGCGTGCACTGTTGGCTGTTACACTTTTAACTTCTAGGAACTGAAAATCTATGCAGCACTCTCTGATCTGACTTCTATTTTCTCTTCACTGATCACTTGAGTTCTCTCTTATATGAACATTTTATAGTTGGAGTGGTTTGCCATTTCCTCCTTCATGGGGCTTCCCAACCCAGGGACCGAACCTGCATCTCCCATGTCTCCTACACTGTTCAGTTCAGTTCGGTTGCTCCGTCATGTCCAACTCTTTGCAGCTCCACAAACTGCAGCATGCCAAAACTCCCTGCTTATCACCAACTCCCAGAGTTTACGCAAACTCATGTCCATTGAGTCGGTGATGCCATCCAACCCATCTCATTCTCTGTCGTCCCCTTCTCCTCCTGCCTTCTGTATTTCCCAGTATCAGGGTCTTTTCTAATGAGTCGGCTCTTTGCATCAGGTGGCAAAAGTATCAGTTTCAACTTCAGCATCGGTCCTTCCAATGAATATTCAGGACTGATTTCCTTTAAGACTGATGGGTTTGATATCCTTGCAGTCCAAATCTCAAGTCTTCTCCAACCCCGCAGTCCAAAAGCATCAATTCTTTGGTGCTCAGCTTTCATTACGTCCAACTCTCACATGCATACATGACTACTGGAAAAAGCAAAGCTTTGACTAGATGGACCTTTGTGGGTCATAATGAATGCCAAAATCTGGGGTGAGAGAGGTGAGATGTTTGCCCTTTATGGTTATCCAAGCTGCTAGAACTTTCTGTTAGCATGGGAAGTAAGAGCTCCCAACATATAAATAACATTGCATTTGTTATCCAGTCCCTGAGGCTTCAGATTGATGTTGACTACTCTAAAATGTTTTGTGCTCACCTGGGAAATCACAAGCCTTTTATGTTCTGAACCATTTTCCATTAGTGCCTATGCATGAGAAGCAACTCAAACAAGAAGCCAAAAAGCATTTCTAAAACTATGTTCAAATTTTAGCAAGATTTAAGATAGAGCAAATGTCTGGCTTCCCATTTGGATCCTTGAAGCAGTGAACACAGTTCATGAAGAATAGATTTTTATTTTCTTGCACATAAATATGTTTGTCATGATACCAGAATCACTGAGACAAATGGTTGTGTTCAGCTGGGAAACCTATCTTCTCTGTCCTTATTATAAAGTATATATTGTGGTATAATTATTCTTGTGGTTTTATAGTTAAGGGCATTTTTATAGTATAGGAACCTTCTACTGAAATTGCATAGGCTACTTAGTTACTACAAAGCTCTTAACAAAAGCTAACACTCATTAGGAAATAAATTCTCCCCATTCTGCTTGTTATTCCATCATTTCCTTAACAGAAAAGAATAGCATGGTTTTGAAATTTTATCTCAAGAGAAGAAACGACTGCCTGTGGAAGTGCATTTTACAGAATTCTACTAACTGGTAAAAGAATAGGTATATATACATAAACATTCCTGAAGTTTGTAGGTTCTTTGAAACAATAGGGATACATTTCTATCAGTACCATTTTACACAACCAAAACTAGAAGCTGAAGTTAAAACAATGATTATGAACAACGGAGCTTTTAAAGAGAAGATATTTAATTATGTAAGGATTTATAATTGTAAGGGTGCTCAAGTTGGAGTTTCCTTTAAAAGTATACAATTGTTATTTTAGTATGGATGGCTGTGACTCTTTGGGGTTGGAATGACAGAACCCCAACTCAAACCAAATTAAGCAAAAACAAAAAACCCACAACCCCTACACCTACAAGGGATACTGAGTAGCTCCAAATGTTAAGGTAGCTCTGCCAGAACCAGGCTTGAGGACCAGAGTCCAGGGACATCAAACCCCCAAGAATCTTTCTCTATTCATCACTTGCTTGGCAGAATGGGGGGAGATGCCTCAGGCTCCTAGCCCTGCCATCCCAGTTTAGCAGTCAGCAGAAAGACTTCATTCTCTCAGGGTTTCCATAGCAACACAGACCGCCCACCCCTTGAACCAATGACTGCTGCTGGGTTATGGTTTATCACTCTGATCCAATCTGGGTCATCTGTATGAAAAAGGAGCCAGGATTAAGAAGCTCAAGAGGACCACGTGCAGCATAGTAAAAGTGGGACGGGAACATGAACAGTGACTGAAAACCATCTCACCTTGGTCCTTTCAACCTCGAAAGAGAGGTCTCAGGAGCTCCATGGGGAAGCCTGAAATCTGGGGAGCTGGTTTGGACCCTGAGCTGGGAGGGAACTCCTTGGCACCTGGGCTGCACTCACTGGCTTTACTACTTGCCTGCCTTCTTGAGTTCTTTGCTCTTAAACTTTAGAAACATGTTCTATCAATTTATCTTGGGAACCAACACAATGCCATGAAAAGATAACATTGTGAAGTCAGAAAGCTCCCAAGTCCTTGGTCCTGCTTTTAACTAGCCTTGCAACCCTTGGCTAAAGCTCTATGACTTAGTTTCACCCTTTCTAAGATGAAGATGCCCACTGCCTTACAAGATTGCTGGGAAAAACAGGCAGTGTATGTGAAGCACAGTGGGGCTCACCAGAGATGTTCGGTTATTGCTGAATGGAACCATAACCTATGAGCGACCTTAAAGGCCTGGGATTAGTCTAGCACTTGAGGTTCCAGACAGAGGGCTGTGGGGATGAAAGAACAGGATATGGCCCCAGCCCTCAGTAAGGGAGAAAATAAAAGTGCCAAGAGTAATGTAAGAAAAAAGTGGGAGACTTCAAAGGAGAAAGGAATTACCATGTGCCAGGAACGTTACCCATATCCCCCATCTAGTGTACCTTGTAATGCCATTGTTAAATGCCATCTGTTAAGATTTAAGAACCAATTACTGTGACAGAAAAATAGCTTACTGCCCAATTTTTGCAATGTATTGAAGAGAACGTTAGGGGATCCTGACAGAGACACGTGCTTTATCTGTATGCACATATCTGTGTATGTGTGTGTGTATGATGCCTGGCCGCCTTGTCTATATCCCTAACAATTTTACAACCCTACTTAAGTATTTATATAAATAAACGCCATTTATTATCTCCATTGTACAGTTAAGGAAATAGAGACTGAATGACTTACCCAAAGCCACAGATGGAATTGGCAGAACTGGGAACCAAGCCCTAACAAGGCTCTAAAACTGGAATCTTTATATTACGCCATTCACTTTTCTCAATTCTCAATAATGACAATGTAAGATTTAGGTTTAAATCCCAATTCAGCTTCTACATGTATGCTGACTCTGGGTCAGTTTCTCCTTCTGCACCATGCTTCCTCAGGTAACAAGATGACTAGGTTTCTGTTCAGTTCTCCAGATTTCTGAGAACTACCCATGCAGTGATTCTCAAAGTGGTCCTTGGAATATCATATCACCACTTGGAACTTGCTAAGACAGTGTATTCGTGGCTATGCAGGACCTACTGAATCTGGGGATGCACAAGAAATCTCTTAACAAGCTCTCCAGATCCTAATTCAAGTTTGAAAACCAGACTTTTCAGTATTCTAAGAATGCAGGTATTTGTGATACCTTTTCCCCTTCTCAACAAACAAGTCTATGACTCTCAACACATTTCTTCTAAAATTTTTATGGCATCTTAGAAACTCAATATTCAAACTACTAAATAAATATCCAAACATTCAGTATGGGACTGAAAAGGTCTACTCTTGCTTCCAATTATATTTAACATCACTCCTTTCTCCAAAAGTCAAAAGTTACAATCCTTGTCAGTACCATTACTGTCCCACCTGAGCTGTTTCCTAGATGTTATTTTTAAGTCAGAAGTTTCTCCCTCTTCAGGGACTTTCACATTTTATCCCTCCATCCTTTGCTTTGAATGACTAAAGAGTCATTCAATACTCTATCCATCTTGCCCCAGACCTATTCAAACAATGCCCACTACTCTCAAACTCTACAGCCCACAAACATATCTAAATGTCTCTATTCTGTCCACAAAATGCAAAATGACCCGAGGGTCCTAGGAATATGGCAATTATTTAAATAGGGATGGGGCTGAAGTTGACCTGTTATTAAGTACAGTTTGCTAGAAGTATATTTCACCATGAACTTCCAAGTTTCTTTTACTAATTAAAAATTATTTTATTGTTAACCCAAGTCCCCAAGACCTTTCATTCACTAAAAAAAAGGTTTTTTTCAAACATTTAATTCACACAGGCCATGTCCGCATATAAATTAATGATTTTATTATACATTATGTATTAACTTCTCTGCATCATTACTGCCTTTATATTTTATGTTTAACAACAACAAATCCTTCTCTAAAGCCTACAGACAATAAGATACAGCATTAGTCACAGTGTATGGAAGTCTCCTATTGGTGATAAAATACGCAAACCTCTCCCCTCACCAAAGAACTTCGTACAGCCTAAAACAGAAACAGAACAAGTTAGAGATAATGCAGGATAACATAGTTTTCAGACAACTAAAACTACATGTTGGTCCAAAGTTGTTAAAGTCACCACCAACTGGCTGCATCAGAATCATCTTGGGGGACCTTTAACTGTTCAGGATAGGAAGAGCGTTAGTCCCAGGTGTTTCTAGCACAGAACAGATTTAAGAGCTACTGACCCACAGACAAGACTCACTTTAAAATCAATCAGAAGCACCACAGCACAAGCCAATTTAAAAATATGCATGAGATGAGGACCCAATTCAGTGGCTTTTCAACTAGTCACTGAAGCTGACATAAACACAGAAAGCTGGAGCAGAACAAAAAGTACGTCTCATTACAGCAACTGATGGCAGGGTTCTTCCATCTTGTTCCCTGGTCCACCGAGTAGGTTCTAAACTGATGAATTACTGACTCTTTAAACAATCAGACCACACGGAACAGCAGCAATGAGCATGCAGGCAGGCTGCTGCTACCAGACACACAAGGCCTCAACATTGGCGACACCGGTGCGTCTACATAGTTTGAAACAGAAGGACCAAGAAATAATTCTATAAGACACGCTGACAGTTTGTGGGGGCAGAGGGGTAGCGGTATCATTATCAATGCTGATNAACACTTCAAAGACGCCTACGCCGTCCACGCTTCGAATTTCCTGGACCCGCCGGGGCTGGACCCCGGCACCCTATAACACGCAGTATTAGATCACATGTTTATTAAGGTCTCCCCCGCCTCTGACAGTCGGTAATTCTGACCTTAAGAACTGCTAATATGTTTATGAATAATTCTTATGTGCCAAGCATTTTGTCAGCTGCATTACATGTAATATTACAAATAATCACAGAAAATCTATAAAATATAAAACTAAGGTTTAGTTCACTAAGGTTTTGTTCAGGGATAGGAGCATATTTCATTATGAACTTAGTCACCAAAAATGTCCCTAAATCTGTGGCCTTAACTACTTTGCTACACACACCCATGGGAATGGGCATCAGCATTGCTCATCCATTTCTTATTCTGAGTCATAGGAACAAAGTATTCTGAGTTTTGGCCATTAGTCTTTCATCAAATTTCCAATAGATTGCACTCAGGCCTACAAGGTTCTTATAGTGAAACAAGTAATTTTACAGGTGCATACAACACAGTCTTTAGCACAAAGAAGTAGCTGAACATACATTTAATTTAAACATTAATATGAAATAAATGGACTCTATGTTCACTTCTCTTTTCATGTTGTCAACAAACGCTGTCTCTGAAAACATTTTATGTTTTAGCAAGCAGAACCTTAACTGTCTGTTAATGTTTATGTTTGTTTTCTCACTTAAAACTTTCAGTAATTTTAAAAATGTTTATGTAACTCTTGTGCTGTGCTGTCCTTAGTCACTCAGTCATGTCCAGCTCTGTGTGACCTCATGGACTGTAGCTCACCAGGCTCCTCTGTCCATGGGATTCTCTAGACAAGAATACTGGAGTGGGTTGCCATGCCCTCCTCCAGGGGATCTTTCCAACCGAGGGATTGAACTGGAGTCTCCTGAATTGGTAGGCAGATGCCTTACCAGCTGAGCTACCAGGGAAGCCCATGTAACGCTTAATATATTCCAAACTTTGGGTTCAGTGTTGGGAACATCAAGAGCTTACTGTTAAGGGATGTAGTCGGACCCATACATAAAAATTCAATNCAACCGAGGGATTGAACTGGAGTCTCCTGAATTGGTAGGCAGATGCCTTACCAGCTGAGCTACCAGGGAAGCCCATGTAACGCTTAATATATTCCAAACTTTGGGTTCAGTGTTGGGAACATCAAGAGCTTACTGTTAAGGGATGTAGTCGGACCCATACATAAAAATTCAATTATAACAAATATGGTAAGTCCCATAATAAGGAGTGTTAAGAAATGGGTGGGTTTAACTGATACCTAAGTGACATAGTCAATAGGATTTGATGACTATTTTACTGTGGGTGGTGAGAGAGAAGTAGAAATCAGGGACTCCTTTGATTTGGGAAGCTGGTTTTATAGTGGTTTCATTCAGTGAGACAGAGATTTTGAAGACTAGTAGGTTTACATGAGAAGGTGATATGTTTTGTATAGAATGCAATTGGTTTGAGGAGTCTTTAATATACTCAAATCGAAGTGCTAATTGGTAAATTGATTTATGTAAGTTGAGCTCCAGAAATAGAGTTTTGACTTTGGGATTAGGATTTAAGAGTCCTCAGCATATAGATAATAACTTTTCCACCTTCATAGTATGACAATTATATAATCCTCTTGCAGGAGAAAATATACTTGAAATGTATGAACTCGTGAGCATTTTTAGTCAACGTTCAGGGATTCTTCTTTAAATGGACTAGGTAAGCACACTGTTCCAATACTAATGAAGCTGGAACAGGGTTGACCCTCATCTTTCATCATTCAGATGTAGAATTATATAAAGGCAGGGATATATTGTCAAGTAAACTGAAAGTTCATTTAAAGAGATGAATTGAAGCTGCACAGGCCAAGAGAGAAATACTCACCAGCTCCACTGAAAAATCTTCCTTTTAGTCACAATTCAGCAATCTGAGAGAAAATAGGGCTTAATAAGCAAGTCATTGTTTAGATGCTGAGGGAGCAAAGTTGGGTCGATATTTTAATTTGAGTCCTACAATCGTGAATCCAGATAGCATTTCTCGACACTGTGCTGATTCTTAATAACCAATGATCAGCACACATTTCATTTTAGATCAGTTGCTCTTGGAGACCCATTTAATATAAAGTGTTCTCCTAAAAATCTGAATTTGTAGACCTTAGAGGTTCTGATTTCTACCACTCTCTCTCATCCCTCACCTCCTGTTTAAACTTGTTTAGTGGTATTAAGACATTTGAAATGTATTAGCCCTTAAGAAGGAAACTTGTATTTTTGTTGATCATTCATAGGGATAGAATTATAAAAATATAATTATATGAAAAGTTTCTTACATTTGTTTGTGATAAAGGCAGTCTGAACCAAAATAAAGCAGTTTGATTTGTCCACCTATTATTATGGCACAAACAAAGTTTCAGAATTCCATTGAGTGGAAGGATTCTGGAAATTACATTACTGTTGAAGGGAGTATACAATTGATGTAGTCCCATTTAAGGGGCAATTGGATCATATCAATTGAAACTTCAGATGAATATTCTCTTTGATTCAAACAATTTGGAAATTATCTTAAATGCTTATTAATTTTTATGGAAATATATACATATTTACCATTGATGCTGCTACTGCTAACTTGCTTCAGTCATGTCCGACTCTGTGTGACCCCATAGATGGTAGCCCACCAGACTCTCCCATCCCTGGGATTCTCCAAGCAACAACACTGGAGTGAGTTGCCATTTCCTCAATGCGTGAAAATGAAAAGTCAAAGTGAAGTCGCTCAGTCATGTCCGACTCTTAGCGACCCCATGGACTGCAGCCCGTCAGCCTCCTCCATCCACGGGATTTTCCAGGCAAGAGTACTGGAGTGGGGTGCCATTGCTTTCTCCGATATGGGCAATTAATTTAACTTCCATGTACTTCGTTTTTCTTATTTGTAGAAGTATGATAATAATATTAGCTATCTTATAAAGTTGGTGTGTGGCTTAAACTAGCTATTGTATGTTACTACATATAAATTACTTGAACAGTGACTGACACATCGTGATAATGCTAATATCATTAACAATATACAATACTTGTATTACAAATTGCACTTATTACAACATTCCAATACCGAAAAACAACCACTGAATAAACAACCATTTATCAATAGGATACCAGTCGAATCAATTATCAAATACTCATTCAGTGGCATACTCTATGTGTGTACTGAGATAAAATGTTTCAATAATATATTATGAAGTGGACATAGGGAAACGCAGAACAATGTATAACCTAAACTTGCATTTACATGGAAAAGAAAGGATACATGTTATATATGAGGGTATATAATTTTTGATGGGAGTTACTGTTGTAGATGTGATGGAAGAAATTGTTTAAATTGCTTGCATTCTTAAGTCTTCTGTTATTTTTATAATGATAAAAGCACTGTCATAGTAAATACAAAAAGAAAATATTTATTGATATGGAAAACCACTCTTGATATAATACTAAATGAGAATAGCAGACTACAACAGTAAATATTTATTCTACTATTCTACATGAATAGTAGAATGATTCTGCATATAGTTTTGGAAAGCTATATAAACACTGATTAATTCTGGGTGGTTGTATTCTTGGAGGTTCTATTTCTGTAGAAGGTCTGCTTTACTTCTATAAATCTTAAAAAATAAAATAAAAAATTATTTTGACATGAGGCAAACAATTTTTAAAGATATATGCATTCATACATATATAGAAAAACAATACTCATTCTCTTGTGAATATAAAATTAGCTACTTAAGTCTTTATGATTTCCTTTATCTTCTGTAAACTTTCATTAATATTTAAATTATAAAAGAGGCATATTCTAGGTTTAATTTCAGCTTTGAAAATTCCTAGCCATCTGAAATTGTTTAAAATCCCCCCCCTGCCCCCAAGACTTTGCTGGCTTATCTGCAAAACTTGAGGACCAAATTAAAAACAAGTATGTCAACCATCTGACAATTTGGTCAAGTCCTTACAAATATTGGTCGCTTATGTTATTGATATTATAAACTTTTATGAGAGCATAATTTTCAATGATGGTTGAAAATATTTCACTCATTAGAAAATATGCAAACATCCTACTGCAATTAATTATTTATTGCATAGCTGGTCATGTTCAGAAGGTACATCTGTCTTACCCATTGCCCCCGTCATCCTCTGACAAAACTTAAAACCTCAGCAAGCAGTTATGTTTCTTTTGTTATCATATTCAGCACTATCTAAAAAAATTTGTTTAACCTAAGAAAGGATCCAGTTAAATTTATCTGAATTACGTGGAATAAGCTTTACTAATCACTGCTTTTACCTAAGATAAATAATTTTGCGGGAATTGCAACATGCTTGAAACCACCGAAGTAGTCACTACTAGCACTAAATGTAGTTACTTTAGCAAGATTTGGCAGCTTCTGTTTAAAGTCTTTATACATATCAATAGATGGTATGTAGATGACGATTTTTGATCATGAGAAGGTTGCTCCTGATTTTTTCAGTTTTTTAGTCCACAGGGTAAACTATGTATTTCTTTTACTTCTTTATAGGCCTTGCTCTTTTGACTTCAAAGCATTTGACATTGTTCTAGTCTTTTTTAGAAATAATTTTATTTAATTCTTTAAAAAATATTTGTTTATTTATTTTGACTGTGCTGGGTCTTAGCTGTGGCATGTGGGATCTTTACTTGTGGAATGTACGATCTTTACCTGTGGCATATAGGATCTAGTTCCCTGACCTGGGATTGAACCTGGGTATTCTGCATTGGGAGTGTGGCGTCTTAGCCACTGGGCCATCAGTGAAGTCCCTAGTCTTTCTAATAAGGAAAAAATGGCACCAGCTGGCTCTGGACTCAAATTATTAATATTTAAACACCAGTTCTAGCATTTTTTAATTGCATGGCCTCAGTCAAGTAACCTAATTTCCTTATACCTTAATTTCCTCACCTGGCCTATGAGGAAAACAAAGAATGCTCACTTCATGAGGTTGTTGTAAAGATTAAGTGAAATTAAAATATAGAGCGCACAGAATAGCACCTGACACGTTGATCTGCTGGTGGAATACTTGTTATTATTCACTCTGTTTGATAACCTATTCAGTTCAGTTCAGTACAGTTGCTCAGTCATGTCCAACTCTTGCCGACCCCATGGACCGCAGCATGCCAGGCTACCCTGTCCATAACCAACTCCTGGAGTTTACTCAAATTCATGTCCGTTGAGTCAGTGATGCCATCCAACCATCTCATCCTCTGTCATCCCTTTATCCTGCCTTCAATGTTTCCCAGCCTCAGGGTCTTTTCAAATTAGTCAGCACTTCGCATGAGGTGGCCAAAGTATTGGAGTTTCAGCTTCAACATCAGTCCTTCCAATGAACANGTGAAAAAGTTGGCTTAAAGCTCAACATTCAGAAAATGAAGATCATGGCATCCAGTCCCATCATTTCATTGAAAATAGGTGGGAAAACAGTGGAAACATGACCACTCAGTCGTGTTCAATTCTTTGTGACCACATGGGCTACAGTCCGTGGAATTCTCCAGGCCAGAATACTGGAGTGGGTACCCTTTCCCTTTTCCAGGGGATCTTCCCAACCCAGGGCTCAAACCTAGGTCTCCCATATTGCAGGCATATTCTTTACCAGCTTAGCCACAAGGGCAGCCCAAGAATACTGGAGTGGGTAGCCTATCCCTTCTCCAGGGGATCTTCCTGACCCAGGAATCAAACCAGAGTCTCCTCCACTGCAGGTGGATTTTTTACCAACTGAGCTATCAGGGAAGCCCTTAAATATAAAGTGTTTATATATAAAAAAATGTTTGGTTGTTTAGAATATAATCATAAACATAATAATACAAGTTATAACAATGTCTTTTAAGTTCAAGTGACTACTCTTCATAGCATTCAAATTATGATTTTTATCACAAACTTAAAATTAAGGAAAAGATTACCCAGTTTCAGTAGTATGGCTACAAATACCCCATGTTCCCTATATATGTGCATACGTAGTATGTTGGGGTGAAATGCTATCATAGGGTTAGTATATCCCATTCAATGAAAGTATTGTAGATATGACTTCCTTACTGGTCCTTCAAAACAGTCATTCTGCAACTCTCATCCCAACATCCTCCCTGTCCGATGCCACTCTCTTCATCTTCAGAGTCAAAGGCAGGAGGCACTGGCCTAGCTGCTTTTCTCTGCACAGAGCTGGGGTGAGTCAAGGGGCATCTCCTGTGGCAGTTACCAGGAACTGACATTAAAAGCCGAGATTATGGGAAAATAAAAGCACAAAATAGCAGATCTGGATGGAATCCAAAGACCATGGTTTGGTCTGTTGCAGCTGACATAGTTTTTGTTTTTTTTTTTTAATAGGACAGCTATGTTTAATAATAGGTGGAGAGTGGTTACCTTCTTTCCAATGCTGCCTCAGTCCTAAATCAAGGCATATGAAGATTTTCAGACCAACCATTTTCATAGATATCAACTTGTTAGATCTTTCCAACATCCCTCCTAGGTACATCCCTATAAGATCAGAATATAGAGTGTCCCCCAAATTGGCTTCTCTGAAGGTATGGATGAAACAACATAGAGGCCACACAGATTTAGGAAGAGTAAGTTTGTTACCATCCTACTTGAAACCCCAAATAGAGAGTCATTATATATTTGGAGTAGTAATAGATGTGTTTAACACGCATTCTAATTATTAATCAGTTTATGTCTTTTATTTTTCAAATATTGAATTCTTACTGAATCCTAGGTCTTAATACAGATAATGGGAGGTAAAAATATCTATCCTTGAGATTCTCTGCTCTCTGTCTGATGGGGAAATGAACAAGTGAACAGATAGTCCCAATATAATGTCAGAGTTATAATAAAATACATAATGGTATATAATGAAATCCAGGGAAGGAGTATACCCACCTGAGTGGTATAGGGTTATTTGAGAAGATTTCACAGAAAAGTTAATTTTTTTTTTGTTATCATGAAAGTAACCAAAGACTCTCAATTTTCAAATCGTATTCTCATGAAATCTGTCTTTGGGCACCACTGAGCACGTCCTCATTTCTGAAAATAATTTGTTGGGTTTCTTGGACCTTGGACTAGATTTTTCCCAAGTTTCCATCTGGCCATGTTTTTCCGTCCTCTTTTACTAATCTTACTGAGTCTGCTCTTTAAATTTTGCTCTTTCCATGCCTCCGTTTCTGTCATCTTCCTTTCACACATTCCATTGTTTCTGCGGGTGAGAATTTGTTAATACATATTCATGGTCTCAACTGCCTTGCATATGACTGTGCCTTGGAAATCTTTGCCTCAGGCAAAAACCTGACTCATGAGCACAGCTGATGTGTTCAGCTGATTCCTGAGCTTCCTGGCTTGGAAGCCTCCCTGGGACTTTGGGTAAAGGACACCATCACCTGTTCACTTGTTCTTCCAGTCCTTCCTCATTCATCCAACAAATACTTATGAATGTTCACTGGAAGTTAGTTACCGCATTAGGCTTTGGATCACAATGGTGGAAAAATAGAATAGGCTCTTCCTCTGCGGAGAAAAATAAATTTAACTTGGTGCTTAGCAAAGTGTGTCTCACTAATTACATGACAGAATCACTGAAAGAAGAAGGGCTTCTTTTAAAAATGCCAAGTTGAGGTTCCTTCCCAGGTCTGTTAAACTGTGATCTCTAAGAACTGCTTCCCAGTGAGATATAGTTTGAGTAAAGCCTTTAAGTGATTCTAAGGAACATACTTTAAAATTTATAAAACCATTTATTGAAGTAAAAAGAAAAACAAATGCAGAATTGCTTACTATAAAAGTGCCACTGAAGACTACAAGGTGTTGTGTGATGTATAATAGGAGAGTAAGGAGGGCTGGTACGTAATTACCCGGGAGTTAGGCAGGGATGAGATCATGCCTGGTCATGTAGTTGGTGGTTGATCAGAAATAAGGCTGAAATAACTGAAATGCTAAGGATGACCCTCAAACACAAGGCTAGATGCCATTGTTTGGTTCTTCTGTTTCCTTATTGCCACTCTTATTTCTTTCTTTTTTTTTATTTTTATTTTTACTTTATTTTGCTTTACAATACTGTATTGGTTTTGCCATATATTGACATGAATCCGCCAGCCACTCTTATTTCTATTTTTTTCCCCACTATATCTTAAAGCCATCCCATTTTCTTCATAATTACTGATTCTAACAGTTCTTAGGCTCTTGTCTTGCCTAGAATTATGACATTATTCCCTTAATTCTTATTCTTGCTTGTATATCATCCTCTCTCCTGATCTGTCACCACACTGATCTCATATATATATATATATATATATATATATATATAATGTTTATTTTATATGAGGTCACACATTTGGTTAAAATTCTTTAATCATGCTCTTGGACCATGAGGACAGTCTGAGAAACCTGGTGCTGCTTACAAAGTCCTTCCTGCTCATTGCTACTCTTTGGATTCCTCTTGCCATCACTTTCAGCTGGAATTTGGCCAGAGCCTCAGCTTGACAGGTGATTGACCATATCTAGCCTTGGATTTCTTCCATCTTCTCTCTAACCTACTGCACAGTGATCCTTCTATGCATTAAAGCTCATCATCTTTGACCCTTCAGTTTAGTTGCTCAGTCATGTCTGACTCTTTGTGACTCCATGGACTGCAATAGGTCAAGCCTCCCTGTCTATCACCAACTCCCGGAGTTTACTCAAACTCATGTCCATTGAGTTGGTGATGCCATCCAACCATCTCATCCTCTGTCGTCCCCTTCTCCTCCCGCCTTCAGTCTTTCCCAGCATCAGGGTCTTTTCAGATGAGTCAGTTCTTCATATCAGGTGGCCAAAGTATTGGAGTTTCAACTTCAGCATCAGTCCTTCCAAGGAATATTCAGGACTGATTTCCTTTAGGATGGACTGGCTGGATCTCCTAGCTGGCCAAAGGACTCTCAAGAGTCTTCTCCAACACCACAGTTCAAAAGCATCAATTCTTCGGCACTCAGCTTTCTCTGTAGTCCAAATCTCACATCTGTACATGACTACTGGAAAAACTGTAGCTTTGAATGGGCTTTTGTTGGCAAAGTAATGTCTCTGCTTTTTAATAAGCTGCTTAGGTTGGTCATAACTTTTCTTCCAAGAAGCAAGCATCTTTTAATTTTGTGGCTGCAGTGACCATCTGCATGATTTTGGAGCCCCTCCCCCTCCAAAAAAAAAATCTCTCAGTGTAAATTAAGTAGGGTGACAATACACAGCCTTGATATACTCCTTTCCTGATTTGGAACTAGTCTGTTGTTCCATGTCCAGTTCTAACTGTTGCTTCTTGACCAGTATACATGTTTCTCAGGAAGTGGGTCAGGTGGGTCTGGTATTCCCGTGTCTTGAAGAATTTTCCACCATTTGTTGTGATTCACACAGTCAAAGGCTGTGGCACATTCAATAAAGCAGAAGTAGATGTTTTTCTGGAACTCTCTTGCTTTTACGATCATCCAATGGATGTTGGCAATTTGGTCTCTGGTTCCTCTGCCTTTTCTAAATCCAGCTTGAACATTTGGAAGGTCACGGTTCATGTACTGTTAAAGCCTGGCTTGGAGAATTTTGAGCACTAGTTTGCTAACGTGTGAGATGAGTGTTATTGTGCAGTAGTTTAAACATTCTTTGCCATTGTCTTTCTTTGGGACTGGAATGAAAACTGACCTTTTCCAGTCCTGTGGCCACTGCTGAGTTTTCCAAATTTGCTGGCATATTGAGTGCAGCACTTTCACAGCATCATCTTTTAGGATTTGAAATACCTCAAGTGGAATTCCATCACCTCCACTAGCTTTGTTCATTGTGATGCTTCCTGAAGCCCACTTGACTTCACATTCCAGGATGTCTGGCTCTAGGTGAGTGATCACACCATTGTGGTTATCTGGATCATGAAGATCTTTTTTGTACAGTTCTTCTCTGTATTCTTGCCACCTCTTCTTAATATCTTCTGCTTCTGTTAGGTCCAGACCATTTCTGTCGTTTATTGTGTCCATCTTTGCATGAAATGTTCCGTTGGTATCTCTAATTTTCTTGAAGAGATCTCTAGTCTTTCTCATTCTATCGTTTTCTTCTATTTCTTTACATTGATCACCAAGGAAGGCTTTCTAATCTCTCCTTTCTATTCTTTGGAACACTGCATTCAGATGCTTATATCTTTCCTTTTCTCCTTTGCTTTTTGCTTCTCTTCTTTTCACAGCTNTTTCTTGAAGAGATCTCTAGTCTTTCTCATTCTATCGTTTTCTTCTATTTCTTTACATTGATCACCAAGGAAGGCTTTCTAATCTCTCCTTTCTATTCTTTGGAACCCTGCATTCAAATGGGTTTATCTTTCCTTTTCTCCTTTGCCTTTCGTTTCTCTTCTTTTCATAGCTATTATTAAGGTTTCCTCAGACAACCTTTTTGCCTTTCTTTTACTTTGTCCCTTCAGAGGATCCCAACTACCATTTTCAGCATAACATCCAAACTCGTCTCAATGGCTTATAAATTTCTTTTAAAATGATCTTGCATTTCCTTTCTTCTTTAGCCTACCTCTTGCCACTCCATCCAGTGTTTTACTCTGTATTTTTGCTATTTGTTTTATCTTCAGTTTCTCCAGTTTGTTATGGCTTCTCACCCCTGAATTTTAATCTTTTTTTTTTTTTTTTTGGCTTGTTGCCTTCCCGGGATTCCTGTTCCTGATGGTTTATCTCCTGTACAGCCATCAGGCTGCTGTCCACACATCCCAAAACCCCAGGCTGAGTGCCCCTGCTGAATCCGCTGCTAGCCGCACCACTTCTTCCCTGCTTTTCTTTCCCAGGGAGTCTAATACTGAGCTGCGACTGGCTCTCCGCTATCTCTTTCCCCACCTGCACTGACTCTGGAGGCCAGGGACCACGACTTGGTCACTGTTGAATTCTCATGTTGAGTCTTGTGTCGCAAACAGAGTGGGTATGCAATATGTTTTTTTATACAGCAGATGAAGTACCGAATGTTAATTCTTCCTGACTGTATCAACATCGTTTGCATATTTTAAAAATAACAGCTTTATTGAGATAATTCAAATACCATAAAGTTTGACCTTTTTAAAGTACATAATTCAGTGGGTTTTAGTATAGTCAGAGAGTCATGTTATCCATTGCCACTAATTTTAGACTATTTTCATCACCTCCCAAGAAATCCTCTCTATTCCGTTCTCTCCTTAACTCCTGGCAGTCAAAAATCTACTGGCTGTTATTCTGGACAGTACCTATAAATTAAAATTAAACACTGGTCTTTTTGACTGATTTCTTTCACTTAGCATATTTTCAAGGTTCATTTATTTCATAGCCTATATTATTACTTTGTTTCTTTTTATTTATTTTTAATATTTGATTGAATAGATAAAGCACATTTCTTTAATGGAATTGGATTTTTTCTGCTTTTTTGCTATAATGACTAATGCTGTTATGAAATTCATGTATAAATTTTTATGTGAGCATATGTCTCCACTTTTCTTAGACTGAAATGATTTAGGAGTGGAATTGCTAGGTCATATGGCAATTCTATGTTTAACTTTTCAAAGAAGTGCCAAACTGCTGTCCAAAATAGCTGTACCATTTTACATTGCCACCAATAATACAGAGAGTTTTAATTTCTCCACACCTTCAATAAAACTTGATACTATATGTATTTCTTATTATGACCATCCTAGTGGATACTTTGGTTTTGTTTTGCATTTCTCTGTTGACTAATGATGTTAAACATCTTTTTCTGTGCTTATTAACCACTCATATCTCTTATTTTGAGAAATGTCTTTTCATTTCTTTTACTTATTTTTTAATTGGATTGCATGCTTTTTTAACAGTTTAATTCTAAGAGTTTTAAAATATGTATTCTGGTATGAGTTCCTTATCAGATATATGAGTTAGAAATACTTTTGCCCACTCTGTGGGTTGTTTTTTCACTCTCCTAATGGCATCTGTTGAATTACGAAAGTATTTAACTTTGTTGCTTATTCTTTTGGTGACATGTCTTTGTGCCAGAACCATTGTTGAAAAGACTATTTTTTTCTCCATTGAATTTTCTTGTCAGCTTTGTAAAAAGATCAATTGACCTTATATGTAATAGATTATTTCTGAGCTCTCAATTTTCTTCCATTGATTTGTCTTTCTTTGTGCCAGTATCACGCTGCTTGATTACTGTAGCTTTGTAGGAAGTTTTAAAATCAAGAAGTGTAAACTCTCCAACTTCACTCTTTTAAGATCATTTTGTCTATTCTTGGTCCCTTATGTTCCCCTATGAATTTGGGGATCAATTAATCAATTTCTTCAAAGAAGTCAGAAGAGATTTTAGTAGAGATTATGTCGAATCTGTTGATTAGCTTTGTGAGTATTTCCATCTTGGCAATGTTCAGTCTTCTGATCCATGAACTTCGGATTTCTTTTCATTTATTTCTTTAACTTTCTTAAAATGATATTTTGTAGCTTTAAGTTAAAAATATTACACTTTACTAGTTAAGTTTATTACTAAGTATTTTATTTTTTAATGCTATTGTAAGTAAAATTTTAATTAATTTAAAATTGCGTTTTTAAATAGAAGGAATGTTTACATTTTTAGAGGTTATGTAGACTTGTAACATCACACAAAACTGTGACTTCAATCTGGGGATCATACTAGATTTGCAAAGGACACTAAACCTACTTACCACTCTGAATAGAAGTAGAAAGCATTGCATGACCCAAAAGAAAGGATGAATATTAAGGAAGCAATATATATTTATATATAAACATTTATAAATATGAATGTATAAAGTAATATACTGATAAACTTTGAGTTGCATTAGCAAAACCATATGCTTCACAAAATATGTAACCAAATTCTGATTTTTTAAAAGAAATTAATGATTTTATTATACATTGTGTATTAACTTCTTTGCATCATTACTGCCTTTATATTTGATGTCTAACAACGACAACAAATCCTTCTCTAAAGCCTGCCGACAATAAGATACAGCATTAGTCACAGTATATGGAAGTCTCCTTTTGGTGATAAAACACACAAACCTCTCCCCTCACCAAAGAACTCTGTACAGCCTAAAACAGAAATAGAACAAGTTAGAGATAATGCAGGAAAACACAGTTTTCAGACAACTAAACTAGATGTTGGCCCAAAATTGTTAAAGTCACCACCAACTGGCGATAAGTGGCTGCATCAGAATCATCTTGGGGGACTTTTAACTGTTCAGGGTAGGGAGAGCATCTCAGGTGTTTCTAGCACAGAACAGATTTAAGAGCTACTGACCCCTAGACAAGATCCACTTTAAAATCAATCAGAAGCACCACAGCGCAAGCCAATTTAAAAATATGCATGAGATGAGGACCCAATTCAGTGGCTTTTCAACTAGTCAGTGAAGCTGACGTAAACACTTTACTTAGGACTACACAGAGAGCTGGAGCAGAACAAAAAGTATGTCTCATTACAGCAACTGATGGCAGGGTTCTTCCATCTCGTTGCCCTGGTCCACCAAGTAGGTCCTAAACTGATGAATTACTGACTTTTCAAACAATTAGACTGCACGGAACAACAGCAATGAGCATGCAGGCAGGCTGCTGCTACCAGACACACAAAGCCCCCAACACTGGCGACACCAGTGCATCTACATAGTTTGAAACAGAAGGACCAAGAAATAATTCTATAAGACACACTGATAGTTTGTGGGGGCAGAGGGGTAATGGTATCGTTATCAATGCTGATTCTACACCGCTAAAGGTCTATAATGCCCAATTGAAAAGCAGACCCATTTCAATACTTCATAGACAGTCTGCAGATACTCCATTTCACCATCTTAGTTAATTATTTTGTGTGACCTTTCACTTGCCAAATTCCCACCATGAAGTTTCTCAACAGTGTGACTTCAAACGACTTTCATCTCTAGTTGCATTCCCTTACTGCAGGCTGGCTTCCACCAAAAGACCTAGAAGGCTGCCACCAAACCTCTCACCTTATGTCCTATTGCCAAAGAAAGTGACCCATACTTTCTTCTCAAGTGAAAAAATTAGAAGACAACAAGATTAGTCGGATCACCTATTACATACTCAGTCAACTGGATCAGCCAAACAAGATGGCTAATTCTGGTCCTGGGCAACTAGCATGAAAAACAGAGCATATGGGCAGCCAATGGATAGATGCACACTAAGAATGATAAAAATCATTTTTAGAGACACTTCTTTTGGCAATAACAAACAATCTAAATTAGGCTACGTACAGGTAAAAATCACAATGAGCAGTGTTATTAACTCCAAAAGCTAGTGATCTTGGCTAAATAATTATACATTAGAACCTTCTAAGAAGGCTGCTAATAAACTAAACTATGTCAAAATTTGCAAAAAGTTTTAGTCAGACTTGAAAGCCAAGATAAGCAACTCCTTTGTATGGTTATTACCTCTGACAAAAGCACAAGAATTCACTCAGACAAATAACTTTCATAACCTACCTAAAAATAGGATAGCTCATAAATTTTCTAAACTGTTCTTTCCTGCTGTGGACAGCCCTTGATCTCTGACTGTAAAACTTAGCAAGCTTTGGCATATACTAATGTTAGTTTTACAAGTTACTAAAAACTTCTATAAATTAAGCATCATATCTCAAATCTGGATAGTTCTCTCATTCTGAATGCCTAAACATTTAGGTCAAAATTGAAATACCAGTAGGTATTCCATCTTTAGGCAGGTTATATAATTACCACATAACAAGAAACTGACAAGAAAATTTAAACAGACTATAAAAATACTTNGTTTTACAAGTTACTAAAAACTTCTATAAATTAAGCATCATATCTCAAATCTGGATAGTTCTCTCATTCTGAATGCCTAAACATTTAGGTCAAAATTGAAATACCAGTAGGTATTCCATCTTTAGGCAGGTTATATAATTACCACATAACAAGAAACTGACAAGAAAATTTAAACAGACTATAAAAATACTTCAAAGCATTATGAACTTTGAACTTAGCACACTTTCCTAAATTTTAGTATTTCCAACAAGAAAAGAAGACTGGGGTAGCATTTTAGATGGTTTAAGCTAACTCAAAAATTTCCTGATTCCTGACATCAATACTAGATTTATATAGTTTTATTACAGTAACAAACAGCTGTTACAGTGGGATCTACAAACCTATACAGAATTATTATATTTAAATTCATATAGAACAGTATTTACATTTTTAAGTTACTTTTGAAATCAGAAGATGAAGTACAGATTAAGTTTTACAACAAAGAAAAGAAAAATANATTTAAACAGAGTATAAAAATACTTCAAAGCATTATGAACTTTGAACTTAGCACACTTTCCTAAATTTTAGTATTTTCAACAAGAAAAGACTGGGGTAGCATTTTAGATGGTTTATGCTAACTCAAAAATTTCCTGATTCCTGACATCAAAACTAGATTTATATAGTTTTATTATAGTAACAAACATCTGTTACAGTGGGATCTACAAACATACACAGAATTATTATATTTAAATTCATATAGAACAGTATTTACATTTTTTAAGTTATTTTTGAAATCAGGAAAATGAAGTACAGATTAAGTTTTACAACAAACAAAAGAAAAATACACAAGACAAAAACAGATATGAACAGTAAAAAATACAATTATCTCCTCTTGANTGTTACAGTGGGATCTACAAACATACACAGAATTATTATATTTAAATTCATATAGAACAGTATTTACATTTTTTAAGTTATTTTTGAAATCAGGAAAATGAAGTACAGATTAAGTTTTACAACAAACAAAAGAAAAATACACAAGACAAAAACAGATATGAACAGTAAAAAATACAATTATCTCCTCTTGACACAACACAGGAAAATTGTCAGAAAGCTACATCTTCTTAATTTGACTGTCCAAATCATTAAAGTATGGATGATTCAGTGCCATTTTGCCAGAAATTCGTTTGGCAGGATCATAGATTAACATTTTCTGTGTGAAGGAAAGATATTTTAAAAGGTTATTTATTTAAGAAAAATAAAATAAATCCCCCAAAAGCCTTCCTTTTCTACCAATAAGCCATAAGCTAATAATTTTAAAGGAAAACTATCAAATGAACGTTCCCATTAGTTTAACACCAAACCACATGAATGTTTTACCTCACTCTCTAGCTCTAAAATGATCTATTCTTTAAATCACAAATATCTAGATAAACTTTTTGCTGTAAATTACATTTTAGGACACAGGCATTCATGGATAACTTTAAAACCAAGGCATAAATTTAAGAAAGATTATCTAGTTAATTATATTTACTTTGAGAATTAAAAGGCCCTCTGGCTTATTTACAACATTCCTGAAATTGTGGTAATTTAACTATAGCGGTTTCTAATGGAGCTTTCAGCAAGCTTCTAATAAAAACAAAACCAGCGTGCACTATGCTATAAACAGAGTTAAAATGAGTCACTACACGAACTATGGTCAGAACACTTAAGTGTTAACATTTATTTACACATCAGCAGAAAAGTTTGGATAAAGTTAAAATGTATGTTAAATCTTAAAACTAAATCAATAAGCCAACCTAGAGATATTTTTACTATCTTGTTACCACTTAAGCTCTTATTCTATAGCTAGCACTACTTTGTTCATTTCATGTTACTTAATCCTGAAAACAAAAGGTAGAAATTAGTCCCACTTTATAAATGAGAATATTGAGGCTCAAAGAGGTTAAGGAACTTGCTGAAGTTCACAGAGCTTACAAGTGAGAAAGATGAAATTTGAAACCAAGACTAACATATGGTTTACAGTAGGAATTATCAGCCTGGTGAGACTGCCCCTAACGGGATATTTGGCAATGTGCAGATACATTTGGGGTTGTCACAACTGGGATGAAAATCTGTCAATGGCACCTACAGGACACAAAAATGGGATGAAGTTAAGTATCTTAACGACGTACAGGACTGTCTCCAGCAGCAAGAAATGATCCAGTCCAAGATGTCAACACTGGCTAGACTAAGGAACTGTGATTGACAACGTGAACTTTCATTTGGTCAACTAAAGTGACGTTCTTTGAAAAGTTCAAGAATCCCAGACTGGGCTAGGGATACAGAGGGCCTTTTACATCACATCATCAATACTGATGCACAAAATATCTGAGTGGCAGTAAAGGACCCTGGACTGTACTGTGAGCATTTGGGGAATCTAAGCTGGAGTTGGTGGCATGATTATAACCTGTGGAAGAGGCCCAAAGATCAATTAGAACACATGTATGAAGATATAGCAATAGATGTTCTTCCTTTGTTTAGTGACCTACCAAAACTTCTTTTTTGGAATTACATTACCTGAGATTCACAAGAGTTAGTTCTTTCTAACACCTCAGTATTTAAATACCGTTCTAGAATAAATTTCCTGTGGCAGGTCTAGGACAATTTATTTTATCCTAACAAATTACTTTTTGTCTTATTTTTAAAGAACACAGCTGTTTAGTTGGAACAGCAACGTAATAGAGGGGAAAGTTTTAAGAACTACATTCATCCCTTTGCTAACCTATCTGATGTGGAAATGAGGCACAAGGTGAGAAACGGAAATTCATGCAGCAAAGGCTTAAATCACTAAAAAGATGAAAAAATAAGGAGGACACCTATGTCGAAAAACTAAAAACCAGTAAATACCAAGATAAAAAAGCTGGAAAGGAGGGCCACTCGAAGTAAGTCACTTACGGCGTTATTATTAACCCCGTCCTCTCCTTCAGAGTATCTATAGCTATCTATCAGATTAAAACCAAACCAACAAGGACAACAAAAAAATGCCAAATTCTCCTCTCAGAACCACTCGAGTTTTTCTATCTAAAATGGAACTCGTAATGTGCTTGCTTCAGTAGCACATATACTAAAATGGAGCTAGTAATAAACATAACAGACATAACAGCTATGTGTCTAGCTCAACAAATGTTGGTTTTATTCCTATTTCCTAGGTAAAGACAAAATTAAGTACATGGCGTTAAAACCAATATAAAGGGCATTCCTTACCGAGAGCAGATCCAAGCCATCTTCATCCAAGTTTTTGACATGGGATGCTAAGCTTCCTGGTTTCCACTTGGGAAATGTACTCTTGTAGTCCTGTAAAGATTCCACTTCTGGCCACACTTCATTATTAGGAGTGCCCAAAGCTCTAAAAAGCCAGAGCAAAACAAAAACTTACAAGTTAAAGCATCAACATAATTCTTGCTATCTGCATGTTAAAGTTCTTAACAGCTCAAGCGTAAATCAAAAATACCTGAAAATTCTGAAGAGCTGATCAATTTCTGAATCTCCATGAAAGAGTGGTTTCTTCGTTGCTAATTCAGCAAAGATGGTACCTATACTCCAAATGTCCACTGGAGTTGAGTAGCGAGCTGACCCCAGCAATACTTCTGGAGATCTATACCAGAGTGTCACTACCTATTACAAAGAAAATACCTTACTTAGAATAAATGTGGCACATTAAATTACCTAAATGTAACATTTATATTAGCACTGTCCTTTATAATGCTCCACGACTGTCTCTGATAGTGTTTGAAAGTCAATTAACTATACACAATGCTAAATGTTAGATAAACACTTCATTTGTAAGTTATATTCACTAAGGAGGAAAAGATAAAAGCATACCAAGTCTTTTCAAATCAGTCAAAGGCAAGGATCAAAACAGTCAAGGCAGCCTTCAGTTAAAAACAAAAGCACAATGACGCTGGATTTGGGCTGACACTATACTGTACAAGTGCATGCATTGCTTACAAGCTAAAGTCACAACCAAGGCAAACAACAGCTTCTTAGTGGTCTAGCACCAACCTACTATTTTAGCATATCCAATTTATCACAATGGAGGGCAACAGCATTTAAACCAGTGGAAACCAAATAATATATATTTACAGATCCACGGGAAAAAAATTTTTTTATAATGATTAGAAAAGAGCCAAGACATCTGACCAGAGGTGCACTGTCACAAGTTTTGATCTAGAGGAAGTCTTTGAGCACAAGGGTAGACAACTCCACAGAAGACAAAGTTTCCCAATAATCCTTAACAGTGATTCAGCATTCCCTTTCCCTCCAGAAACAGCAAACAAAAAGCCAAGTCATCAATATAACAGGGACAAAAGGTGGTTCTATTTACAAGCTTCTAAAAGCATCTGAAATAGTCATACTTAATCAACAAAACCTTTTAACTAGTCTTTTTCAAGATAGGATCCAAACGAGACAGAAACCACATGTAATTTGAACAGGGAACCTTTACTATACAGGATTAGTAACTGTAACAGAGGACTGGAATAATCAGAGACTGACTTGTAAGAATAAATGACTCCTTCCTGCAATGCCTCTCTAGCGCCCTCTACTGTCAAAGGTAACATCCCAGCATCTGGCAAAGGAAAAACACTCAAAAGTTTCAGATGCATTTTCCCATAGCGGACAATGAAGGGTTACTTTGGACTAGAAAGGCAATAAACTGATACTGGCACAGATTGGAAATCTTTCTGAGTATTTTTTCTTGTCTTAAAGAATACAGAAAACAATCCCTCAGTCACACATAACGAAAGTACCAAAAGACGTACCTCATGTGTATATACTCTAATAGGAATGCCAAAAGCTCTGGCAAGGCCAAAATCTGCCAGTTTAATTGTTCCTTTATCATCAATCAATAGATTTTGAGGTTTTAAGTCCCTGTGGAGAACTCTTCTAGAGTGACAAAACACAATCCCTTGTAGGATTTGATACAAATAACTCTGGAAGAAGGAAATACAAATTAGAAACTTAACCATATGATGAAATGACTTTCTAAATAATCTTGGCAGCCTTCTTTCAAAGACATAAGAAATTATATTGCAGAGAAATAAACAATTTACCAAAAAAGTTATTAGGCCACTTGAGATTAACAGGAAGTATCGGGGGGGGTGAGAAGCGTTATATAAAGTATTATGTTTGTACAAATAAAGAGAAAGATATTCACCTTATGGGAACATCTATAGACATTCATTTCATTTTCTTTTACTTATTCTGATCCCTAATTCTTAAGTAATAAGGTAATTTTCTATATAGAAAGTTTCTTAAACTTTTGTTTTATATACTTATAGCAACTCTAGTTCTGCCCTGAGTAAGTTTAGACTTTTCCATTTCTATCTTTTATCTCTATATATTCATTTCCTCTTTGGAAACACTGATCACAAACACTATTTAGCAGTTCAGAGAAGTGTTTTGTAAGATACTTGTTGCCAACACAATGTAACTGACATTTGAAGCAACATGGGTACTACAGAAATATATAGTATTGACTATAAAGTTCAATATTATAAAATACATAAAACCAACCAGTTGGAACAACTGGCTAGCCATTTGGAAAAAAAATTAAGAACCCTAGTCCTTACATCAAAATAAACCTTTGATCCATCTAGAATTTAAGACAAAAGGAGGAATGGTAATCTACTGAAACTACTAGAAAAACACTGTCATGTATTGTTCTAATACATGTGATCTTTGCATGAGGAAGACTAGACATAAAAATCTCCAAAAGTCATGTACTGATATGTAGAAGTATGTTAAATTATAAAAATAACTAACGGTATACACACACCATTAACAAAAAAAAAAAAAAAAAAAAAAGGAATAAAACAACTATTATCAACACATTACCAATAAAAGGCTCTTAGAAACCAGTGAAAAAAGTATCCTAACAGAATCATCAGTGAAAAATATGTAGTGTTTATAAAATGGCTAAGAAATAAAAAATGTTAAACGAAAGGCAAAATGATGTTAATGTATTTTTCACATAGTACTGTTATCAAAAAGCTTAATCAAAACAAGTTTTGACAGTGATGTGCTAAAAAAATATACATATACCATGATGTTGGTCTAATTTTTTAGAGGGTTAACTGGCACTATCAAGATTTTAAGTGTAAATAAACATCTTCAACCCACTGATTTCAGTGGTGAGACTCCTATAGATACACAGGAATATAAAGACATTCATTGCAGCACTGACCATAAGGACATGAGTCACCAAGCTGGAAAACAACTTCAGTGTCCACTAGTGTGGAACTGGTTTATGCAATTATATCAGACATTAGAAAGATGGGTAGACCTACGGAGACTAACATTTTACACAGTAAAAGGGGAAGTAATGCATGTATACTAATATATATAGAATTCCATTTTTATAAAAAGTTTATGTATATACACATACAAAGCTGACATACAAGTATCTCTAAGATTACTAGTAAAACAAAGGCTACATCTGAGGAATGGTTTGGTACAGATGGTATAAGGATAATTATTTTAAATTTAAAGGAGACTTAATCTCTACAATAAATTAACCAAAATATATATTCAAATCAAGAATAAAATGAAACTGCCTGCTAGCATCACCCTGTCCCAGGCTTTTGTTCTTCTATTTTACACATATCTGACTGACAAAGAACAGAATATCCTAGTTTCCAACAATACACATTAGTACTTTTATGTTTTTTTCAGGCAGTACTTTTCACTTTACAACCAGAAGCACTATCTAGTAACAAAATGGGTAATTGTTAACAACCAAACCTATAGACTATGTGAGAAAAAACAAAATATTCTTTAATGAAACATTCTTTTCTTCCTTGTTCTACTTTCTAACACTTTTTCCAAGTATATTCTCATGAACCACAGGCACTTCTAAACTGTAGACCCTTTACATTCACAGTAGATAAACACTAACAAAATTAGGAAAGATTCTTACCTTAACAAGTGAAGAATCCATGAACTGACCAGGAGGGATAGAATCCAAGTATTTCTTGAGATCCATGGAAAGGAATTCAAAGATGAGATACAACCTGGAATCCTGCATAAGCACATCTTGAAGACTGAAAAATAAAACAATTACAAATCTTAACACTTTTGATCTCTCACAAAATAAAATGGCTTCTATACACATCAGAGTTGCTATTAGAAAAAGCAGGCCACAAGAAATTTCTATAGTAACAAATTCATGCTATACTATTTTGTAATAGAAGAGGTGGTACCTTCCCTAGTAGTGAAACCGTAGTATTAAACTAGAATTTGAGAAAGGAACCTCAGGGCAGCAACTGAAAATTAAGTGATATTATAGGTGCTAACTTGGTAAATGGCCTGTAGTCCAGAAGAATATTTCTAGGCTGACTGCTTGTTGCTTAGAGCTTGTCTTTCCATTGAGGCAAATCATAGAAATTAACTTTTTAAACTATTATCCAACCTTACCAGTTGTTCACCATCCCAAGCTCCTAAAATGCAATTAAATCCTAACTTTCACCTGATCTAGCTACCTGTCTCAGGTCGCTGATTAAGGAGTCCTTAAATACAAGAGCTCTCAAGAGTTGAAACAGTGACAAAGCTTTGTGAAAAAAGACCTCCTCATCTCCCTTAACCAGTTTATCCTGATTTTCCAGCCCCCACTACTAATCTCTATCACCAAGCCCCTCTAATTCTATTCCTGCTTTAAAAGCCTAGGTTCGTCTATGCCCAGCATTCTCAATAAACAAAAATAGGATTTTATTCCACTCAGAAAGGTTCGATCAGAAATTAAGCAACTGTAAAAATTTTCACAATGAAATTCACTTGTGAAATAGCACGCGGAAAATGATTCAAATTCAGATATTATACCATACCTGACTATATTTGGATGACGAAGCTCTTTTAATAGAGATATTTCCCGAATTGCAGTACTAGGAACCCCTTCCTCTTCACTTTCTAGTCTGATTTTCTTCATGGCTACCACTTGACCTGTAGTTTTGTGTCTACCCTTATACACAACTCCATAGGTACCTGAAATAGACAAAGTAAGTGTCTGCTATGTGACAACCTCCACAAACTAAAAAAATTTCTAAAAAGATGATTGAATTCCACAAGGTGTCACATGATAGAAACACCTGCTGTGGCCACAAAGGAAGCATCTCATTCATAATTATACTCTCATCACTTCCGAAAGAAAAGAGGCTAATTACAACCTAACCTATCTGTAGTTTAGAAAATCCATATAGTCATCACAGGTTCCCCATACAATTCAAACTACCAGTAATTTTCCAGCACATTTTAGAGAAAAAGGGTCATTTGCAAACTGGAATGTATGTCCTATCAAATATCCTACCCAAGGTAGGCATAAAATAAATGCAGGAAGCCTCACATCCATTTGGAAATTGAGAACATGGATTACGATGCATGGGTTTTAGCTAATGAGCAACAATTTCAATATAAGGGATCCTGGGGTGGTTGGGCACCGAATAGAAAGGCAGTAAGGGAGATGGACTAGTCAGCTAAACACAAGTTCACATGCATGATATGCTGAATCCCCCAGGTAAGTGATTTTTAATCTGGGGTTGGACAATTTAAGGGAGGTCTTGACTCCCTTAATTATATGAAAATTTTCTTAAATAGCTTTACTATTTTTCCTATGATATCAGTGTAACTTCAAAAGCAATTAGGAAGGACTTATTTATATCTAGGGAAGTCTATTTTTTAAGAGTTTCTCCAAAACTAGTAGTATTTCAAAAAAGGATAAGAACCACTAACAAATAAATGATCTACTTGTTTGATCAGAATATTTAGGATGGCTTGCTCAGTGACAAACTGATGCTATATAAACTTTTTAAATAGAGAAATTCTATCCAATTGTCTGTGTCATGGTGTTATTTTAAAAATGTAAGTTAACATAAAATCCATTGTATTTTATTTTGACAAAATTTGGAGTAATTGTGCTTTGGGTAAACACTTGATCTGGGGATTCCCTGATGGTCTGGTGGTTAGGACTCTACACTTTCACTGCCAAGTGCCTGGGTTCAAGCCCTGATTCAAGGAACTAAAATCCCACAAGTCGCATTGTGAGGTCAAAAAAAATAAAGGAGAACTGATCTTATTTGATCCTCACGGCCATGCTTCATGGGTGGACCTTCTGTACACTTAAAATCTGTACACTTTTCAGATGTAAACTATACTTGCATTCAACACAGAAGTAGGCAAGCCGGTAGCACCCTCACCCAGCTTACTGTTAAGACAGACTCAGGAAGGTCAGTCACTTACATAATATAGTCAAATAAGTAGTTAATGGTAAATTCAAACTTGTTAAAGTGTTCTTACCTCTCACTCAAGTGTACAACATTCACTTGGTCCTAAAATTTACTCATAATAGCCACTGATTAACTTTCAGTGAACACTCAAGATACTAAATTGAGTTTTAGACATCACAAGGGCTCTTTGTCTCTCCTGACTCGCACTTTGAAATGAACTAAGCATTATAAAACTTAAAAATCTTCAATACAGGTAAATTATGGAGACTGAACAATGAACAGAAAAACTGTTCATCAACAAATGGTTATAGAGTGTCTGCTAAATGCCAACTAAGGTTCCACCATCATGCCTATAGTCATGTTCTCTATGATCTAAAAAGGCAGAAAGGGGTTCAAATTACCTGAGTTCAATGAATTATTTTTGTAAACTCAGAAGGAAATCACAGAACAACTTGGTAATAATTGAAATAAGAGTTGATATATTTAAGAAATGAACTGGGTAGTCAAAAACTCGGTGTCAACGGGGAAAAAGACAAGAGGACTATTTTAATCAAAAGACATGAAGAAGACATTAACCACCAAATAAAATACACGACCCCGACTAGAACTTCAGAGAGTATATGCAGACGTACTTAAAACTAAAGCACACAATTTCACTGCCCTAACACTCTCCTCAACACACCTACAAAACAGCAATAGTGTTTTTTTAAAGAATATATAGATATATTGCTTTAAGTGTTTAGTATTAGAAGAATGTAAGATTATTGGAGGGATGCTGGTAGGGAGACATGTCAGAATAATTTCAATTCTCTTGAAAGGTTAACTTTTTTTTTGTTTGTTTGTTTATGCTATTATATATATATATATAGCATATACATATGAGAACATATATATTAATGCACTAATGTAGTTAGATACTTTAAAAACTGAATTTGAATATTTACATGTCAAAGATGTCAAATCACTAAATCCNAATTGAAATAAGAGTTGATATATTTAAGAAATGAACTGGGTAGTCAAAAACTCAGTGTCAACGGGGAAAAAGACAAGAGGACTATTTTAATCAAAAGACATGAAGAAGACATTAACCACCAAATAAAATACACGACCCCGACTAGAACTTCAGAGAGTATATGCAGACGTACTTAAAACTAAAGCACACAATTTCACTGCCCTAACACTCTCCTCAACACACCTACAAAACAGCAATAGTGTTTTTTTAAAGAATATATAGATATATTGCTTTAAGTGTTTAGTATTAGAAGAATGTAAGATTATTGGAGGGATGCTGGTAGGGAGACATGTCAGAATAATTTCAATTCTCTTGAAAGGTTAACTTTTTTTTTGTTTGTTTGTTTATGCTATTATATATATATATATAGCATATACATATGAGAACATATATATTAATGCACTAATGTAGTTAGATACTTTAAAAACTGAATTTGAATATTTACATGTCAAAGATGTCAAATCACTAAATCCAATTTTTTAAAAATCCTTTTATATTATTATATTATTAAAACCACTCACCTTCTCCAATTTTCTCTATTTTGGTATAGTCTTCCATAGTTAATCAGTGGGTATGGTAGATCCTAAAATGAGAAGAAAAGATTATTTGATTACATGCCACTAATTCAAAGGGTACTTTTAAGTTATTGATAAGATATTACAAGTAAAGAATTTCCCATCATGCCTAGAGCAGTATTAACGTTCCATAACAGGACTTCCCTCATGGTGCAGTGGATAGGAATCCACCTGCCAATGCCGGGAATGCAGGTTCAATCCCTGGTCCAGGAAGATTCCACATGCCACAGGGCAACCAGGCCCAAGCATCACAACTACTGAAGCCTGTGCACCTAGCTGGTGCACCGTCACAAAGAGTAGCTAGCATCCACTTGCCTCAACTAGAGAAAGTCACTTGTGGCAATGAACATCCAGTGCAGCCAAATATAAATATATTCTTAAAAATTTTTCCATAATATTAGCTATTCTATTAAAACAATATTTACAAGAGGAAGACCTCAAGACTCTCCCACCTTTCTTAGCTTCTGAAACATTGGAAATGTTTGTATATCCTATACCTGGATAACTTTGGTATACTAAGTCGCTTCAGTGTCCGACTCTGTGTGATCCTATGGAGCCTGCCAGGCTCCTCTGCCAAAGGATTCTCCTTGCCAAGAATACTGGAGTGGATTCCCATGCCCTCCTCCAAGGTACCTTCCTGACCCAGGAATGGAAACCACTGTCTGTTATGTTTCCTGCACTGGCAGGCAGGTTCTTTACCACTAGAACCACCGGGGAGCTTCTTTCAAAATTAACTTTCAAATTCAGACATCAACGTATCTATCCATCCCAAACAAAACCCTGATGTAAACATAAGACTTCTAAGGCTCATCAATGTGTGCCAGTTATACCCAGTTTAACAATGAATGCTACATGAATCTGTAGCTTCATGATACTTTTATGAAGTTAATAAACAATTTTTAAAGACATGAGTAAGGAGCTAAAATGTGGTCACACTGTTCAACCATTAGAAAATATTTAAAGCAGCAAAAGTATATTCATTTCAACTTGCTCAAATGACAGTTTTAATCTTTCTCTTGTCACGTAACACAAACATGATAAAAAAAAAAAAACTCTCAAGATACCTTTTGTAAAGTAGGAAATATCACTAAGCACTCTAGAAGAAAATGGGCAATTCCATACATAAAGTCTATTTTAATTATACCCCATGCAATGTCAAGAACAAAGAATGTCCATATACTTGAATCACAAAAAAATGGTTAAAAAAAAAAAAAAAAGCCAAAACGACAACCAGATACTCAAGACTTCCTGTTAAGTTTGCCACGGAAACATTAACTTCAGAAGCCCAAACTATCGTTTTATATCACTGACAAAATCATAAAGGTCACTGAACCTTAAGTTATATTGACCCTTAAGTTAAATTTCTCACATTTTTTTTCAAAATCATTCCAGACATAAGCAGAGATAACTTTTTAAAATAAACAAAATTGCACTACCCTGGCCATCTTAAAAATGTTCAATTTTACAAATGGCAATGGATTAGGATTAACAATCTTTTCTTCAATATCCAGCTGTAATATGCCCAAATCACAATGAAACTGTGGAGCTTATTTTAAACAAAGTAACTGAAAACTAACTCAATTTCAACGCTGGATTCAATTACTCTTCCATTTTTTCCTGGTTGAAACTATTTTAAATAAAGGATGTGGCTTCGTAATGCCTTTTGAATGCCTCCTCTATTCCTAGTGGCAGGACGTAAAATATCAATGGCTTCATCCACCCAGACACCTCCAGGTCTTTAAAGAAAGCAAGATCTGCACGTTCAGTTCAGTTCAGTTCAGTCGCTCAGACTGATTAAAGGATTTAAAAAGACACGTTTCTAACTCTCGGCGTTTCTTAGATTTCCAGTTTTTGCCAATTCCACGGTATGTAAGAACCACCAAGCATAAAATAAAATCCAAAAAATCCAAGTTCTCTCGGGGTCTATGCCCAGGATAAGTGTTCTTAAAAGCTCTAGGTAGGCTAGAGTAATTGGAGCAGAGAGGCAAGCTGAGAAGGCCCACAAGTTCTTCCGGTCGGTTTCCCGGGACCACCTGGGATTAGAAGCAGGCGCAAGCACCTGGCTGAGTTGCAGTCTTGCTTTCCACCCCCGGAGGCGAGGGTAGGAGCTGCAAGGCAGAGCCTGGCACTCCACAAACGCTGGGCGTCGGCGAACGAAGGCACAAATCTGCCTTCCATCCACCCCCGAAAGCCTCCTCAGCCTCCCGCGACCCCAGATTGCAATTCAGAGGCCATAGCAATACCAGCCCTGCCTGGGCTCCCCCACGCCTCCCACTGAAGCCGGGGTTGGGCGTCGCTGCACGCGCAGGCCCAGGGCCTCCGGTTAAGGCCGGGCTTGGCGGTACGCAGAATCCCACTGCCCAGAGTCCAGCCTCCCAATTATCACCTGCTTCATTAATACTTCCCCTCCAAGGTCCGCGAGCCAGCCCTTCCGAGTCGACACCCCATAGGCAACACCCTGACCTCACCAACGCTACCCGGCTTTATCCCGCGGCGAAAGCTGCGGCGGCTACCAAGTCGGCGACGCTCTCCCTAACTTCCAAGCGCCAGCTTTGGAGCTAAGTGCGAGCAGTTTCAAACTCACCGCGCTAAAGGGTCCTGGATTCACCAATGAGATAGCCCGTAGACTTTTAAAGGAGCCAATCAGAGACTAGCTTCCCTTAACGCTGGGCTTCCCGGGTGGCTAGAGCGCGAAAGGTGGAGGAAACGGCGGCTGGAGAAAAAGCAGAAAGGCGGGCGCCAACTGAGTCTGAGCGCAAGCGCTTTCCAAGATAGGGTCGTCTTATTGTTTTTAGTCATAAGAAATCTACTGTCCTTTCTGGGTTGGGTTTTTTTCTCTCCCAATATTGGCACAATCAAAATTTGAGGTATTCAAATAGTTCATCACAGAAGTGGTATTGCACGTAATCCAGATCCCATTACTTTCATTTCTGATACTGAAAGCTAATGTATATTTATGCTTTTCTAAAATAATGAATCTCAGTCTGGGCCAAAGGAGCATGATTCTGCATGTCCCAAGGGAAAGATCACGCACGCTCAACTTAAGACTAAAGGCAGCCAAAAACCAAAACAAATAAACTTTGCTTGTTTTTTATTACTATTTTTTTTAGATTTTCCTTTCCTTTTCTTTTTTAAATTTTATTTATTTATTTTTTTAACTTTACAATACTGTATTGGTTTTGCCATACATCAACATGAATTCACCACAGGTGTACATAAGTTCCCACTCCTGAACCCCCCTCCCACCTCCCTCCCCATAAACTTTGTTTTAATAGAAAGAGGTAATAGAAAACTAGGAAAGATGTCCTCAACAGGGTAAAGAAACTTTTCATATATGAATATGAGTTAGATACATTTTTGTCACATTTCACACACATATATGGCTGTGCTGTTTTCACCTCACTTTTTTTAATTTGAATTTTTTAATCTATGTAACATTTTAATTAAAAATTAAAAAGCAAAATGTTTCTGTTTTAAATGTTAAAATATTCTCACATCAGAATTTTAAATGTTCTTAAAAACACAAAAATTCACACTTCTGTGGGAGAAGAAACAGATCTAAATTACACTTTAAATAATCCAGTATCCCCAAACTCTTTAATTGCCCTCCACTGTATCCTAAAGAGATTTCTGCACCTGAACATCATTCTTAAGTCTTTAAGAAAATAAAAAAGTAAAATAGAACTGGGGATAGTAAGAGTCTTTCCACTGACTGTATTGGGATCTGGAACAAATATTGATTATCATGCCCTCTACAACTATGTATTTGATGATCCAGATTAGGATAAGGAATGGAATAAGTTTATCACTTGGCCCCCTATATGTGGCACAAACATTCAACCTTGGCAATTTTGTGCTCCTGGGTGACAGAATATTTTGAATTCATAGTAGAAGGAGATTTGGGAAATCTTGGCCTGAACCTCATAACTTTTAAAACTTATTTTTAAAATCTCAAATTCACATTTTAAATGAAAACTGCCTTAAATTGCCTTAAATAAAATGAAAACTGTGTTCTAGAGAAGACTATTCTCTGCTAGTTTAGGGTACTAATTTTAAAGAATAAATATATATAGCTTTCTCTCTGAGAGGCTTAAGCAAAGGATTTAATTTATATCATCTAAAAACAGCTAGTAATTCATTATATACATTTGACATTCAACATAAAGAAGACCACAGCTTCCACACTTTCATACTAGATTTTTATTTAAATTTAACTCAGTAATCTTTCTCTATTTTTGCAGCTTGTTTCTGTTTGTTTTTAGTTATCTTTTAAAGTTCCAGGTGGGGTGAAGGGAAGTGAAAGTCACTCAGGCATGTTTGACTCTTTGCGACCCCATGGACTATACAGTCCAAGGAATTCTCCAGGCCAGAATACTGGAGTGGGTAGCCTTTCCCTTCTCCAGAGGAATCTTCCCAATCCAGGGATCAAACCCGGGTTTTCCGCACTGAGGGGGAATCTTTACNAAGTGAAAGTCACTCAGGCATGTTTGACTCTTTGCGACCCCATGGACTATACAGTCCAAGGAATTCTCCAGGCCAGAATACTGGAGTGGGTAGCCTTTCCCTTCTCCAGAGGAATCTTCCCAATCCAGGGATCAAACCCGGGTTTTCCGCACTGAGGGGGAATCTTTACCAGCTGAGCCACAAGGGTTCAGGGGTTATTCTAAATTTAGGCTCTCATCTTGGCAAATACAATTTACTGTTCATTGGGTCAACTTCTATGCAGTGTCACAAAAACCAGTCAGGTATTTCCCTGCTTGAGATGTTGGGAGCGGGAGAACACAACCATTTCTCGTAACTTGCTTCTAGCACTCACGCTATAACTTATGCTCTAAGGTGACATGAGAACACAGAGGCGGAAATTACTAATTCAAAAAGAGGATGTGACATTTGAAGAAATATTGGATGTGACATTCTTCAGGAACACTGGAGAAGGAGTGGTGAGGCGGGCCTTCCAAGCAGAAGTTGTGTGAGTGAAGCCCTGAAGTCTGCCCATATAATTCAGGGTGCCTTGATCAGAGGGTAAAGGGCCCCTTAGATGTTGAACAGGGAAGGGAATTTGGAGTCAGAATCTAAAAGAGCCCCGAATGCTCTTCTGAGAGGCTGCTTGGAAGAGGTTCAGCTTTGCAACAGTATTTTAGAACTAGGGAACTTTCTTGGTGTTTCAGCAATTGATTCCTTGTTTCCACTGCAAGTGGGGCAGGTTTGATCCCTGGTCAGGAAACTAACGTGCTGCAGGGAGGGACCTGAAAAGTAAAAATTTTTTAATGTATATAAAGTGGCATGGGGAAAAAAAAAACAACCACTAAAACAGAGAGGATAAGAAAATATGTGCTCCCCAAACTTTCATATTCATATTTTGGTGACCTCCATTTAGAAGGAGTGTGCAGAGATCCATTGGCATTGCCCAGAAGGTTTGTTTGGCTTTGTTTTGAAATACAAGTGTTGCTATGGACTGAACTATGTTTCTCCTCACCCCCACCCCTTTTATTTGTGCAATGCAGCCCTCTGGTGTTAATACACCTCTATATATGGTGTTATTTCAAATGGCCCCTTGGGAGAGTAATTACTTTTAAATAAGATCATGTGAATGGAGAGCTCACTGTGGGATGAGCATTCTTATAAGAAGGCCTTATAAGACCACCTCAATCACTCTGTTTCCTCCGCGTAAGGACATAGAACAAGTCACCATCTGCAAAGCAGGAAGAGAGCTCTCACCAGATCCCACCCTGCCAACACTGTGACCCAGCCTCCAGAATGGTGTGGAAATAAATTTCTGTTGTTTACCCCACCCAGTCTGTGGTATTTTGTTATGGAAGCCCAAGCAAACACAAGTATTTTTTCAGATAAAAACGTTTGAGAGACATTTGCTTGTAAATGCATAAAATACCTGGAGGGAGATGCGGGGAACTAATAACAGTGTGCCTGTTTGGAGTTGGAGAGTGCCTGGGGCACAGAGACAGGAGGAAGGCTTTGGAGCTTTTGAATTTTGAACCATTTGGGTGTGTTGCTGCTGCTGCTGCTGCTGCTGCTAAGTCGCTTCAGTCGTGTCCAACTCTGTGCGACGCCATAGACAGCAGCCCACCAGGCTCCCCCATCCCTGGGATTCTCCAGGCAAGAACACTGGAGTGGGTTGCCGTTTCCTTCTCCAATGCATGAAAGTGAAAAGTGAAAGTGAAGTCGCTCAGTGGTGTCCGACTCTTCGCGACCCCATGGACTGCAGCCTACCAGGCTCCTCTGTCCATGAGATTTTTCCAGGCAAGAGTACTGGAGTGGGCTGCCATTGCCTTCTCCATTTGGGTGTGTTACCTAGGTCAAAAATGAATAAACGGATGAATGTATGAAGAAATGCACATATAAGGAAATGAATCTTGCCAAGGCCTCTTTTGCTATGGGATAAAATTCAGAGCAGTTTTTAAAAAAGTATCCAAAAGGAAAAGACTGTTCCTTTTCATTAATTCAGAAAGTAAAATAGTAGAAAAAGTAAGACACACGGTTTTAAAACCTTTTTTTTTTTTTTTTAAATTTCTTGGCCACGCTGCACAGCATGTGGCATCTTAATTCCCTGACCAGGGATTGAACCCATGCCCCCTGCGTTGGAAGAATGGAGAGTTAACCACCAGACCACCAGGATGTCCCCCACCACCTTTCCCCTGCCCCCCTTACCAAGAAAGATCCCAAGACCTTTTAATCATGACTGAAAACACTGAGCTATCATGACTGTTTCTCAGTTAGGTATTTCTCTAATAACAAAAGTAATGTGTTTTTTGGAAGTGTGAGATAACACTCATCCTAAACTACCTGTATCTTCAATTTAGCATCTCCTAAGCTGAATCTCAACAGTGTTCATGGACAGGTCACTGGACAGGTGGGAAAGTGTGACTGACTGGGAACTGAAGTAGGAAAAAAATAGCAGTGTGAACAAACTGTGTTTAAAATATCTTGTTATACATTTTACAAAGACATGCCCATGTGAACACCTCTTTCAGAGCCCAGAAGGGGCTGTGCAAAGTCAGAATCCTGACACATAAGTTTCATGAGCTTCATGGAGAACTGAACTCTGAAACTGGCAAGCATTTTCATACATATTTGGAGCCAGGAGAAACTATCAGGGCTGTTATTTTAGCTGAATATCTGAGATTCTTTTACTAATTTGAATGAATTAGTAATGTCTTTTAAATTTTATCACAATACCATTAATACCTAGTATAGGGCTTTCTGCCAGAGCTAAAAATTTATAGTGAGAAGCAATTCTTTTAATCGTTCTCTTTGAAAAGTCACTTTGATAAACCAGGGCAGTGGCTTGTAACTCTATCTCTAATCAGTAAGTTAAGGGATTAATGTAAAAGTCTCCTTTCTAGTGGCGTTAACAAAATGAGGTTCTATTTTACCTAAATAAACTGTCATCTGGACTGATACAGACCTGTGATTTCATACCATGAAATATTCTGCTTCAAGCAAAATATTTACTATAATTGGCAAGTTTCAAAGAGCAAAGTTAGAGTAACATCCTCTTACTGCTAAGATGTTATGAAACATAATTTACTCTGTCCTTGAGATAGGCACTTGAGAGCCTTGTAGCACCCGAGGCTTTCGTCTCCACCATGAACATTAGTTGTTTGGCTCTTGGCTGTGCATCAGTTTATACCAGTGATGTGAGAGTGAAATATGACAGCAAACCAAACTCTATCAGCTCCACTCACCAAATATTTGAGTTTCTTCAGTTTATCTTGCATTATTTGGTGGCAACCAAATATCCGAAGACGAATTAGATATCTATTCTCATTGAGCTTGACAGGAGAGGCCCAGATAAGAAAAATGCAGCAAGTGATCAAACTTCTTTTGTGCTAATTAATTAAATATCTTCCTTTAGCTGGTATCTTGAGCCAAGTACTTAGGAAATTCAAGGTAAAGTGATGTTATTAATACATTCAGTTATGACAAAAAGGCTGCACTCAATATACCAGCAAATTTGGAAAACTCAGCAGTGGTCACAGAACTGGAAAAGGTCCGTTTTCATTCCAATCCCAAAGAAAGGCAATGCCAAAGAATGTTCAAACTACTGCACAATTGCACTCATCTCACACGCTAGCAAAATAATACTCCAAATTCTCCAAGCCAGGCTTCAACAGTATGTGAACTGAGAACTTCCAGATGTTCAAGCTGGATTTAGAAAAGGCAGAGAAACAAGAGATCAAATTGTCAACAGCCATTGGAACATCGAAAAAGCAAGAGAGTTCCAGAAGAACATCTACTATATTGACTATGCCAAAGCCTTTGACTGATCACAACAAAATGTGGAAAATTCTTAAAGAGATGGGAATACCAGACCATCTTACCTGCTTCCTGAGAAATATGTATGCAGGTCAAGAAGCAACAGTTAGAACCAGACGTGGAACAACAGACTGGTTTCAAATTGGCAAAGGACTACATCAAGGCTGTATATTGTCACCCTACTTATTTAACTTATATGCAGAGTACATCATGCAAAATGCCAGGCTAAATGAAACACAAGCTGGAATCAAGACTGCTGGGAGAAATATCAATAACTTCAGATATGCAGATGACACCACCCTTATGGCAGAAAGCAAAGAAGAAATAGAGCCTCTTGATGAAAGTGAAAGAGGAGGTGAAGAAGTTGGCTTGAAACTCAACATTCAGAAAGTGAAAGAGGAGAGTGAAAAAGTTGGCTTAAAACTCAACATTCACAAAACTAAGATTATGGCATCCAGTCCCATCACTTCATGGCAAATAGATGGGGAAACAGTGGNAAAAGAGGAGGTGAAGAAGTTAGCTTGAAACTCAACATTCAGAAAGCGAAAGAGGAGAGTGAAAAAGTTGGCTTAAAACTCAACATTCACAAAACTAAGATTATGGCATCAAGTTCCATCACTTCATGGCAAATAGATGGGGAAACAGTGGAAACAATGACAGACTTTATTTTTTTGGGGGGAGGGGTGACTGCAGCCAGGAAATTAAGATGTTTGCTCCTTTGAAGAAAAGCTGTGACCAACCTAGACAGCATAGGTAAAGCAGAGACACTACTTTGGCAACAAAGGTCCACCTAGTCAAAGCGATGGTTTTTCCACTAGTAATGTATGGGTGTGAGAGTTGGACTGTAAATAAAGCTGAGCACCGAAGAATTGATACTTGTGAACTGTGGTGTTGGAGAAGACTCTTGAGTTTCCCTTGACTACAAGGCAATCTAACCAGTCCATCCTAAAGGAAATCAATCCTGAATATTCACTGGAAGGACTGATGCTGAAGCTAAAACTCCAATACTTTGGCCACATGATGTGAAAAACTGACTCACTGGAAAAGACCCTCATGCTGGGAAAGATTGAAGGCAGGAGGAGAAGTGGACAACAGAGGGTGAGATTGTTGGATGGCATCACCGACTCAATAGACATGAGTTTGAGCAAGCTCCGGGAGTTGGTGATGGACTGGGAAGCCTGGCATGCTGCGGTCCATGGGGTCGCAAAGAGTCGGACACGATTGAGAGGACTGAACTGAACTGAGGACAAAGAGAGAAAGATACCAGCTGCTTCAATAACATTTGATAACTTTCTGAAGCCTTTATTATGCCCCAAGCACTAACTTAAATAATTGGCATACAAGCAAGAATCAAATGCAAGCCCCCAAACTTCAAAGTCCAGATGGGGAAACATAAAATGAAAAAGAGGAAAGTAGAGCTCTTCATTCAACAAGACAAGATAAATACCTTTTCCCACCCCAGAAATCGTTTTTTATTTCTTTCCCAACCAATCCCAAACAGCACACTCAAAACGAAAAGGAGGAGGAGGAGACACTGTCCTGACAAAAAGCCCCTCTGGAACAGCTAGCTATACCATCACAGTTAAAGCTAAGGGTCCCAATGTTCACAGCAGCACTGTTTACAATGCCAAGACAGGCGAGCAACCTAAAAGTCTTTCAACAGAGGAATGAATAAGGAAGATGTGATACATATATACAAAGGAACATTACTCAGCCATAAAAAAGAATGAAATAATGCCATTTGCGGTAACATGGATGGACCCAGAAAGAATCATATTAAGTGAAATAAGTCAGATGAAGACAAATATCATACTCTATCACTTCTATGTGGAATCCAAAAATGATACAAAGGAATTTATTCACAAAATAGAAATAGACTCACAGACAGAAAACAAACTCATGGTTACCAACAGGGATAGTGGGGAGGTAGTGGCAGGGGAGTTGAGATAAATTCGGAACTGGGGATTAATATATACTCACTCCTGTATATAAAATATAAAAATAAGCAAACAATAAGGACCTACTGTTTAGTCTAGGGAACTGGACTCAATATTTTGTAATAGTCTATAATGGAGAAGAATCTGAAAAAGAAAAAAATATGTATGTATGAAAAACTGAATCACTCTGCTATACATTTGAAACTAACACAACATTGTAAATTAACTATACTTCAATTAAAAAAAAAAAAAAAGCTCAGGCTCAAGATCACCTGGGGTCAAATCCTTTTAAATCTTGTTTCTTGCCCTTAAGTTTGCTGTGGCTTTGGGGAAGTCACTTCAATTTTCTGCNAGCTGTGCTAAGAACTTTACATAGTCTTTCTTCAAAAATGCAACAGTTCTATCGATACAGATTCAGCTTCAGAGGAGGAAAGCAAGATCTGGAGTGGGTAAATAATTTGCCCACTCTCAGACAGTTGATAAGAGGTAGGAGGGAGCCTTGAACCCAGTGTTTTCTGACTCCAAAGCTCAGCGTCTCTACTACCATGCAATCTTCCATGTACGTGTGAGAAAAAGAAATATGACACTCTAAGATGATAAATTATTGGAAATGTTATTGACGCTGATTTTGGTAAATAGGAATTATATGTTTAGCTCTCATACTGCATACTGCAAGGATAGTTTCATATACCGTTTTCTTTAAATAAGAATGTGATTAAACAAGGTTGAATCACCGGGTAATAATAGAGAATTTAAAATGGTTGTTCATTATTCTTGGACCACCACAGTGATTAGTTTCCGATGAAAGGGATGAAAAAATTCAGAGCTCATTCTCAAACAGTCGTAGGTCTGGCTTTTCTCTCCTTACTATAATTTTCCACCCAAGATAGCTGGTTATTCCTTAAAAATGCATTCCAGTATACAGTAGGTGCAGACAAATACTTTTTGACTCCACTTAGATGAGATATTTCGAATAGTCAAATAAATAGAGCCAGAAAGTGTTAATACATGGGTACATGCCAGAGGCTGGGGGTGGCGTGAGGAGGAGGGGGAATGGGGACCTAGTGTTTAATGGGGACAGAGTTTCAGTTCAGGAAAACTTGGAAGATGGATGATGGTGAGAGCTGCACAGCCATGTGACACTCAGTGCCACTGAAATGTACAGTTAAATATGGTTAAAATAGTATGTTTTACATTATGTAATTTTTATCTCAATAAAAAGTTTTTAGAAAGATACCTGGTAATTTTCAGTGTTTTTCTGGGCGTAGTAATCCACAAGGAAGTGGATTAATGGTTCATGACACATTTCCATCATTGGTGCCTCTTTAGCCATCTTTATTCATATAATTATTAATTTACAGTAATAATGTAATAAGCACTCAGGAAACCATAACCCAGTATCAAAACTGGAATCTTAACAATAGCTTACACAAGTGTGATCCTCGGTGTACCATCCTATTCCATTCCTCGAGTGGCTGCTATCCTGAATCATCATTTCTTGTATTTGTGTGTATATTCCTCTGTACAATCTTAAAGAGTGTGCATATATGTTTCCCCTCAACTTTTTATTTAAAAAGTTAAAATCTGCTTTATCTTAGGGCTTTATCTCTGCAGGTGTTGCAGAGATAAAGAATCTGCCTGCCAGTGGGGGAGACATGGATTCTATCCCTGGGGTCGGGAATATCACCTAGAGAAGGAAATGGCAACCCTCTCCAATATTCTTGCCTGGAAAATTCCACGGACAGAGCCTGGCAGGCTACACTCCGTGAGTTCACAAAAGAGTTAGACATGGCTGACTGATCGAGCACTGATCTTTTCTCTCGCCTTCCCTTCCTCCTTAGACTGTGTAACTGAGCCCAGAAAACATCAGGGGAGGGTGGGGATGTGCTGGTCAAGAGTCATCTGTCTGGGAATTCCCTGGCAATCAATCCAGTGGTTAAGATTCCAAGCTTCCCCCATAGGGAGGAGGTATGGGTTGGATCCCGGATCGGAGAACTAGGATTCTGCATGCCCTGTGACAAAAATAAAAAAAAAATGAAAAACCCAGCTCTTCCATGCTGCCCTTTAGTCCAGCACTTTCCATGAGTCGCCTAGTGATTTACAGTTGTTTAGTTTAAGATGACAAGAACACCAACTATGAGGGCCAGAAGACAGAGACAGGTTATCTCTGAATCCACAGCGCTTAGCACACAGGAATGGTTCGGTAAATGATTGTGTAGTGAAACAGAGGTAAGGGTAGGGCAAGAATGGTATACACATACTGATGACAAAGACATATTGGCTATTTAAAAAGATTGAAGATAGAAGGCAAGGCTATAGAAGGAATTTGGGGGGGGAGTTCATTAGGTTATTTTACAGAAGTAAAAAGGATGTGATTCATTATTCATACAGATACAAAAGTCAGACAGAGCATGTCTTGCTATACATGCATAAATTTTATGAATTCTATGAGGTGTTCAATATTTTTGGCAATACTTTTTTCTTTTGAAACTCTTTTAAAAACTACATCTTTCAAAAAAAATTTTTTAATTAAAAAAAAAGATATCTTTCTCAATACCACAAGAAAACTCTCTTGTGGTTTTCTTCTTACCACTGGTTTCTGCTTTCCAGTCTCTTTCCCTGGCTGATTTCCTTTCTCTCCATCATGGTTCCCAAGGTTCCCACCTGGGTGTTCACTCCTCACTCTATTCTCTTTCTTTGCAGAGACAGTCTCATTGAACTCGAAGGTGACCAAGTGCATAGCTCTAATTCTCACCTCTCTTCTGAGCTCCAAGCTCACTTCTACTGGACATTTCCACCTGGGTTTCCCATTGGCATCTTAATCTCTAATATCTTTCTCAACCAGATATTGCTTCTCCATTTCACCCACTCTGGAAGTTGTGATGGTCTCCTTTCCTCCCCAGCCATGTCTAATTCGACATGTACAGTCTACCTTTTCTTTTCTTTCCTTTCCTATTGCCACTCCCTCAGCTTATGTCCTTATCACTTTTTTTTTTTTTTGTATTTATTTATTTGTCTCCAGGTCTTAGCTGCAGCATGCAGGATACTCAATCTTCGCTGCAGCACCATAGATCTTTAGTTGTGACATGCAAACTCTTAGTTGAAGCATGTGAGATCTAGTTCTCTGTTGTCATTAGTCACTAAGTCGTCTCTGACTCTTTTGCGACCCCCATGGGCTATAGACTGCCAGGCTCCTCTGTCCATGGGTTTCTCCAGGTAAGAATATTGGAGTGGGTTGCCATTTCCCTCTCCAGGGGATCTGACCCAGGGGTCTAACCCAAGTCTCCTGCATTGCAGGTGGATTCTTTACCACTGAGCCACCTAGGGAATAGTTCTCTGACCAAGGATCCATTCCAGACCCTCTGCACTGGGAGCTCAGAGCAACTGGACCACCAGGTAAGGCCCCCTGTCCGCTCACTTCCTGGTTATCATTTCAATAACTGCCTGGTTGTTCTCCCTCCAGTGCCTCCTCTATCTCTATAGCCGCGTTAGTACTTCCTTTAAACTTATTCAGTAGCTCTTGGTCACAGAGATAATAGAGCCTAAATTGATTAGCCTGGCATTCTCCTTTCTTTACAATACAGTTCCAGTCTACCTAACCTATCCCATCTCCTGATAGCCCTGATGCTTCATGCTGTTCTACATCCCGTAGCGTCAGACAACTTGGGATTCTTCAGTCACATTGTATTGCATTCTTTCTGGAAGGACTATCTGCTTTTTTTAAAAAAAAAAAAAAAACAAAAAAAACCACATTTTTTAAAGATTTATTCACTTATTTTATTTTTGGCTGTGCTGGGCCTTCACTGCTACCTGTGGGCTTTCTCTGGCTGTGGTGAGCAGGAGATGCTCTCTTAGTTCTGATGGGCAGGCTTCCTACAGCAGGGGCTTCTCTTGTTGCAGAGCACAGCTGTAGATGTGCGGGCTTCAGTAGTTGCCACGCATGGGCTTGGTTGCTCTGCGGCATGTGGACCATCCCAGACCAGGGATGTCTCCTGCATCCCTGGTTAATGTCTCCTGCATTAACCCATGTCTGCTGCATTGTCAGAGGGATTCTCAACCATTAGACTACTAGGGAAGTCCCTGGAATGACTATCTCTTTTACCTATAATTCGTTGAATGAGAAAGGTCTACACTGTTCTGGCTAAGAGGAGGAGAAAGGCCTCAGTTTTAGTCGGTAGTAATGGAAGGCATGAATGCAGTAGTTTCTTTTTCTTTTTACTCTCTTTTTTTAAAAATTATTTTTTAAATTTTTGGCCTCACTGTACAATAGCATGTGAATCTTAGTTCCCCAGTCAGGGACTGAATCCCCTACATTGGAAGCAGGAGTCTTAAACCACTGACCATCATGAAAGTTCTGAACTCAGTCATTTCAAGAGAAACTGAAAGTCAGCCCGAACAGGGAAACAGCAGCCTTAAAAAGTTGAAGGCAAACCAATGAAAGGAAAGAAAACAACTAGTTAAAGTTTCACTGTCCATTATCAGGTTCTGGTTGACTTTGGTGACAGGATCATGAATTTAGGGTAATTATATAATAATGAGAAAATTTACATGCAAATAAAGCAGTCATTAGGGATCTTGGCCTAGTCAGCATTCTTTCGAAGAAAGTCAGGGGATAGTTTTGGAAGTGGTCTGTGCCTTAAACAAAGAATTAAGTCATGGAGGAGAAGAAAAGGGGTTATGTACACACAGGATTATCAAGCCCATGCTAGGGAGAGTATTCTGGTTCCATACACCTGTGTTTTCCCCACTGTTTTTGCTCAGAGTTGCTGTAAATAAAGCATGTGGTTATAAATACCTTTCAGAGTCTGTTCACATGTTTCTGTTTGGAAGGAAATCCTAGTAATCAAGAAGTTAGACTGGAGGGACTTCCCTGGTGCTCTAATGGTAAAGAGTCTGCCCTCCAAATGCAGGGGATCACAGGTTCAATCCCTGGCCAGGAAGTAAGAACTCACAGGTTACAAGGCATGCTCAAAAAGTTAAAAAAAAAAAAATATATATATATATATATATGGAATAGATTGGAAAAAATGATGGACACATGCTGTCTCCCAGGAACTTGCAACAATCTAGGCAGTTTCCTGTGTTTCCCTGGTGGCTCAGATGGTAAAGAATCTGCCTATAATGCAGAAGGCCAGAGTTTGATCCCTGGATCAGAAAGATTCCCTGGAGAAAGGAATGGCTACCCACTCCAATATTCTTGCCTGGAGAATTCCATGGACAGTGGAGCCTGGTGGCCTACAGTCAACAGATTCACTGAGAATCGGATGCAACTGGACGACTAACACTTTTTCATCACTTTCAGGCAGTTTCCTAGATTGGGTTGCTCTTCCTATCCTGTCATTACTAAGCCAGGAAGGGGTGAAGGGGTGTAGAGGGCACCCTATCTAACCGTATCCTGGGGGTTAGAGCAGGGAGACAGTCTATGAGGAACAAATGATGTCTCCACAAAGTGTAATCCTAAGTTGTTTTTTTTTTTTTTTTTTTTTTAAAAAGAAGGCTGAGAGGGAAGTGAAGGGAAAAGAGAGTCAGTTTCTTATGTACCAAAATGATCTCATCTCCCATATACTGCTATATGAGAAAGCAAGATGCAGACCATGAGTATGCAATGCTAGTTTTGGGGTAAGAAGTGGGAAGATAAGAATATATATGGAGCATTTGCTAACAGGTAGTTAGCATAGGGAAAAGGAGTCCAAAATGGCTGTGGCTAAAAGACAAGGAAGGGAAAAGCCTGTGAAAATAGAACAGAGGAAGGTCAAAGGAAGGTCCGAGGACCACCGGAGTGAGGACTTCAGGTAGAAGGGCACTCCTGGCTAAGCCCAATTTGCATAGGACAGGCCCAGGGGGAAGAAAAAAACATATAAAAAGAGGAGCCAAAGGGCTCTCTCTCTCTCTTCTGCGTGCTGGGGCGCTCTTCTCTTCCCCTCTTTGGGTCGACATGCCCTCACGCCTCGAAGATGGATTTTCCTGCTGTTATCTAAATAAAATAGAACTGTAATACGGAGCTCTAACACCGATTTGTCTAAGAGCTACAACACGGTCCGTTCGAAACCTGAGAGCTATAACACGGTCTGTCCAAGACCCGAGAGCAGTGACACGCCGAAGGGGGCTTTAGTGTCTGTCACTCCAAATCTTTGTTGTGACGAGACAGAACTGAAGAGCATACACTCGCCTGACAATACTATAAAATTACATAACAATGTAATCAAAATGCTTTTCTATGATGGGAGAAACTGAGAAGCTAGATGGAGACAAAGTTAGCAAGGTATCTGACTTATGATTTCTATATGGTTTTGCTATTTGAAATATCCAAACGTTTTATCTACTGACCAAAGTAAATAAAGTAGTAAAATAAAATTTAACTGTTGATGAGTAATTGTTCCCTTCAGAAAAATTTTCAGATGATTATCAGACCATTGGCAGGAAGAGATGTTCTTTACAGTGTTGATTCTAATAGAACAAAGAAAAATAACTCTGACAAGCAATCGGCTAGATACAATGTACGCAATTATACAATGAATACATGGAACTGTAAAGAGGTATGGCGTAAATACATAATTATTGAGAGTAATGGGAAAATATGATACCAAATAGTAAACTTAATATAATCTCTATACAAGGAAATAAAAAACTGGAACGATGTGTACCGAAGTGTTCATTTGAGAAGGTAGGTGACTTATGTTTAACTTTTGTTTTTCTTTTTTTTTTTTAAGGTAAGAATGGATTTATTTAGAGAGAAACATACTCCACAGACAGAATGTGGGCCGTTGCAGAGGGTGAGGCCTAATCTTTGTTTTCTACTGTGGTTAAGTAATGAGTTAGTTTTTTATGTATTAAAGAGGGGAGGAGAGATAAATTAGGAGTTTGGAATTAATTCATACATACTACTTTATAAACAACAAGATCTACTGTAATAGCATAGGAAACTATATTCAATATCTTATAATAACCTATGCTTTAGAGGAAAAGACTCTGAAAGAGAATATATACATATTTATGTATAATTGAATCACTTTGCTGTAACTGGAAACTAACACAACATTGCAAATTAATTATATTTCAATTAAAATGTATAAATAATGTTGACAAATTTTTAAAAATTAGGCATAAAATGAACAAAGTTTAAAAAATATCACCATTCACTATCCCTGTCTCTACTCATTAAGTAGGAGATTCTTTCATATTTTGTATTATTCAGGTAGTGGTAAAGAAACACTGACATTTACTGAGTGTTTCCCATGTCCAAGGCATTACTGTTAGTGCCTTATTTAAAGCACTTACTGTTAAGTGCTTTATAAGGATTATAAATTAATGATCAAAATAACATTATAAAGTTCTGAAATATTATATGAGTTATTAGACTTCCATTCTACAGGTAAGGATCCCAAGGCTTGCCAAGGGTAAGTCTCTAGCCCAAGTAACCTTGATAATAATCAATGATCAGTAATCAATGGTGAGTGTCTTGAACTTAGTCTGACTTCAGAGCTTACGATCTCATCACTGTGCCGTCATATTATATGTACCTTTGTTGGGGTCGTATCTCTCTTTGTTATAACAATCTTGGCACCCCTGGTACTTTCTTTAGCAGTTCTTCAGTTTCTAAAAACAGTTCAGAGCTTGACTTTTAAAACACAGCTAAGTGTTTGTTGGATAAATGAATGTATTTTTTCTAAGCCAGAGTAGAGGTTGTCCAACTTAACATATCTCTGGATATCATGGAGTGCAGCGGTTCCTAATCATATTGCTTGGTTGCCTTGCAGGAATATTTGTCTTTCCAGACACATCTCTATGAATTCCATGTTTCTGATAGTCATCCATTCCTGTATTTTTCTCATTCTATCACTAAGCCTATGGAGGAAAATTGATAAAATGTATATTTGGTACCTGTTAATAGTATGTAAGAGACTGTCCTGAGCACCAGATGTACAAGGCTTATAAAACTATCAGTTATCAGACAGAAAAAGAAAAACATCATATGATATCACTTATACATGGAATCTAAAAAGTGATACAAAAGAACTTATTCATAAAAACAGAATAGACTCACAGGCATAGAAAACAAACTTATTGATTACTCAAGGGGATAGCACCCACTCCAGTGTTCTTACCTGGAGAATCCCAGGGATGGGGGAGCCTGGTGGGCTGCCGTCTATGGGGTCTCATAGCATCAGACACAACTGAAGTGACTTAGCAGCAGCAGCAACAAAGGGGAGAGCTAGGGGAGAGGGGATAAGTTAGGAGTTTGGTATTAACCTATACACACTACAATATATACAATAGGAAAACAACGAAGACATAGTGTATAGCACAGGGAACTATACTCAATATCCTATAATAACCTATTATGGAAAAGAATATATATATACATATATATGTGTGTATGTGATTCAGCTATACATACATATACTCTCTACCATTGAAACTAATACAACATTGTAAATCAACAATACTTCAATTTTAAGAGACGTCAGTTGTAAGGANCTCCGTCCATGGGATTTTCCAGGCAAGAGTACTGGAGTGGGGTGCCATTGCTTTCTCCGAGGTTTACTGGGATGCAAGATTTTTTCCTATATATTCCATGTTTCCCTGTCATGTGGGTTGAAATTATTCTCTTTGCTGTCACCCAAAACCACACAGTCTTGAATCCTTCTGAATTCTCTTCATAGTATCGTCCATATGATTTTATCCTTTGCTGATTGTTTCTCATATGACAACTGCATATCCTATATCCTTGAAGTCATAGTCTNCATGTGGGTTGAAATTATTCTCTTTGCTGTCACCCAAAACCACACAGTCTTGAATCCTTCTGAATTCTCTTCATAGTATCGTCCATATGATTTTATCCTTTGCTGATTGTTTCTCATATGACAACTGCATATCCTATATCCTTGAAGTCATAGTCTAGACCAGAGCTCTTCATCCCAAAACACTCAAGAGGAAAACCCTTAGATGTAATCATGTCCATGGTCATCCTCAACTTGGGAAGCAAACCTTGACCTTGCCCTTTTCTCCTGCCTATCCGCCCCATTTATCCCACAGAAGTCTGGCATTGACTTAAGGAATTGGTTCTAACCCTGGAGCTGAGATCATCAGGGGCTATTGATACAGATTGCTGGGCCCCAGCCTCAGACTTTGGATGTGGTCGGGGGTGAGGTGCAATGATTTGCAATTGTAGTAAGTTCCAGATGATCTTATCTTATGCTCCAGACACCACACCTTGAGAACCACTAGCCTTAGGTGTGATGGCAGAGGAAAAAGCCCTCCTGGTGAATCTGTTTTGGTGGGGTGCCCAGTCAGTGCGGAATCACTGGTTAATTTTTCCTTTTCCCCTAAAGATCAATGTTTCTTGACAAGTTCCATATCACCAGCAATGCCAGCTGAGCTTGTAAGGAACTGTGAGAAAGCTTCCATACCTCAAGGGACAAAGGTAGTAGGCTCAAACAAAAATACCCAGCATTTGTATTTAAAATAGAGAGCCAACAAAGACCCTCTGTATAGCACAGGGAACTCTGCTCAATATTATGTAACAACCTTAACGGGAAAGAATTTGAAGAAGAATAGATACATGTATGTGTAGAACTGAACTACCTTGCTGTATACCCGAAGCTAACAGAGCATTGTTAATCAGCTACACTCCAATATAAAATTAAATGTTTTTTACAAAAGGTACAAGCCTTCAGTTGTATAACAAGTAAGCGACAAGAATGTAACCTACAGCATAAGGAAGATTATGGTCAATGATATTGTAATAACTTTATATGGGGACAGACGATTACTATTATGGTGATCATTTCATAAAGAATGCCAGTGTCAAATGTTACGTAGTACACCTGAAACTGGGCACAGTTTGATACTGTGCATCAAATGTATTTCAATTAAAAATAAATATATATCTAAAAAAATACAGCACTACAATACATATAAATTTCAGTTTCTTCACCTACAGGTGGATTTCCAGCTGTGCTGGCTTTTCAAAAAGAGATGCTTTGCCATATTCTTTCTATGAAAGAGATAATATTTGCTAAGGTTGAAACTTGTAGATATCTATTAGGCAATTATTTTCAGAAATAGGGGAGAGAACAGGAACCTTGGAATGGGAGTACCTGGGCTCTAGTCTGGGTTGCTTCATGACATTTTACAAATACTCAGTCTTCTCATCTATAAGGTGAGGGACCTACATTTCTTCTCAGAGGGCCCTTGCAGCACTATGATTCTAGAAACAACTTCCTTAAAAAGGAAGGAAGGAAGGAAGCCTATCAAATCCTATTGATTCAAACATTCCCAATTTGATGTGCCGAAGGTCTGGTCTTGATGTGCCTAGCTGGTCTCCCTTGGTAGGCTCAAATGAGTCTGCAGCATCACTCTTAAACATGAGGCCATTCATGGAACATTTTAACATATCCATCATGGTAGGCTGAATAATACCCACCCCCCCCCCCGCCCCAAAATGTCCAGATGCTATTCCTGGAAAATGTGAATATTATATGATAACGGGAACTTTGCAGATTTGATTAAGTTAAAGAATTCTGAGATGGGGAGATTAGCCTAGATTATTCGGGTGGGCCCTAAATGTAATTACAAGTGTCCTTGTAAGAGGGAGGAGATGGCCATGTGGTGGCGGAAGCTGGGGGAGAAAATGTGACGTGATGTGAGGACGTGAACCGAGGAACCAGGACAGCCTCTAGAAGCTGGGGAAGGCAAGGAACAGATTCTCACCTAGAGCCTCCCCCTGACACTTGACACTCCTACTCGGCTGACACCTTGGTTTTCCTCCCTTAAGACTCATTTCAAATATCTGCCCTCCAGAACGGCAAGATTGAAAAAAAAAGTATGCTGTTATGAGCTGTCAAATTTGTGGTAATTTGTTTCACAGCCATGAAAACACTGATATCTGTTTATGGAGCACCTCCTAAGGGGCGGGTACTTTACACACAGTATCTCTAATTACTGCAGTATCGAAGCAGTATGGGTATTATAATATCTTCTAATACATACATAAGTTAACTGAGGCTCAGAGAGGCAGACTATTATAACCCAAACCATACACGCAAATCAGTGATGCAACCCAGCTTCAAGCCGAGGTCTGCCTGATGCCGAAGTCTTTCCCTTTTGTTATATGTTTCTGACCACAAGAAAAACGCACTGCATGCAAGTACTTAGCACTATGTTTGGCATATGGCTAGGTCTTGATTAATGTTAGCTTTTATTATTGTCATTATACGTCTGTGTCTTTGACTACAGCTGCCAGCCCAAGTGTACATGGAGCGTAGTCACCCTACAGCCAGGGTGGCCTAGGGCCCAGTAGATGGAAAGGGTCTCTTTGGCCTTTCCATAACCCATGTGCCTGGAGAGCTTCAAAGCCACAGAGACGCGCTTCGATTTCCACATATCCCTCCTTCCACATATCCCACTGTCTCTTTCTTTCTTTTTTGTTTTTGAGATTTTTTTGATGTGGACCATTTTTAAAGTCTTTACTGAATGTGTTTACAAGATGGCTTCTGTTTTATGTTTCAGTTTTTTATCCGCAAGGCATGTGGGATTTTAGCTCCTTGAACAGGGATTGAATCTACACTCCCTGCAATGGAAGGAGAAGTCTTAACCACTGGACCACCAGGGAAGTCCCTCCCACTGTTTCTAGAAAGGAGAAAAGAAAAGGAGCTACAGCCAAAAGGAGAATGAGTGGGAAAATGTACACAGAGAGAAGACTTCTTAGACTGAGCCTCTTTAAGCTGGTATCCTGCTAAATTGGTTCCTTCTCTGCCTCCTTTTGAAGGTCCCCAGATAGACCTCTTGGAGAAGGCAATGGCACCCCCACTCCAGTACTCTTGTCTGGAAAATCTCATGGGCAGAGGAGCCTGCTAGGCTGCAGTCCATGGGATTGCTAAGAGTCAGACACGACTAGGCGACTTCACTTTCACTTTTCACTTTCATGCTCTGGAGAAGGAAATGGCAACCCACTCCAGTGTTCTTGCCTGGAGAATCCCAGGGACGGGGGAGCCTGGTGGGCTGCCGTCTATGGGGTCGCACAAAGACACGACTGAAGTGACTTAGCAGCAGATAGACCTCTGTGCCTGCATTGACACTCTCCTGGAAACTCCACATCCTTACTTTCAGCCTCACACATACTGCTGTCTGAGAAGCAGAGAGACTGAAGAGCAGTGGGATGCAGGCAGAAAGTGAGAGAACCCTGCCCTAAAAACAAATATCTCTTCTTGTTTTCTTTTTCCATCTCTGTACTGGAATACCCCAACATTAGTTTATATCAATATATCAAAACGAAGATAGTTTCATGTGAAGAGATGTAAAATTTGAAGTGTGACAAAATGTTCTTATTGTATGGTGTGGGAAAACAGGTCCCTAAGAGATCTGAGCAGATAAAGCAAGTGTGTGACATGCATGGTTCCCTTCCCCCAGCTCTGACCTGCGGCAGGCATCACTAGTTGATCACAGCACTCTTCTCTACTGAACCTCGACCAATTAATTAGAGATGACACTATAAAGGACACTTACTTGGGACTTCCCTGGTGACCCAGTGGTTAACACTCTGAGCTTCCAGTGCAGGGGGTGCAGGTTTGATTCTTGGTCAGAGAACTAAGACCCCATGTGGTCCCAAAAAGAAAAGAAAAGAAAAAAAGGACACTTATTTGGCATACTTGCNCTACTGAACCTCGACCAATTAATTAGAGATGACACTATAAAGGACACTTACTTGGGACTTCCCTGGTGACCCAGTGGTTAACACTCTGAGCTTCCAGTGCAGGGGGTGCAGGTTTGATTCTTGGTCAGAGAACTAAGACCCCATGTGGTCCCAAAAAGAAAAGAAAAAAAAAAAAGGACACTTATTTGGCATGCTTGCAATATGACATAGCTTTGAAGATTAGGAACTCTGAAAACTCTTCCTCAGTTGCAATTCACTTATCAATTCTCTGAATTCTTTCTGAATTCTACCCCTCTATTAAAGTCCAGGTCTCATCCTACCCACTCTGGGGAGCCTCCTTAATCATGCTCACGTTAAGCTTCCCTAAATTCCTCTCCTTAGCTACTGATATATTCTGGAGAGGATCCAGATTTTGTGGGGACTGAAACTTGACAATAACATTGTAATATTTTCTATAAACGGGAAAGACTATATATTATTTTCATTTTTAACAAGACCTTTGAAAAATGGCACTTTAAGAGTTAAATCATTTCAGCAAGCTTCTCTAAACAATAGAATTTTAGCCACATCAAGTTTGGGCTGTTGCTTTCAAGGGTATTATTCTTTAAGTGGAACATATCATCATCTTTGGTCATTGAACAAACTGGCCAAACATAGTTGGTGTATTTTGTTTTCCTCTGCTTATGTCCTTGGGGTTATAAGTTAGGAATGTGACTGGAACAACACAAATCAAATACTTCCCTAACCAAATGCTATGATGTGTCTTATGGGAAATAACCTCAGTTAGTCCAGGGAAGTGGTTTAACTGTGAAGAAGAAGATGCGATTTTTGTTGACAAGCATTCATTCAGCAGATACAGATAAATATCAATGTTTGATCCTTTACTATATGCCAAACACTATTGAATACTCAGATGCTATAGTGGTGAATAAGACAAAAAGATATTCCTGCTTCTAGAGAACTTGCATTCTGGTAGGACAGATAGGCACTGAACAATAGCCTAAAAAATTCCCATAGTAATGAGAGCTATGCAGAAAAGAAAATGGTTGATGACAAAGCATAGACCAGTCAATTCTAAAGGAAATAAACGATAAATATTTTTTGGAAGCGCTGATGCTGAAACTGAAGCTCCAATACTTTGGTCACCTGATGCAAAGAACTGACTCATTGGAAACGACCCTGATGCTGGGAAAGATTGAAGGCAGGAGGAGAAGCGGACAACCGAGGAGAGGATAGTTGGATGGCATCACCCACTCAATGGACTTAAGTTTGAGCAAGCTCCGGGAGGTGGTGAAGGATACGGGAGCCTGGTGTGCTGCAGTCCATATGGTCCCAAACGGCCAGACACAACTTAGTGACTGAACAACAACAACAAGGCATAGATTGGATAATCACGGAAGATTTCTGGGGGAAAATGATCTTGAGGCTAAGACAAGAAGGAGGCAACTGTGAAGACCTGGAGGAAGGGCAGAGAAGATGCTCCAGGCAAAGGAAGCACTGTGTGCAGAGATCATAAGGGCATTAGGATCTGGGCAGGTCTCAGAAATAGAACTGAGGCTGTTGAAGCTGGGACCTGCAGGGGAAAAGGGTAGAGAGTAAGGTCAGTCAGGCAGGCAGCGGTGGCGGGGCATGTCAGGCTTTGCAGACAGGATCAGGAATTTGGTTTTAACTCCAAAGGCGATAGAAGCCACTGGAGGGTTTTAAGCAGAACAGTCATGAGATCTAATTTACATTTTGTTTTTTAAGCTGGGCCACTTGGCTTCNGGAAAGACTATATATTATTTTCATTTTTAACGAGACCTTTGAAAAATGGCACTTTAAGAGTTAAATCATTTCAGCAAGCTTCTCTAAACAATAGAATTTTAGCCACATCAAGTTTGGGCTGTTGCTTTCAAGGGTATTATTCTTTAAGTGGAACATATCATCATCTTTGGTCATTGAACAAACTGGCCAAACATAGTTGGTGTATTTTGTTTTCCTCTGCTTATGTCCTTGGGGTTATAAGTTAGGAATGTGACTGGAACAACACAAATCAAATACTTCCCTAACCAAATGCTATGATGTGTCTTATGGGAAATAACCTCAGTTAGTCCAGGGAAGTGGTTTAACTGTGAAGAAGAAGATGCGATTTTTGTTGACAAGCATTCATTCAGCAGATACAGATAAATATCAATGTTTGATCCTTTACTATATGCCAAACACTATTGAATACTCAGATGCTATAGTGGTGAATAAGACAAAAAGATATTCCTGCTTCTAGAGAACTTGCATTCTGGTAGGACAGATAGGCACTGAACAATAGCCTAAAAAATTCCCATAGTAATGAGAGCTATGCAGAAAAGAAAATGGTTGATGACAAAGCATAGACCAGTCAATTCTAAAGGAAATAAACGATAAATATTTTTTGGAAGCGCTGATGCTGAAACTGAAGCTCCAATACTTTGGTCACCTGATGCAAAGAACTGACTCATTGGAAACGACCCTGATGCTGGGAAAGATTGAAGGCAGGAGGAGAAGCGGACAACCGAGGAGAGGATAGTTGGATGGCATCACCCACTCAATGGACTTAAGTTTGAGCAAGCTCCGGGAGGTGGTGAAGGATACGGGAGCCTGGTGTGCTGCAGTCCATATGGTCCCAAACGGCCAGACACAACTTAGTGACTGAACAACAACAACAAGGCATAGATTGGATAATCACGGAAGATTTCTGGGGGAAAATGATCTTGAGGCTAAGACAAGAAGGAGGCAACTGTGAAGACCTGGAGGAAGGGCAGAGAAGATGCTCCAGGCAAAGGAAGCACTGTGTGCAGAGATCATAAGGGCATTAGGATCTGGGCAGGTCTCAGAAATAGAACTGAGGCTGTTGAAGCTGGGACCTGCAGGGGAAAAGGGTAGAGAGTAAGGTCAGTCAGGCAGGCAGCGGTGGCGGGGCATGTCAGGCTTTGCAGACAGGATCAGGAATTTGGTTTTAACTCCAAAGGCGATAGAAGCCACTGGAGGGTTTTAAGCAGAACAGTCATGAGATCTAATTTACATTTTGTTTTTTAAGCTGGGCCACTTGGCTTCTGAGATTTTAGCAGGGATCAAACCTGGGCCCAGGGCAGTAGTGAAAGCACAGAGTCCTAACCACTGGGTTGGCAGGGAGTTGCCCAATTTACATTTTTAAAAGAACATTCTTGATGCAGTGAGAAGAGTGAATTATAGGGAGGAGAGAGGGAAACAAAGAAACCTGGTTAGGATTGAAGGACAGTATTCTGGGCAGGAGACGGTGGCCTCAGAACAAGAACGGGGCTATTGCACAGACAGACCAGACTACTTGACACAAGACCTAGAAGTCACTCAAGTCAACTTCTGTGTGAGCTAAGTTGCTTCAGCTGTGTCCAACTCTGCAATCCCATGTACTGCAGCCCACCAGGCTCCTCTGTCCATGGAATTTTCCAGGCAAGAGTACTGGANGGGGCTATTGCACAGACAGACCAGACTACTTGACACAAGACCTAGAAGTCACTCAAGTCAACTTCTGTGTGAGCTAAGTTGCTTCAGCTGTGTCCAACTCTGCAACCCCATGTACTGCAGCCCACCAGGCTCCTCTGTCCATGGAATTTTCCAGGCAAGAGTACTGGAGTGGGTTGCCACGTCCTCCTTCAGGGAATCTTCCAGACCCAGGTATCAAACCTATGTCTTTTAGGTTTCTTGCATTGGCAGGTGGGCTCTTTACCACTTTACCTGGAAAGCTCCAAGTCAACTTGAAAGTGAAAGTGTTACTTGCTCAGTTGTGTCTGATTCTTGGTGACCCCTATGGACTGTAGCCCATCAGGGTCCTCTGTCCATGGGGTTTTCCAGAAAAGAATACTGGAGTGGGTTGCCATTTCCTCTTCCAGGGGATCTTCCCGACCCAAGGACTGAAGCTAAGTCTCCTGCATTGCACGCAAATTCTTAAGACCAAGTCAACTTGGTAAAACCTAATTTCCTCACCAATAAAAAGTGAAGAATACTATGCATCTCAGAGATTTGTTGTAGGAGTTCAATGAGATAAAACAGTGTCCAGTGAGTACTACATGACAGTTCACAAAACCAAAGGCTAGGGTGCTGGCAGTCTCCATCAGGAGTCAGCAGATTCAGGCCCCTCTGGCCCACCACTTGTTTTATTGAGCATTGCCATGTCCATGTGTTAGGTATGATTCGTTTCACGGAGCAACAGTAAAGTTGGGTAGTTGTAACACAAACTGCTTGGCCTATAAAATCTCAAATAAGTATTCTTTGCCCTTTACAAAAAAGTTGATTGACCCCTAGATTAGAATGAAGAGTTAGAATGAAGAAGAATCTGAGAGACATGCTAATTTATACACCTAGCAGGCAGTGCATTCGGAGAAATGTTAGTGGCATGTCATGGATGGCATTTTTCAACTGCTCTGCAAAAGAGAAGGCCCTTGCCGTAAAGAGGTGATTCATAAAGGGATGCAGCTGAAATGAACTTCAAGTGTCACTGTTGCATAAATCAACCAATAAAACCATGTAACATTTATATAGTGCCCCTGTACTTCCATTCTATTTATCAATACTTTTATTAAAATAATTCACTCTGGATTTATAAACTTAGTGTGAGACAAGATAAGCAATGGAAAAGATATATATCAATAAATTGGAAGAACCATAAACAGAATACAGAGTTCAGCTAGGCGCTCAACAAACATAACTTTAGCCTTCTTTCCTAAGCACCTTTGACTAGAGTCAATACCATTCATTTCACAGGGAATTCGAATAAGGGTCATAGGAGAAGTTTGCTTTTCCTTATTACTGTGTAGCTGAAAGTCACACGTTTATTTCAAATTGCTAACTAGTTTTGCTTCATGTTAACTTTTTATATGTATTTCTGTGGATTGATATCACTATTATCCACATTGCTATTGTTCAGTCGCTAAGTCGTATCTGACTCTTTGGGACCTCATGGACTGTGTAGCCCAGCAGGCTCCTCTGTCCATGGGTTTCTCCACGCAGGAGTACTGGAGTGGGTTGCCATTTCCTCCTCTAGGGGATCTTCCCGACCCAGGGATTGAACTCAGGTCCCTGCACTGGCAGGCGAATTCTTTATCACTGAGCCACCAGGGAAGCCATCATTCATATTACCATCACTTTATGTATTTTTGAAGCCTGAGACCAAAGTAGAGAAAGGGAATTAATGAAAAGTCACTAAAATCAAAACATGGAGGTAGAATAGACAACTTTTTAAAGTTTTCTTTTGTAACTTTACTATGAAATTTATTATTATAAAGATTATTATGATGATAAAGTTTATTAGGCCCATGTCATAAACTACTTTGTGACTGGTTTCTTTTCTCTTTTGCAAATAAAAGGGTTTATTCTCCGACTTTTGAATACAAAGCCCTGTAGATTAATGTGACATATAGTTTTAAAATATGAAAATTAAATGTGACTTTAAAAATATCACTTGTAGAAAAATAAACCCCAGATAAATTGATACATATAACTAATGATCTCTAATTAGGGTCTATTTTCCCTTAGACATCTAAAATGTTTTTGTTAAAGTATAGTTGGTGTACAATATTGTGTTAGTTTCAGGAGTAGAGCAAAGTGATTCANCCCTGTAGATTAATGTGACATATAGTTTTAAAATATGAAAATTAAATGTGACTTTAAAAATATCACTTGTAGAAAAATAAACCCCAGATAAATTGATACATATAACTAATGATCTCTAATTAGGGTCTATTTTCCCTTAGACATCTAAAATGTTTTTGTTAAAGTATAGTTGGTGTACAATATTGTGTTAGTTTCGGGAGTAGAGCAAAGTGATTCAGTTATACCTATATATCTTTTTTTTTTTCAGATTTTCCATTACAGGTTGTTACAAGATATTGAATATTATCCCTTGTGTTATGTGGTAAACCCTTGTTTCTTATCTATTTTATATACAGCATTGAATAGCTATTAATCCCTTACTCTTAATTTGTCCCTATCTCCACCCTTTCTCTTTTGGTAACCATAGCTTGTTTTCTCTTTGTTAGTCTGTTTTATAAATAGATTCCTTTGCATTATTTTTTAGATTTCACTTATAAGTGAGATCCTGTAATATGTGTCTTTGCTGTCTTACTTCACTTAGTATGGCAATCCCTAGGTCCATCTGTGTTGCTGCAAATGGCGTTATTTCATTCTTTTTTGTGGCTAAGTAATATTCTATTGCATATATGTACAATAGAAACTTCTTTATGCATTCATCTGTTGATGGGCATTTATGTTGCTTCCTTGTCTTGACTACTGTAAATAGTGCCTCTATTCATATTGGGTGTGTATGTATCTTTTTGAATTAGAGTTTTCATCTTTTCCGAGGAATAGATACTCAAGAGTGAATCTGTTGGATCATATGGATGATTGGGTTTTTTACATCAATGATTAGTTTTCTTAAATATGTTGAGTCAACAATACCTCTCATTTCCTGGGGGAATATCAGAAAAAAATCTCTATTTCTTTTTAAACATTTAAGGAATTAAGAAATGGAAGTAGATATTAAAATAAATTACTTAACCATATTCTACATGGGATTGCAAAACTTAATAAATAAACATTATACTCTCATTGCAATTGACTTTGATAAAAATATTGCTAGGCCATAATCTTTAGTGTGTATTTAGAAGTAGGAGTTTCTACCCAGTTGAGACCATAAATAGGGGAGAGAAAGCCAAAAGCCACAAGAAAGAAAACATTTTGGTTCAACTTTGTGCTTGGTGAGCTGTTTTCCCTCATAAAAATTTACAGATTAAGGGACATATTTCTGCACATGATCACAGTCCCCATGGGTAGGGGTAACCAAATACACAGAGATATTTCATTTTTATCTGAGAAATGCTTTTCTATTACTTATTTTATGAAACAAATACACAGTTGCTAACCATAATTTCCTGAACTTTAAAAACATTTTCTCACAGGCTAAAAATTTCTGCATTAACTCTTGCTTCCTTGTTGATTCGAGATTGCAGGGACACCACGTGAGAAAGTAGCCTCTCTCTCGCTAATGGTCAGGTGGAAAATTCCTCCTGTTTAAACATAGTCATGAGTTAGAGACTAATTATAGTAGGAATTACTCTGGACAGAATAGAGTGTCCAGTTGAAGTTGTGGAGAAATGTCATTAAATGTAGAAGCAAAATGAGGAAAAAAAGAGAGGAAAGTTAGTATGGTCTTCCTTTTGCTGGTGGTTCTTGAGCTAACAGTAGGTGGCTTAAGGATAAGGCATTAAATAATATCAAATAAGAATGAGTTATTACCTTTTCAGTTCTTTTTCACTCCTTCAGTTAACATTAAAGAGAAAGATCACATCCAGTAGCAATTTTCACATCCATTTAACACTTATTAAGTCTTTCTTTTTTTTTTTTAACAAAAAGTGAGGGTCTCAGCAGAATACAGAATAAAACAAGGAATTAACATTTTGTTATATTTTGTTTTAATCATATTGTTTATTGCAAGGGAAAGTGATTTTCCATTAAGGTGAGAAGAAAAAGTTTCTTTTAAAGATAAATGTGTTGGGGCTTCCTTGGTGGCTCAGTGGTAAAGAATCTGGCTGCTAATTCAGGGGACATGGGCTAGATCCTTGGTCTGGGGAGATCCCACATGCCGAGGAATAAATAAGTCTGTGCCTCACAACTACTGAACCTGTGCTCTAGAGTCCAGAAGCCATAGCTACTGGGTCAAGAAGCTGTAAATACTAGAGCCCATGAACCCTTGAGACCGTGCTCCACAACAAGAAAAGCCATTGCAATGAGAAACCGGTGTACAGCAAATAGAGAGTAGCCCCATTCTTTGCAACTAGAGAAAAGTTTTTGTAGCAGTGAAGACCCAGCCTAAACAAACAAACAAATGTGTTTAGCTAGCAAGTAAGCTAATTTAAATAAAAATATTATGTAATGAAAGTGATGCACAAATATGACCAATGTTGTAAAGTGGCGGCATACTATGTTTAGAATATACTATAGGAGTATACTTTAATATACTATACGAATATAATATGAGTCTTCTAAATAGAGATTAAATCATTTTCGCCCAGACGTCTTCCATTCTTTCCATTTTTATCTTTCCCGCTTTCTCTCCTGCCCACTGTCTTTTTCTACCTTCTATCTATCATTCAACAAGATGTATTGATACGATGTACAATACAAGATATATTGTATATGATGTGCCTGAGATTGTGCTGGGCACAATGAACCCAGAAATACAAAGATTAATATGTAGTTATCTTTGCTTTGTTGGAAGCTCAGTCTCACTGGTGACACAGATATGCAAACCGTTATTATACAATGAGAAATCTGGTGGGTATCCAGAGAAGGTATAAGATGTGGGAAGCAAGGGAAGGTATCAGGTTTCAACCTTGGGAATCAGTTCTAGGAAATACAGTCTAAGTTCATAAATATCAGTATATCCTTAATTTATTCAGCAAACCTCTCTAGAACCAGAAATTACATTAGATACTGGGGATTTGGACATGAAAAAAGACACAGTTGAAGCTTCAAGAAGTTTTTGATTAGAATGGGAGAAAGACAAAGAAAGCAAGGATTATATATGTCTATATCTCATAACTGAAATCTTTGGATGTAGATGTGTTTCCTAATTCTGAATTTTTAGAATGTTGATAACGTGCACAAACTCTGCATTACAAAACACTCATAAATGAGTCTGAGGCAGGTACCCCATAATGAAAACACATTCAATCATCTTAAATGGAATAAAGATGATAAATAGCCTCACATCCATTCAGTGGAGGTTGTTGGCTTTTGTAATGTTTAAGGTTTCTGAATTGCACAAAATGTAGACCTATGCTTCACAATAGGGCCTTGCTTTTTGCAATTCACAAAGTTTAAAAGTTACTACAGTCCATGGAGTCACACTCTTCAAAATAACTAGAGGTGTGTTGCTTTGCAAGAACAAAGAAAGGGCGATGAGCCACATTTTAATATCAATAGAAAAGGGGTCAGGGAAGCCTTCCTAAAAGCTGTAATTTTCTTGCCAGGGTCTTACTGGATGAATAGAAGTTAACCTGACAGAGATGTGTGGGGGTAGGGGGAGCTTTCCAAGTGACTCAGTGGTAAAGAATCTGCCTGCCAATGTTGGAGACAAAGGTTCAATCCCTGGGTCAGGAAGATCTCCTGGAGAAGGAAACAGCAACCCACTTCAGTATTCTTGCCTGGGAAAGCCAATGGACAGAGAAGCCTGGCAGGCTACAGTCACAAAGAGTTGGACATGATTGCTTATGTGTGCAAGCCCGACAGAGAGATGATGGAGGGATGGAGGAGGCAGCGTGTTGGAGGATGGGGAGAAGGGTTTTCTAGGCAGTAGGGACAGCCTGTAGAAAGACAATGAACTTGGTGTTTAGGGGGAACTGCAAATAATTCAGAATGGCTGTGTGTGTGGTGTGCTGAGACCAAGATGAGGAAGAGCNGTGATGGAGGGATGGAGGAGGCAGCGTGTTGGAGGATGGGGAGAAGGGTTTTCTAGGCAGTAGGGACAGCCTGTAGAAAGACAATGAACTTGGTGTTTAGGGGGAACTGCAAATAATTCAGAATGGCTGTGTGTGTGGTGTGCTGAGACCAAGATGAGGAAGAGCATGGAGATGGAAATGCTGAGGAAGAAATGCTGAGTCAGGGGGGAGCAGCAGGCAGGGGACCCCTGCTAAATCTGATCTTATCCTGAAGGATAAAGAGAGATTTAAGATGTTTTCAAATCATGTTTGTAGTCACGTGAACAGATTTGAAATGACAGAACAATCCTAATACTGGATGGCAGAACTGATGCACTACCCAAAACGGAGGCAACTGTTGGTCTCGGTGAGAGATGATGAGAAACTGCAAATTGGCATGGTTGGGCACATAGTAATTGCTCAATAAATCATGGCACTTTGAAGGGCAAAGACTGGGCTGTAGTGGGGATGGCTAAGAGGGGACAGTTTAGAGAGAGTGGGAATAATTATCTGGGACTCATTATCTGATTGGACTTACAGGGAGCAGGAGTTAGGGTGGGAAGTCTTCTCCCTTCCAAAACCTCCATGTCTCCTCTCTGGCTTCAGGGTCTGTGTTGCTTGGAGTTCCAATTTTATTTTATTTTTTTTTTTGCCTCAAGTCATGTGGGATCTTAGTTCCCCAACCAGGGGATCCAACTGGTGCCCTCTGCAGTGGAAGTCTTAACAACTGGACCACCACCAAGGAAGTCCCAAGGTGTTCTATTTTGGAAATGATGAAATATGGGTTTGGGGTTCACGGAAATTAAGTTGGATTTGGGAGATATTATGTGAAAGCTGTGAGACTTCCCTGGTGGCTCAGAGGCAAAGAATTTGCCTACAGTGTAGAAGACTCCTAGGTTGAGTAGATACCCTGGAGAAGGAAATGGCAACCCACTCCAGTATTCTTGCCTGGAGAATCCCATAGACAGAAAGAGGAGCCTGGGGGGTTACAGTCCATAGGGTTCCAAGAGTCGGACACGACTTAGCAACTAAACTGTCACCACCACCATATGAAAGCTGTAGCCTTCATGTGGGTTGGATTAAAGAGAGACAGTGCAGGTCTCTCTTGAGAAGTTAGGAAGACTGAGGTCAAAAACCTAGAAAAGACGTAAGGGGAAAGGAAAGGAACTGCCAACCATGTTAAGTGCCCTCAAAAGATGAACTGAGACAAGAGATGGAAAAATCCTTGATGGACATGGCAAATAGGAGGTCACCGGTGATCTGAGAAGAGCCGTTTCCGTAGCTGAGGAGGGACAGAAGCTGGTGACTCTGAAATAAAGGAGTGTGGAGGTGAGGAAGCAGGGACGTAGGGCTGGCTGCTGTCCTTTTAAGACGTGGCTGTGAATGGGAGCGGGCACACAGAGGACAAAATTAGAAACAGTCATGGTCTGTATGGAAAGATTCTGGGGAGGAGAGATGCTGCTCCACTCCCAGTAGTCAGCTTTATTTTTTGGTAGTGCTGCAGCTGGCTTTTGGAGGAGAGTCTTTAACCTGAACACAAGTATTTCTCGGAAAGAGATGGCCACAGAAAGAGACTGGACTGGAATGGATTTGCAGGAATGCACTGTCTTTCTGGGCTCATGTCCCAGGTGCTGCTGCTTGTGCTAACTTTCTGTAAAGTTTTTGCTCCTTCCTCCCTCTATTGTCTATCTGGTTGGCTGCTTGCCACTTGTTTAAGATGGCTCTTAGGACTGTGTGGATGCCAGGGAGCTGGCTCATAAATTAGCTGTGTGTGCACATGATTTAAGGTGATGCTTTTCCCATGTCATCACTAATTGCTTTTTAGCTTATACTTTCTGCATCACACATTTGATTTAGTTCTATCAGTTCCAGTGAGGGGCTAAGGAGATGAAGGGCTTCCCTGGTGTCTCATTAAAGAATCTGCCTGCAGTGTGAGAGATCAGGGTTCGATCCCTGGGTCAGCAAGAGCCCCTGGAGAAGGGAATGGCAACCCACTGCAGTATTCTTGTCTGGAGACTTCCATGGACAGAGAAACCCAGTGAGATACAGTCCATGGGGTGGCAAAGAGTCAGAGGGGATAAAATACCAGTCTAGGCACAGTGGAGATTGAAGAAAACAGGGCCTTGTCTCCGTGGATCTTATAATCCAAATCAGGCACTGTCTTCTAAATAATGATGACAAAGGCTCTTAAAATGTAGATCTTCCTGAAAAATTGATGAACACCATATACCTTGTTTCCATGAAACAGCACAAAGAATTTAACATAAACTTTCAGAGAGTTTGTAGACTTGCTAAATTCCGACGTGGTTTTTCAAATTCAAGTTGCTGCTAAGTTGCTTCAGTCATGTCTGACTCTGTGGGACCCCATAGACGGCAGCCTACCAGACTCACCTGCCCCTAGGATTCTCCAGGCAAGAACACTGGAGTGGGTTGCCATTTCCTTCTCCAATGCATGAAAGTGAAAAGTGAAAGTGAAGTCACTCAGTTGAGTCTGACTCAGCGAGACTCCATGGACTGCAGCCCACCAGGCTCCTCTGTCCATGGGATTTTCCAGGCAAGAGTACTGGAGTGGCGTGCCATTGCCTTCTCCAGCACAAGTTCAAGTTAAGCATGCCCAAACTATAGAGTTAATGGTGCTCCATTATTTCATGACCTCGGCTAAAATAATATTTCTGAGCCTCTGTTTCCAGTTTGTGCTGCCTGTCTTGTGAGGATTTTGTGAGGACTAAATGAAATGTTATGAATATGGGACTTAGCACAGAGCCCACCAGAGCTGATGCCAATAAATGTTATTTCAGCTTTCAGTGTGTTATGGAGGAAGTGAGCTAGGTGTTCAGCCCTAGGCACAGCTAACTCACTGCTCTCTGATGCAGGAGTTATTCCAGGATGCTCTTGTCACTAGTTGGTGAAACTGCCAACTAAAGTCAGTTTCCCATAATTCAGTCGTTCCCTAGTGTCTCTAGAATTCTTGCTTTATCTTAGTTCCATTCAAACGATTAAAATCTTTATGTATATAGATAAATAATAGATAGTAAGACATATATTATTATCATTATATAATGTTGTTAAACTTACACATACTTGCTTAAAAAGAAAACTTTGGATCCCAACCATTAACAAAAAACACCTCTGTCATTTGCCGTAAATGGAAAATAACAGTAAACAATGAAACAAAACGATGAACATTTAGTTAGCTACCAGTGCTTACCTAGGGTTTTGAATCTGGGCCCTGATAAATAGGAAGTTTAGCCAGTGTTTGAGAAAGAATACTTTCCTCTAGCAATCAGAAGAGCTGAGGGAGAATTGAAAAATAACATTCCAAAATGATTGGCTGTCCCTTAATGCCTGGGCTGTTCCCGTACCTGACTCTAGCGAGGGGCTCCCCTTTGGGAGGCCTTTTGCGAGGGCCAGTTGCCTCCCTCTGCACCCCACCCTCAATAAGCTCTGTGGGAGCGGCGTCCTGAATCCAACTGTCTCCCAGGACAGAAGCTCCGTGAAGCCTTGCCATTTGAGCTCCTAGAAACAAGGACACTCAGAGGTCCTGCCCCCTATTTCCTTGATGGCTCAGGCTCAGTGTCTGGCTCACACGCTCACACTCCGACGACGACTCCAGAGTTTCATATTTTCACTAGACAGGTAGCTGAGGCCACCCAAGTGCCGCTGGGACCCCGGATGGGTGGAAGGAGGCTAGGGACATTATTTGGAAACTGTCTGCGCCGCAAACGCTATTTCTCCATGGGTTGCAAGCTGTGGATTAAAAATAATAAAAACGCCAAAGTAAAATTAACTACAGATTTTATTCACTTAGCGCTTGAATAAGCAGCCCTTGAACCAGTAGAGATTACTGTTACTAGAGGTTTTATTAGTTTGTTTTAATGGGATAATATAATTACTATAAACTATTACTTTGTTATTATAATTCTGCAACCCGCAGGAAACAGGACCTGCCCCCCCCCGCTCCCCGGTCCCTTCCCGGCGCCACCTCCGCCCCCCTCTTCTCAGGTGAGCCCCCACCTCCATCCCAAGTCCCGGACACCCGCTCCTCCTCCCCGCCGCCGCCCGACTGGGCATGCTCCTCGGGGCCAGCGGGGAGCGGGCTCGGCCGCCCCGCGCCTTTACCTGAGCGGGGCCCGCCCCCCGCGCACCGGCTCCGGCGGGCACCTGGCGGTCGCTGGGGACGCGGCGGAGGGGAGGAGACGCGGCACGGGGCGGGCGTTCCGGAGCCGCAGCCGAACTTTTCTCCGTGAAGTCCCGCGTTTGGGGGCCGGAGCGGCAGGGCGGGGAGGGGAGAGCGGAGTTCCTGGAAGGAGCCGCTCGGCGCCGCCGCTGCACAACATGGCCTCCTCCGCCTCCTCGTCTGCGGCCGGCGCCGAGGGCACCCCTCCTGCGCAGGTGAGCGCCGCGCCGCCCCCTACCTGTGGCTTCCTTCCCGCCCGGGCGCGCGGGGATCGCGGCGCGCGGGAGACCGGGGGGTCGGGGGGAGGGTCGCCGCTTGCAGCCTTGTCCTCCTGGGGGTTGCCGGACGGCGACGGCGAGGCGAGAGGAGGGGACCCTGCGGGCGGTCGGGGATCCGGCGGCGCCTGAGGGCGCGGGACTCAAGTTGCTGTTCCGGGCAGAGTCCGGAGCTCTGCGTCCGCCCCGGCGGGCGATCATCCCGGGGGAGGAGGTAGGGCCCCGAGATGTAGGGCTCTCTGCTCGGAGACGTTTGTCTCCGCGCTAAGAAAAGCGCGGCCCAGGGCTCCGGACACCCTCACCGCGGTCTACCGTCTCCGGGCTTCTGTGTTCTGGGCTCGCCGCTCCAGTGATTCCGTGCCAGGCTGAACCCTTCCCGAAGACACGCGCACGTTGGCGGGGAAGGGAGGAAATCACCTGGTTCTGAAAGTTACCTTCAGAGTATTAGCCTTTTTTTTTTTTTCCCCGCCTCCTTTTCTTTTCTGAAGGTGAGTCGAGACACTACATGATACAAAATCTACTTTAAAGATTGAGACATGCAGAAAGTGCTGGCCAATGCGGATAGGTAGTGCAGTGCCAAGGGCTGGCTAGCGGTGGGTTTACCTTCTGCCCTGGTTTTGAGAGACTTCCATTGGCGTGCAAGTCAAACACCCACAAAGTAAGAACCGGCTGCATGCTGTGCAAATCCGCAGCTTCAGGATAGCTTCTTTCCTCCCACCCCACACCCCTCCACAGATTGCCACCCTGAAGCCCAGAGGCATTTAGTAGCAATTTTGCAGCTGCCACTGTGTGTGTGTGTGTAATAGAGGATAATTGGTTTAAAACACTCGGGCGTATGTTTGCATGTGCTTGGAAGTCTACGGAAGGGGACTTAAACAGAAGTTGTCCTTGGGAAGGGAGCTGGAGGACGGGTGGGAGGCGGACTTGGTTTCACATACCTTTGGGGACTTTTTTTTTTTTTTTTAAACCATGTGCATACGTTATCTGTGATAGAAAAAGAAATATTACCATTCCAGAAACCGAGGCACCTTTGTATAGCTTTGACGGTAGTAGTTTATCTAGTTTCAAATTATTCGGAATTGCTCTTGAAACACACGAACCTCCTAGCCCCTATAATACCTTTCCTTCCGTTGTTATCTCTCAAAATCCCGTGGGAATCAAGAAAGTCTTTTAAAGACTCTTAAGTCTTGACCGAGTCCATTGGTATATTTTATTGTTATCTTGATTCTGAGTTTTCCTTTTGCTGTTTTGAGAGCCTGTGTGGCTTGTCTAATTTTGGAAGAGGCAGCTTTCTGGTAAAAACCAGAGGCAGGAGACACGGTAGGATTCTACCAGGACTTATTCCAGGAGGGTAGGCCATGGCCAGTAGGCTCTAGGAGGGAGACAGTTTCAGAGTGGATAGGAATTGCTGGCAGAGCAGTTCAGGCATCTTTCTAATCTGCTGACCTGGGCTCAAATGGATGCATCTTCAAGGAAGCAAAATTTCGATACTGAAAGTGAATGTAAAGTTAAAACCACAGCTCTGAAACAAAAACTGGCTGAAATCAAGCCATCCGCCAATCAAGCTGTCTTCAACCAGCTACTAATACCTAGAGGGCTGATCCGTGAAGGATGGGTAAGTGAGTTGTGAATCTGGACTGTAGTGAGATGGTTATTTATGATGAACCATTTATGCCAGTTCTCACTGTTCTTTCTGTTAGAGCATAAATAAACATCAGTTTCATAATCTGCACAGCCATGTGTGAGGCTTCATAACTAGGAATGTGGCTTAGTATCCTGCAGACGGTATAAAGACCAGTGGTGTGTTTTGGAATGCAAGGAGACACTGTGGATTCTGAATTTGTTTGCATTTGTGTGCCAGTAGTTTCCATTAGAGCTGTGGTTTTTCCTTTATTCAGTACTTCATTTTTTCCCCCTTTTACAGCATTAATGCATTGAGTCTGCCGAATTCTAAAATAGGATTTTGGTAATTGAAAATACTGTAATTGTTCTGGACTCTCAATGATTGTTCTTAGGTTGATTTCCAATTAGTAACATTTATATTTTAAAGTTATCCATTTTTTTAATGCACAAAATGTATGTTTGTATATTTTTGTAGAATGTGCTTCTGCAGTTACAGGGAATCATTATAATCCAAATTGGTGATCATGTAAAATTCTAGCTTAGATAAATGTCATTTTTACTTTTTTGAATAAATACCTGAAATTGATGAGACAGGCTACCTGACACTTTTACATAAGAATGGTTCTGAGTTAATTAATTTTAAGTGGAATGTTTAGCCTTGTTACAAATGTCTCCAAACTTCTTAAAGTCTACCCTTCTGAAAAGATCAAGGTTACTAATGATCTAATCAGATCTGAAGTAACCTTTCCTTGACTGTATTGACTGGGCTGTTGTTCATATAACTCTAGCCTTGGATCTTGCAAATGTAAATGCCAGCAAGATGTTGGGTTAATGCTAATGGAACAGTAGGGACATTTAATCGTGATTTTTCATTTTCATCCCATGTCAATATGTGAAAACAGCTTAAAATTTTTAAAATTAATTCATGATATCATTTTAAAAGTTATTTTGATATTGTGTGCTTTCTATTAGCCATATTTTTAAGTTCTAGAGGCATAGCTGTGGTTTGGAGAGGGAAATGGCAACCCACTCCTATATTCTTGCCTGGTGAATCCTGTGGACAGAGGAGGCTGGTGGGCTGCTGTCCTGTCCGTGGTGTCGCACAGAGTCGGACACGACTGAGCAACTTAGCATGCATGCATGTATGCATTGGAGAAGGAAATGGCGACCCACTGCAGTATTCTTGCCTGGAGAATCCCAGGGACAGAGGAGCCTGGTGGGCTGCCATCTGTGGGGTCGCACAGAATCGGACACGACTGAAGCAACTTAGCAGCAGCAGCAGTGGCACCTGTGGTTAGTTATAGATTCAAAGTTCTGTGTTCTAAGTTAGGTACTGTGTGTGTTTGAGTAAATTTTTCCTGATTGGACTATAAAGGATGTAGAAAATCTTCAAAATCTGTAGTCATGGTTGAAATACTTAGACACTTGCCCCTTTGTGTTTGATGTTGTGAGCGAACAGTATCTTCCAATGGATTTGTTTGTTCAAAAGGATGTAGGTTTTTCCAGGAACCAGTTAGGTTCCTGCTTGACCATGGGGGTGATATCAATGGCACCAAAGTATTAATAGAACCAATTCTTTGATGTTTTCTGCAAATGACTCCTGAATTTCTTCTCTTGGGACAGTCCAATGTCTCAAGAAGAAAGCAATCACAAGAAGAAAGCAATCACGTGAATATGAAAGTTACATGTTTTCAGAACTGAACAGAAGTGGTATTAATATTTTTTGTAGAAGAAGCTAGTAATAAATAAACATTAAGTGGACTAGTGTTTGGAGGTAGAGCTTCAAAATGTGAAATAAATTATTTTGGGAGTTCTTTCATCAGATGATGCTTAGTAACTGCCGTTTATTTTTATTTTTTTTTTCAGATAACATTAAGAAAAGGGAAATATTGAAAAATTGGCCATAACATACATTTTGTTTTCTGGGCAGGGCATGAATATTTGGACCTGGTCTGGTAGCTGAAAGGAGCAGAATGGAAGTTAATTTAAATACCATTGTAGGCTAAAGACTTGTGTGTGACTGACTTGGAAAGGGCTGTTTCCCATAGAGTTTTAAAGATACCCACAGTGATTCACTAGTGGCTGTGATGTCCCTCCAGCGTGGAATTTCACTGCTGCTCTGTAGCCCTTCTGGATGATGCCATGACTCAATGCCAAGGGTCTGCTTACAGGTGTGGGGGCTTCTCCTGTCTCTCTCTTTTTCTCATGTCATGACATTTTATATGGAATCTGACAAAAGGCAGTTCTGCGACTGCAGCTTTGCTCTTTACATCAAACACAGGGCTTGGCACAGCATAAAAGTGAAGTCGCTGAGTCGTGTCCGACTCTTTGCGACCCCATGGACAGTAGCCAACCAGGCTTCTCCGTCCATGGGATTGAATACTGGAGGGGGTTGCCATTTCCTTCTCCAGAGGATCTTCCCGACCCAGGGATCGAACCCGGGTCTCCTGCATTGTAGGCAGAGGCTTTACCCTCTGAGCCACCAGGGATTTGATGATCAATTAGATGTTGAGAAGGATCCAGCATTCAGATTTAGAAATGGCATTAGCCATATGAACAGTACTTTGCACTCCTATCGTGTGAAAGGCACTCCCAGGAACATAAGAGTCATTAAAAAAAAAATTTATTTATTTTTGGCTGCGTTCTCTGAGTCTTCGTTGCTGCGTGAAGGCTTTCTCTAGTGGCGGCCATCAGGGGCTGCTCCCTAGCTGTGGCAGCTTCTCTTGTTGTGGAGCACAGGCCCTAGAGCAAGGGCCTCATTCGTTGCAGCCCGTGGGCTCTAGAGTGCAGGCTGGGTAGTTGTGGTGCATGGCCTGTAGTTGCCCCAAGGCATGTGGAATCTTCCTGGACCAGGGATCGAACCCATGTCCCCTGCATTGGCAGGAGGATTCTTAACCAGTGGACCAGCAGTCTTGGTTTTTACTCTCATAATCCAAGTGACTTTGCGATTACATCAGACAACGCTCACAAAGTACCAGCACTAGAAAACTTCCCAGGCATAGATCTTTGGTATCATTTAATCAGGTGCCTCATATTTAGAGTGGGCCTTAGTGTATAATTAAGAAGGAAAATGTAGATGAAGGTACCTAAGAATTTAAGGAGAAGTGCATCAGGAAATACACTTACCAGTTTCTTTACTGCAAAGTGCCACAGAACGGAAACCTGTACCAAAAAGGGTAGAGAAATGTCTGAAAAAGTGATCTAATTTAGTCTTGTTTATGGTGACCTGATATTCACGGTGTGGATACACTGTAATTTATTTCGTAATTTCCCTGTTAGCAAACATTTGCCTTATTTCTAGTTTTTTGGCACCTACAGACAGTGCTGTGGGTAAATATCCTTATATGTTAAAAAAGTTAATGATTTAATTGACTAGAGAAGACATATGCATCTTTAATAATAACAGCTGTGATTTCTTGTGCCTCTCTTGGTAGATATTGTATACTTTAAAACAAATTGTGGAGTAGAAATTATTAACTCTTCTTGTTTTATACACAAGGAAACTGAGCTTCAGGAAGGCCGTGCAAGTTATGTTTGGTAAGGGCTGAAACTGGATTGGAACCCCTGTTGGCTTGAGCAGTGGACATAGCCATGATGGTGAAATCAGAAGGCCAGGAATGGAGTCCCCATTTCCCAAGTAACTTTAGCACTGGAACCTCAGAATCTTATTATCTCATGGGCTTCCATTTCTCCACCTGGAAAAGGAGGGAGTTGGAGAAAACTATTCTGAGGGTTTATTCCAGCTGAAATAGTCTGTGATTCAAAAAAAAAATGAAAAGAGTTTTTTCTTTTTACTCTAAAAGAGAGAAAGAGATAATTAGAAATAAAGTGATACAGAAGCATTTTCCCACTCCTGTTTGACATTCCTGATTTTAGGATAATTTTCCAAATGTTGGGAACTTGCAAGTTTATTTTGTATTGTTTAAGTGATTTTCTCCTGAAAACCTGACTTTAAGGAAATTGTGCTTTTTGCAGTTCATGATGACTTAGAGCATCAGGAATTTATTAGTCCCAAGGGGAAATAACCAGACAACTCAGTGGATCTGGGCTGGTAACTGAACACTCACCAAAGGCAGGGGATTTGGGAGTGCCATGGGACAGTTCACTTAGGTGGAGAGCAGTGGGATAACTGTTTGACCTCTGTGGGTCCTTTAGGCTTTCTTTCGATTCTCCTCCTCCTGCCCCCCCATGTCCTTCTTCCTTCTCCTTCTTCTCTTTCCTCTTCACCCTCTTTTTGCCCTCCATCCCTCCCACCTCCTTCTTCTTTCTTAAATTTGACTGATCAGTAATATGCTGTAGACTGTGTCTCAGAAAACAAAAAACAAAACCAAAAAGCCCTGATTTACAGCATTCACCCGATTCTGCGGTGAAAATGCAACTTTTGGTGATGAGTTCCAGTGGGTGGTTGGAGGGTCTAGGGTTTCCCCCACATTAAGCAAGCAGCGCTCTGACGTCGGCAGGGTGTCCTGCTATTCAACTCAATTCTGAAGCTATCTACCGTGAGATAGCCTGAGATTCCACAGGTTAAGGGCTGAGTTCCACGAGTCTTCCCCCACTGCCCAGCCCGTTTTCAGGTGCAGACCATGAACCCCGCTTATCACATGTGCCTCTGACCTGCTGGTAGATTACAGGTTTCAGTGACCCCTTCCCGGGTATGAGTAATTTGCTAGAGCAGCTCATAGAAGTCAGAGAAGCATTTTGCTTACTAGATTACCAGTTTATTATAAAAGAATATAACCCAACACCAGCCAGATGGAAGAGATGCGTAGGGCAAAGTCTGTGGAAGAGGCTCGCAGCTTCCATGTCTTCTCAGAGGATGCATCTCTGCCTGTGTCTCCCCAGCAAAGCTGCATCTCCATCCTGGAAGCTCTGCTAACCCCCCTCCTTTTGGGTTTTCATAGAGGCCTCATTATTCCGCGGACGGAGGAGCCTGGTGGGCTACAGTACATGGGATCACGAAGAGTCAGATACGACTGACCTACTAACATACACACACACACACGTTACAGAGGCATGATTGATTAAATCCTTACCCATTGGCGGTGGACTCAATTTCCAGTCCCTTTTCCCTCCCCTAACGTCGAGGGAGTGGGGTGGATGGGGACTTTTGAGTCCCAACCCTCCAAGCAGGTGGTTGGTTCCACTGGCTGCTGACCTCCCTTCCTTAGGAGCTTTTCAGAAGTCACCTTAATAACATAACAAGACACCTTTACTGCTCTCAGGGGTTTTAGGAGCTCTGTACTGGAAACAGGGGCTTCGCAGGTGGCAGAGTGGAAGAGAATCCTTCTGGCAAAGCAGGAGACCCAGAAGCTGCAGTAGACGCAGGTTCTACCCTGGGTTGGAAGGCTCCCTGGAGAAGGAAATGGCAATCCACTCCAGTATTCCTGCCTGGAAAATTCCATGGACAGAGGAGTCTGGCAGACTGCAGTCCATGGGGTCACAAAGAGTCGGACATGACTGAGCGACCAATCACGTACGCAAGTGCCAGGAACAGGTTGAAGACCAAATATATCTTTCTTTTCTTTTAAAATAAACCCCCCCAAAATAAAATAAAATAAACCCCCATTTTGTTTATTTTCAGAGGCAGGTGGGATCATAGTTCCCCAACCAGGGATTGAGCCCATGCCCTGTGCACTGGAGATGAGGGGTTTTAACCACTGGACCACCAGGGAAGTCCCTATATTTGTTATTATAAATCATAGTATCACAAAAGACTTTCATTGTGGCTTATTCCAAGCTGCTGGTGGTGGGAAGAAATGTACAGAGTATCTGTGATATTAATTTCTCATTTAAATACTTTTTTCTTTACAATCACTCTTTTTTTCATTCTTCTGACAATATTTAGGCTTTCAACGTGGAGTTGGGAAGAAATGTACAGAGTTGGTCTCCTTGAAAGCTGATATTAGCTAGTTCCCACACACCACTTACATATTGTGTAAAGCACTGAATTTTTTTAGTTGGACCGATAATATCTATCCAAAACATATTTGGCACTTAACAGATATTAGGCACATAGCATGGGTAAATAAGAACTAGTTTTTGCTCTCCAGAATCTCCTAGTTTAGTAGGCTGTTTAAATGAACTTTCAGTAGAGAAAGGACTCTTGTACTGAGAATGGTAGATCAGGTCTCTTTTTCCACTGGGGACAAAATAAATACCAAGTATATCCTGAAATATCTGGATTAGAAGTGAGAGAACTGGATGGACTTGAGGTTGTTATACTGAGTGAAGATAAGTCAGACAGAGAAAGACAAATATCAAATGCTATAGCTTATATGTGGAATCTAAAGAAATGGTGCAAATGAACTTATTTACAAAACAAATGGAGTCACAGATGTGGAAAACAACTTACGGTAACCAAGGGGGAAAGGATGGGGTGGGGAGGATAAATTGAGAGATTGGTATTGACATATACACACACTATTATTTATTAAATATACACACACTATTATCAATTAAATATTATCTATTTACATAGATAACTAATGGGAATCTACTGTAGATACACCCATCATTTAAAAGTGGATATTTAATTGTATTTCCAAATACATGGAGTTTTTCAAAGTATCTTTGTATGTAATTTCCAAATATGTGGGTTTTTAAAAAAGTATCTGTGATATTAATTTCTCATTTAAATACTTTTTTCTTTACAATCACTGTTTTTTTCATTCTTCTGACATTATTTAGGCTTTCAATGGCTAAGTCAAAGATCTCTCTTGGTAAGTCACATTGCACTTGAAAATATTTGGGTTATTTTCAAATATCTTTTGATACTGATGTCTAACATAATTCTGCAGGGATAAGAGAAGAGACTGTATGATTTCGATACCTTTAGACCATGACATTTTTACACCTTGATTTATGTCCCTGGATATATTCCACTGTCTCCTAGTTTATAGTGTATGGGAACTAAAATAGAATCTGTATTGAACTGCTGTATGAAAAAAAAAAAAAGAACCTACTGTAGTATGTGTAGCACAAGGAACTCCAGTCAATAGTCTGTAATGTCTTAAATGGGAAAACAACCTAAAAACAGAGTGGAGATATGTATACATACAACTGATTCACTTTGCTATGCAGCAGAAACTAACAGAATGTTGTAAATCAAGTATACTCTAATAAAAATTAATTAAAAAAAAGAAATGAGAGAACTGAGTCCTGTAACTGGATTATTAGATGTTAGAAGGATGTAACAGATTTTTAAGATTCTGTTGCTTTGGAGGTCAAGTTAAGCATAATAGATTTTTTTTTCTCTTGTGTATATATTGGTGTGTGGACGTTTATTAGTCATCTTTATTGAGGTATAATTATATATATATGATAAAATTCACCAAATTTAAGTGTACAATTCTCCCACTCTTACAAACATTTTACCTCATTATGACAGACTACTTATTATCCTAAGAAGTTCACTTCTGTTCTTTCCCAGTTAAACTCCCTCCAACCTTCCAGGCAAGCACTGCTGTGATTTCTTTTACCATAGATTTGCTTTACCTACATGTTTTCCTGGATTCTTTCCCTTAGCATAACCTTTTTGATATTTATCCAGGCTCTCGTAGGTGTTAGTAGATTATTCCTTTTTGTTGCTGAGTAATATTTCATAGTGTTAGTCACTCAATGGTGTCTGACTCTTTCCCTGCCAGATTCCTCCGTCCAAGGGATTCTCTAGGCGAGAATACTGAGGTGAGTTGTCATGTTCTTCTGCAGGGGGTCTTCCTGACCTAGGGATCAAACCTGGGTCTCCCCCATTCTGGGCAGATTCTTTAATGTCTAAGCCACCCGGGAAGCCCAGGTGTCACTAGGGGCAAAGAACGAGCCTGCCAGTGCAGGAGACGCAGAGATGCAGGTTTGATCCCTGGGTTGGGGCGATCCCCTGGAGGAGGGCATGGCCACCCACTCCAGAATTCTTGCCTGGAGAATCACTTGGACAGAGGAGCCTGGTTGGTCTATAAGGTCTCAAGGAGTTGGGGAGGACTGAAGTGATCTAGCGCATCGCCCAATATTTCATTGTACAAGTATACAATAGGTTGTTCATCCATTTGTCAGACACTTGAATTGCTTTCAGCTTTGGCTATTATGAGTAAATTGGCTATTATGAATATAGAAGCTTTTGGATAGGTCGTTTGGTTGACGCAGATACTCCCCCAACCACACCTATGTTGTGTGTATAGGAGTTTAAATATCAGGAGTTGGAGCATCAAAAGATACTATATGCTTAACTGTACCAGTAAAAGGCATCTCTAGAGAATGAATTATCTCAGATCAAAACTAGGGGGGAGGAGATTTCATTCCAATCCCAAAGAAAAGCAATGCCAAGGAAATGTTCAAACTACCACATAATTGCACTCATCTCACACGCTAGTAAAGTAATGCTCAAAATTCTTGAAGCCAGGCTTCTACAGTACATGAACTGTGAACTTCCAGATGTTTAAGCTGGTTTTAGAAAAGGCAGAGGAACCAGAGATCAAACTGCCAACATCCGTTGGATCATCAGAAAAGCAAGAGAGTTCCAGAAAAACATCTACTTCTGCTTCATTGAGTATGCTAAAGCCTTTGACTGTGTGGAATACTACAAACTGTGGGAAATTCTGAAAGAGATGGGAATACCAGACCACCTGACCTGCCTCTTGAGAAATCTGTCTGTAGGTCAGGAAGCAACAGTTAGAACTGGACATGGAACAATAGACTGGTTCCAAATCGGGAAAGGAGTAGGTCAGGGCTGTATACTGTCACCTGCTTGTTTAACTTATATGCAGAGTACATCATGAGAAATGCTAGACTGGATGAAGCACAAGCTGGAATCAAGATTGCCGGGAGAAATATCAATAACCTCAGATATGCAGATGACACCACCCTTATGGCAGAAAGTGAAGAAGAACTAAAGAGCCTCTTCGTGAAAGTGAAAGAGGAGAGTGAAGAAATTGGCTTAAAACTGAACATTCAGAAAACTAAGATCATGGCATCTGGTCCCATCACTTCATTGCAGATAGATGGGGAAACAGTAGAAACTGAGAGACTATTTTTTGGGCTCCAAAATCACTGCAGATGGTGATTGCATCCAAGATGTGTATAAGAGACAGCACCTATGTTGTGTGTATAGGAGTTTAAATATCAGGAGTTGGAGCATCAAAAGATACTATATGCTTAACTGTACCAGTAAAAGGCATCTCTAGAGAATGAATTATCTCAGATCAAAACTAGGGGGGAGGAGATTTCATTCCAATCCCAAAGAAAAGCAATGCCAAGGAAATGTTCAAACTACCACATAATTGCACTCATCTCACACGCTAGTAAAGTAATGCTCAAAATTCTTGAAGCCAGGCTTCTACAGTACATGAACTGTGAACTTCCAGATGTTTAAGCTGGTTTTAGAAAAGGCAGAGGAACCAGAGATCAAACTGCCAACATCCGTTGGATCATCAGAAAAGCAAGAGAGTTCCAGAAAAACATCTACTTCTGCTTCATTGAGTATGCTAAAGCCTTTGACTGTGTGGAATACTACAAACTGTGGGAAATTCTGAAAGAGATGGGAATACCAGACCACCTGACCTGCCTCTTGAGAAATCTGTCTGTAGGTCAGGAAGCAACAGTTAGAACTGGACATGGAACAATAGACTGGTTCCAAATCGGGAAAGGAGTAGGTCAGGGCTGTATACTGTCACCTGCTTGTTTAACTTATATGCAGAGTACATCATGAGAAATGCTAGACTGGATGAAGCACAAGCTGGAATCAAGATTGCCGGGAGAAATATCAATAACCTCAGATATGCAGATGACACCACCCTTATGGCAGAAAGTGAAGAAGAACTAAAGAGCCTCTTCGTGAAAGTGAAAGAGGAGAGTGAAGAAATTGGCTTAAAACTGAACATTCAGAAAACTAAGATCATGGCATCTGGTCCCATCACTTCATTGCAGATAGATGGGGAAACAGTAGAAACTGAGAGACTATTTTTTGGGCTCCAAAATCACTGCAGATGGTGATTGCATCCATGTAATTAAAAGACGCTTACTCCTTGGAAGAAAAGTTATGACCAACCTAGACAACATATGAAAAAGGAGAGACATTAATTTGTCAGCCAAGGTCCGTCTAGTCAAAGCTATGGTTTTTCTAGTAGTCATGTGTGGATGTGAGAGTTGGACTCTAAAGAAAGCTGAGCACCAAATAATTGATGCTTTTGAACTGTGGTGTTGGAGAAGACTCTTGAGAATCCTTTGGACAGCAAGGAGATCCAACTGGTCCATCCTAAAGGAAATTAATATTCACTGGAAGGGCTGATGTTGAAACTGAAACTCTAATACTTTGGTCACCTGATGTGAAGAACTGAGTCATTTGGAAAGCCCCTGAAGCTGGGAAAGATTGAAGGAGGAAGGGAAAGGGGACGACAGAGGATGAGATGGCTGGATGGGATCACCAACTGAATGGACTTGAGTTTGAGTGAACTCCAGGAGTTGGTGATGAACAGGGAGACCTGGCGTGCTGCAGTCCATGGCGCCGCAAAGAATCAGACACAACTGAGTGACTGAACTGAACTGAACTGAAAAATACAAGCTTGTGGGATCATCTTGGACCAGGGATCTAACCCAGATCTCTTGCATTAGCATTTACCATTAAGCCACGAGGGAAGCCTGTATCTTTATAATTTCTGTGGCATTTTTCTCATATCCTTATAGCTCCTATGATAGTCTGCCCTCTGCTGAGGGTATCTTTGAACATATTTTTCAAGAGGAAATGAAGTGGTGTGGAAAGAGGAAGTTTGGGACTTTAGAATAACCTACTGGGGTTTTCTGAGTCTGTTGCCAATTAATTACCATTTAATTACTCTATTAGGTAAATCACTTAACTGTGTCTCTTTTCTCTTTTCTTACTTGAGGAACTCATAACATCCTCCTTGCAGGACTGTTCTAAGTGTTTCAGGAAATATACATGATACATTGATACAGTGGGTGGTCAGTAAATAAGAGCTGTTAGGTTGTGAAATCAGAAGCTACCAACTTTGAGGTAATTACATTTGGGGATAAAATTTATGTACAAAATATAAGACATAGAGGGAAAGTTTGTTTATGTACTTGTACATGTTTGTGCTACAATTTTTTTTTTTTAAATTTTACTACTAACAGAGTGCCAGTCCTTAAAATCTTTGATTAGGTAAGTGCATTATTGTTGTTTAGTCGCTAAGTCCTGTCTGACTGTTCTACACCCCATGGACTATAGCCCACCAGGCTCCTCTGTCCATGGAATTCTCCAAGCAAGAATGTTAGAGTGGGTTGCCATTTCCTTCTGCAGGGAATCTTCGCACCTCCTGCATTTCAAGTGGGTCTTTACTGCTGAACCACCAGGGAAGCCCCAAATAAAAGCATAGATGAGTAAATAAAGGATAAAGTGTATTTTCCTCATTCTGCTTCAGTCTCCCTCAATGTTTAGGTATCCAGGACAAAGTTTCATTTTCCAAGGTTCAAATTTATTCAGTTATCTCTTCTCTTTTGGCAGAGGTGTGTGTAAGTGTATGGGGGTGCAAGATATTTAGAAATTATCATCGGAACAAAAATTGCAGCAATGTAATTGCTTACATTTGTAGGCAACTATTTATATTCCTTAAAGTACTTGCGTGTTATTTCAAACATTTGTTCCTCAGAACAACCACATCAGGCAGTTGGAGTAAATAGTCTAAATTTAGTGAAAAGAAAAGCAAGGTTCAGAGGTAGACTTGTTCATGGTCTTTATGAAACTAATAAGTGGCAAAGTTGAGGGAGGGACTTGGGCAGTAAACAGGAAACCCTGTGTATGGATGGTGGGAGCACAGTCTGGGGCAGCTGTTTTGGAAAGCACTCAGGCATTATTTAAGCAAATTAGCTAGGTAGTTGCTCTGTGACCCAGAAATTCCATTTCTACAGTCAGACATTGGAATGTGTCCTCCAGATCTCCAAGAGAATGTGAGCAGGGTTATTACGGCTGTATTATTGGTAAGGGTGCTGGTGGTGGGGAGGTAACTGGGTGAACTTTGCTGGGAGGGATGGACTGATGGGTGCGCATCGTGGAGTTGTCTGCAACCATTAGCAGCGATTGGTTAGGTAAACAGAAGCACCATGAATGGATATGAAGACCATCGTGCTTGCTAAAATGTAATAGGGGGAGGTATATTTATCATTCATCTGAATTAAACATTTATAATGGGCTTCCCTGATGGCTCAGATAGTAAAGAATCTGCCTGCAATACAGGAGACCCAGGTTTAATCTCTAGGTCAGGAAGATCCCCTGGAGAGGGGAATGGCTACCCACTCCAGTGTTCTTGCCTGGAGAATTACATGGACAGAGGAGCCTGGTGTGCTACAGTATATGGGGTCGCAGAGAGTCAGACATGACTGGGGACTAACACACAAAGTGAAAACACACAAGCACAGCATGGTACACTTCTTGTAAGAACACTTACCTAAAGGACTCACTAAGCATGTTAGAATGGCTGCCTGTGGGGCCCAGTGCATGGGAGTGGGCTAAGGAGATAAAGAGAAATAAATAAGGAAAGAAAATAATGATAGTGCACTCAGTGAGTATGGCTAATTCAGTGCTCTGAATGGTGAAGTTAAAAATAATACTTTATTTAATGTCAGATTGATTATATTCTTTGCAGCCAAAGTTGGAGATGCCCTATATAGTCAGCAAAAACAAGACCACAAGCTGACTGTGGCTCAGATAATGAACTCCTTATTCCCAAATTCAGACAGAAATTGAAGAAAGTAGAGAAAAGCACTAGACCATTTAGGTATGACCTTAATCAAATCCCTTACGATTATGCAGTGGAAATGAAAAGTAGATTCAAGGGATTAGATCTGATAGACAGAGTGCCTGAAGAATGGAGGTTCTTGACATTGTACAGGAGGCAGTGATCAAGACCATCCTCAAGAAAAAGAAATGCAAAAAGGCAAAGTGATTGTCTTAGGAGGCCTTACAAATAGCTGTGAAAAGAAGAGGAGCAAAAGGCATAGGAGAAAAGGAAAGATACCCATTTGAATGCAGAGTTTCTCAGAATAGCAAGGAGAGGTAAGAAAGCCTTCCTTAGTGATCAATGCAAAGAAATAGAGGAAAACAACAGAATGAGAAAGACTAGAGATCTCGTCAAGAAAATTAGAGATACCAAGTGAACATTTCATGCAAAGATGGGCACAATAAAGGACAGAAATGGTATGGACCAAACAGAATCAGAAGGTATTTAAAAGAAATGGCAGAATATACAGAAGAACTATACAAAAAGATCTTCGTGACCCAGATAACCACAATGGTATGACCACTCACCTAGAGCCAAACATCCTGGAATATGAAGTCAAATGGACCTTAGGAAGCATCACTATAAACAAAGTTAGTAGAAGCGATGGAGTTCCAGTTGAGCTATTTCAAATCCTAAAAGATGATGCCATGAAAGTGCTGCACTCAATATGCCAGCGAATATGAAAAACTCAGGTCAGCAGTGGCCACAGGAAAAGGTCAGTTTTCATTCCAATTCCAAAGAAAGGCAATGCCAAAGAATGCTCAAACTACTCAGTCCCACTCATCTCACACGCTAGTAAAGTAATGCTCCAAATTCTCAAAGCCAAGCTTCAACAGTACATGAGCTGTGAACTTCCAGATTGTTCAAGCTGGTTTTAGAGAAGGCAGAGGAACCAGAGATCAAATTGCCAACATCTGTTGGATCATCAGAAAAGCAAGAGAGTTCCAGAAAAACATCTACTTCTGCTTTATTGACTATGCCAAAGCCTTTGACTGTGTGGAATACTACAAACTGTGGAAAATTCTGAAAGAGATGGGACTACCAGACCACCTGACCTCCCTCTTGAGAAATCTGTCTGTAGGTCAGGAAACAACAGTTAGAACTGGACATGGAACAATAGACTGGTTCCCAATCGGGAAAGGAGTAGGTCAGGGCTGTATATTGTCACCCTGCTTATTTAACTTATATACAGAGTACATCATGAGAAATGCTGGACTGGATGAAGCACAGGTTGGAATCAAGATTGCTGGGAGAATTATCAGTAACATCAGATATGCAGATGACACCACCCTTATGGCAGAAAGTGAAGAAGAACTAAAGAGCCTCTTCATGAAAATGAAAGAGGAGAGTGAAAAAGTTGGCTTAAAACTGAACATTCAGAAAACTAAGATCATGGCATCTGGTCCCATCGCTTCATGGCCAATAGATCGGAAAACAATAGAAACAGTGAGAGACTTTTATTTTGGGGGGGGCGGCTCCAAAATCACTGCTCCCATGTAATTAAAAGATGCTTACTCCTTGGAAGAAAAGTTATGACCAACCTAGACAGCAAATTAAAAAGCAGAAACATTAATTTGCCAACCAAGATCAGTCTAGTCAATGCTATGGTTTTTCTAGTAGTCATATACGGATGTGAGAGTTGGACTGTAAGGAAAGCTGAGTGCCAAAGAATTGATGCTTTTGAACTATAATGTTGGAGAAGAGTCTTGAGAGTCCCTTGGACAGCAAGGAGATCCAACCAGTCAATCCTAAAGGAAATCAGTCCTGAATAATTCATTGGAAGGACTGATGTTGAAACTGAAACTCTAATACTTTGGCCACCTGATGTGAAGAACTGACTCATTTGGAAAGCCCCTGATGCTGGGAAAGATTAAAGGAGGGAGGAGAAGGGAATGACAAAGGATGAGATTGTTGGATGGCATCACCGACTGAATGGACTTGAGTTTGAGTAAACTCCAGGAATTGGTAATGGACAGGGATGCCTGGTGTGCTGCAGTCCATGTGGTCACAAAGAGCTGGACACGACTGAGCTACTAAACTGAACTAATATAGTTTGAATACCTTTTATACGATGAACTCTGTTACTACTAGGCTTAACTAAAGAGACCTCATTATCATTATATATAGGGCGAATATTCCACGTAAAATAAAATTTGAATTGTTTTCTAAAGTTTCAGATGTAGTTTTGCACAGAGAACAGCATCTTTTTCTTTTTAAACATTTACAATACCATACTGTTGAGTTGGTATAATTTAAAAATTAACTTCCTTGTTTATGTTTTGGATAATTAAGACTGATGTATCATGTGGTACTGTCAGTTTTTTTTTTTTTTTTTACAAAATTCACGTGTAATATAGTACTAAATATTTAATTATAAAATGATACTCAAGTTGTCCTTATCATTCTTCATGGGTTCAGAAGGTGTGCAGTATCCTATTATATCTAGAAATAGTTGTCTGCATGTGTATTATTATCCTTAAAGAATCTAAATGTGTAGTTTTGTTTCATTTTGCAGATATATCCTGAAATCTGCCTGCAGTGCAGGAGATCTAGGTTCAATCCCTGGTCACTAAAATCTCCTGGAGAAGGGAATGGTTACCCACTCCAGTATTCTTGCCTGGAGAATCCCATGGACAGAGGAGCCTGATGGGCTATGGTCTATGGGGTCACAAAGAGTCAGACATGACTGAGCAATTAAAACTTTCACTTAAAAAAAATGGTAATATTTGTTTTCCAAATTAAATTTGAAGTATGGATCACTTTTCTGCCTTAAAACCATGCATATTTATTATGGTGCAGCTCTGGAAGTCTGGGGCTTTCTTGGTAGCTCAGCTGGTAAAGCAGGAGACCCAGTTCAATTCCTGGGTTGGGAAGATTTGCTGGAGAATGGATAGGCTACCCACTCCAGTATTCTTGGGCATCTTTGGTGGCTCAGCTGGTAAAGAATCTGCCTGCAGTATGAGGGACCTAGGTCCCTCTTTTGTCTTTTGTCTTGTATGTATTATACATTTTTATAACAACAACTATCCTTCCTGTTGAACAAAGTCATAATGGTTAAAAATTCAACTCAAAATGATCAACCTTTGAAAGTGTTTATTCGTTACTGTTGTAAAGGTGTCATATTCAGCAAGCAACTCTGCTGGGAATAAGAAAGTTACCCCGTGATTTTAATAATGGGTGTAGAAGCTGGAGAGAAATTCGTTATACCATCAGTAATCCCAGTGTCTACCTGTTTGTAAGAGATGTGCAGAGGAGAATTTCAGGTTTATCTGTGGTGTGCAGACGAAGCCTAACTCCTTTGTAAGAGTTTGATCTCCAGTACCATGCAGCAAAATGTTGACAATAAATAAATGATTTTATTTTTTTTAACAGACTGCAAGTCAGCTTGAATAATAAATTATTTATTTATATTTATTTATTTATTTAACTGCACTAGCCCTTAGTTGTGGCATGTGATCTACTTCCCAGGGATGGAACCAGGGCTCCCTGCATTGGGAGCTCGGGGTCTTAGCCACTAGACCACCAGGAAAGTATAAGAAATGATTTTAATGTTGTGTTTTATCTCAACAACTCAAAATATAAAGAAAAGGGAATCATTTCTGCTTAGTGGAAGGGATATAAACTTAGAGCCAGAAGATATGTGAGAATATAAGTGTGATTCTGAATTTATCTGCAGTTCAGTTTCCTCATCTACAAAATGATGATAATGATAATGCCTGCTGTATGCATCTCAGAGTTGTAAGGATCCAATTATATGATAAGGTAATTTATTTGACTTGCTTAATGCTGTATAAATATCTATATATTTATTTATATATTATTTTTTAACGTTTTTATTTATTTACTTACAGTTTTTACTGAATTGGATCTTCATTGCTGCATATGGGCTTTGTCTAGTTACAGCACACAGGGGTTACTCTTTTCCAGTTAATGTATTTGGCTGAGTTGGTTCTTAGTTGTAGTAGGCATGATCTTTTGTTAGGGTGTAGGGACTCTCTAGCTGTGGCCCATAGACTTAGTTGCTCCAAGGCATGTCAGATCTTAGTTCCCTGACCTGGGATTGGACCCATGTCCCCCAGATTGCAGGACAGATTTTTAACCACTGAACCACCAGGGAAGTCCTTACATACTGTATTTTAAATGTACTCTTCTTTTTTAGTGTGGTAGCTTTTCCGTGGAACTAATATAGCACCTTACTAAATACAGGTAGTAGCAAATTGATTGGAGAAGGCAATGGCACCCCATTCCAGTACTCTTGCCTGGAAAATCCCATGGATGGAGGAGCCTGGTAGTCTGCAGTTCATGGGATCGCTAAGAGTCAGACACGACTGAGCGACTTCACTTTCACTTTTCACTTTCATGCATTGGAGAAGGAAATGGCAACCCACTCCAGTATTCTTGCCTGGAGAATCCCAGGGACAGAGGAGGCTCGTGGGCTGCTGTCTCTGGGGTCGCACAGAGTTGGACACGACTGAAGCGACTTAGCAGCAGCAGCAGCAAATTGATCTCTCAGTGGTGATCCAATATTTTGAAGTTTATTTCTTGAGATTTGAGGTTTTTAGCATCTCTTTAAGGTTTGATAACTTTTAATCTTATTAAAGCATTAGGAGTGCCAGGAAACTGTGCTACTTTAGTTTTCTGGGTCTAATAGAACAGGTATATAAGCAGTAATTAAAATCCTGTGGTCCATGCTGCATTTTGCAAAGTCTGGTTGGATTTCAAAGCTGTTGGTGCTACTGCTTGCTAAATTGCTTCAGTCATGTCCAACTCTGTGCGACCCCATAGACAGCAGCCCATCAGGCTCCTCTGTCCCTGGGATTCTCCAGGTAAGAATACTGGAGTGGGCTACCATTTCCTTCTCCAATGCATGAATGCATGCTAAGTCACTTCAGTTGTGTCCAACTCTGTGCGACCCTATGGACAGCAGCCCCCAGGCTCCTCTGTCCACAGGATTCTCTAGGCAAGAATACTGNCCCATAGACAGCAGCCCATCAGGCTCCTCTGTCCCTGGGATTCTCCAGGTAAGAATACTGGAGTGGGCTACCATTTCCTTCTCCAATGCATGAATGCATGCTAAGTCACTTCAGTTGTGCCCGACTCTGTGCGACCCTATGGACAGCAGCCCCCAGGCTCCTCTGTCCACAGGATTCTCTAGGCAAGGATACTGGAGTGGGTTGCCATTTCCTTCTTCAAAGCTGTTACCAGGTTTGAAATGGCATGGCTTAGACTGTGTGGATGTCTATTTAAGTCTCCAATGAATCTCTCAATATGTGGAATTGATCAATCTCGAATTCTCCAGGTGTTTGAAAAATCAGTGTAATAAATTACTACCTGAGTTGGGAAATTTCGATTCAGTCTGTTATTCAGAATATACATGAGCTTGGTCAAATCATTACACTTTTACTCAGAGTATCTCCCTAACCTGTAAGATTTCTACCTGCTTAAAACTTTTCTATGCTCTCAAACTGTGGTGAGGTGTCAGTCAAAACTAGTACATGGTATTTTCCAGAACCTTCCAGTGAGCTAAGTCTAAGCTCAGAAATTGATGAAGACTCTGAAGGGATGAGTAAATACCTAATACACATTTACACGGAGTCCTGAAGAAGCCTTTTATCTATTTGCAATCATTGCTTTAAATTAGAAATCTGAGTCATTAATGAGACTTTTCTTCTCCTCTCTTTAGTGAGGTACAGATACTTGCAGTTCTGCCTCCTACGTGACTTTTAAATCGAATCCTCTCTTCAGCCCTGTGCCACTGCTTTGGTTCTGGCTCTCATCATCTTTGACCTAAGCCATTTCAACCAAGCCACAGGTGCCTGAATTGTCTGCTTGCTTCTACACTGTCTTCTAATGGACAGCTGGCGTCCTTACTTATCTTTACAAAACACAAATATGATGTCTTTCCCCTGTTTAAAAACCCTTTATCATATCCATCATAAAAAAAGTCAAGTCCAAAATGTTAGGGTTGCACAAAAGGTCTTTTATCATCTTGTCCCAGTACAACTTACCGTTTTTATCCTTCATCTTTTTTTCCCGGAAACATCTGACTTTCTGACCATTCTTATTCTTTTTTCTCCAACCTTTCCCCAGATGAACTCTGCCTTTGCTTTTGTCCATGTCTTTATACAAGTTTTCTTTCTGCTAGTTTGTGCTAGTCCCATTTTTTACTTCCTGGAAAAACCGTACAAATCCTTCAGTACCTAGCTCAAATGTTGCCTTTTCAGGCACACTTGCTAGACTTCTGCAGATAGTGACGCTCTGTCTCTGGAGTGTTATAGCATTTCATGTACGTTTAGCAGTCATGGCATTTATCACATTTTATTGGAACTATTTATTTTGTCTTCCCTAACTAGCTGAACAGTGGGCACCTAGAGGGCTTATTTACCCTTTCCCTCCTCCATTTTTGTGTCTGCCTTCCCCTGTCTAGGATCTGGCATATCTGATGCTCTGTTTATTCCTATTGAACAAAGAGAAATTTGTCAGCTGGACCATATTTGCTAATGTGATTTCCTATAAGATAGTGTTGAGGTTACTTTGACATTCAAAAACCTTCAAAAGATAATCGTATGTAAGTCAGATATAGGTACAGATATAGGTACATGATAAGATTTTAGAAATATGTCAGCAGTCTGGCAAGAGTATGTATATATGATAATATCTAATAATATTTTTGTCCTTTGGAAGGTTTGACCTCACACCCATTTCCTGCTAAATAGCATAGTGTAGTATTTAGATTTTATAGTAACTATGTGCTTTGGGCGAGTGAAATTAACTTCTCAGAGAGCCTCATCTTTTAATGGAGATACATAGATCCTCCATGGAAAGCACATAACATAATGCCTGGCACCTAACCATAATATTGAGTTTATTGTGTGTGTGTATAATATCTGTGATAATATATGCTAATAATATGCATTTCTACAGTTCATTATCCTAGTAAGGAAGGGACTGTTCTCATACATTTTCATTTGTGAAAGAACATAACATTCTTTTACATAAGCTTCCTCCTTTTCTGTCTTCCTTTTACCATAAAATGGTGGGAATTTGTCCAAATTTTTTCTTTAAAGTGATTTTTGAAAACAGGGATTATTGACATAATCTGTTGATGATAAAAGAAAGCTAACCTCTGTCCTTCTTGCTTATGAGAGGCAGCAGTCTGTGAAGGCTCTAGAGATCTCATGTATAAAGCAAAAAATACCATTGCTTCCTATAACCCCTAATCCAATGCTATATTCTTTGGATTGGTTTGTAAAATTTATAACTAAGTAATATAGCAAATGAAGTCATAATTGAAGTCAGAAGAAAGATTAGGAGAAAGTATTTGCAGTATTATGACAAGATATTATATCCCTGGTCTGCAAAGAGCTCTTAGGCATTGTGAAGAAAAGGGCAAAAGACCAAAGGAAAAATGGTCAACCGTGTGAACAGAAGATGAAACACAGCTGGCCAGTGAACACGTGAAAGATGCTGTGTTTATCTCCTGAAGGAGATTAAATGACTAATTTCTATTTGATAGCATTTAATCTATAGATTAGCAAAAAAAAAAAAAAACAAAAAAAACACAAAAACCCTCTTTCAAGTGTTGAGGATATGGTTTCTTCCAAATATTGCTGATTTGAGTGTCAACCATACAACCTTTTTTGGGGTGGGGAGCAGCTTAGGCACAATATTAAAATAGAACAAAACCTACTTTTTGCTTACTTACTTACCCTTTGTTCCAGCAACCCAGTTTTGGGAATCTCTGCTATAGAAGTTAAAACCTTAGTATATAAGGACATATTTACAGGGGTAGGTATTGTAGCAATGTTTGTAAAGCAGAAACACTGGAAATTTACTGTAACAGGACTGGTTGAATGTATTATGGATTTCTGTTATGTGGAATAAAACTACGATAATTTAATAAGGAATTAGAGCTACACACAGTAAACTGGAAGGAGGTACTTTTTTTCTTTATGAGTATAGTGCAATCCAGTTTTGTAAACAGAAGGAAAAAGAATAGTCATGATGTTTGTCAGAGCATAGGTTGTTGATGGATTTGGTTACCTCAGGGATGGACTTACGAGGGGAGGGGGGGATCATTTGATTTTCTTTTTGCTTGATAAAATGAGCATGTATTTTGTAAGAAAAAACTCAATACATAAAATTAAGGAGGGAAGATTTTAAGTTAAAGGAAAAGCAGAAAGTCTTATTCCCTTGGACAGCTTACATACATTTTTATACAAGCATTTATTGTACTTACAAATGTTTCTTATTCACATAGTCACAGAATTCCACTCTCTAAAATATCTTGGTATCTGTACTTGTGGAAATTTTCTCAGGTCTAATTAAGATTTGTGTTTTGTTCCTGTGTACAGGCCTACTGTATAAGACATTATACCTAACACTGAGCTGGAGCTTTATAGAATTTTTGCTTGGATTTTGATAGCATATCCATGTTTTTAGAGGGTGAAGTTAAGAATGCTTATTTTCCTCTCCGTTTTATGCCCCAAATTGAGGTAACTTTAGCCTCATCCTTTTTATTTCTAGGTAAACAATGTCCTTGCCTCATTGACTCCTCCCATTTTTAGTTATTGCTCTTAAGTTTAAATTTTTTAAAAACAACTTTTTTATTATAAAAGCAAACGTTGTTCATTCCTGAAAAAATCATAAACATAGTCAAGTCAGTACCAACAAACCCCAACTCCCTTTGTTCCAAAACAAAAAATCTGGGAGGGGGGTGTCGGGATTGGGAGCTCATATACACTCGTGGCTGATTCATGGCAATGTATAGCAAAACGAATACAATATTGTAAAGCAAAACAAACTGAAAAAAAAAAAATCTCACTCATTTGATGTTGGTCTCTCAATTGCTTTGTAACTTTTTTTCAGACTATTCACTGCAAATATTATCTGTAAAATAGTAATAAAGATCTAGGGTTTTAAGTGTCAGATTGTGTTGTAAGGAATAATGATGCTACTTGAAATTTTTTTTTTTTTTTTGGATAATCAATTGCTCACAGGTGTGGAATGAGAGAGGTTTATGAAAGTGAAAGAAGTGTCTCATATTTACGAGTCCTAGGAGAGTGGGGCATGGTGGGACATGCAGAGGAAGGAGTTTTAAGAGGTCAGGATGGATTATGCAAGCCAGAGGCATGCGGGGATTTCACGAGGGTATTTGAAAGTCACTGGGTCACAGTTAAGGTTGACAGGAGGAGAACTTGTGGCAGAGACCAGCCTTATCACACTGGTGTGCCTATTTGTAAAGATTGTAAGATGTCAGGAAAATATGAAGTATGAGAAATCTGCAGAATACAGGCTATCTGAATTTCTCTCCCTAGGGGTCATTGACTTGTATCTTAGCTTTCTTATCTGAAAAGCAGGCATAATTAGTAGTACTGTAGAGTTGTTCTAAGCATTAAGTCATAAAGCTCCATGCTTCTTTATAGTTCTTTTTATTGCTATGTTTGTTTCATGTATATTTACTAATGCTGAAGCTCCAATACTCTGCCACCAGACTCATTGGAAAAGACCCTGATGTTGGGAAGGATTGAAGGCAGGAGAAAGGGGGCGACAGAGGATGAGATGGTTGAATGGTATCATCGACTCAGCGGCCATAAGTTTGAGCAAATTCTGGGAGATAGCGAGGGACAGGGAAGACCGGCATGCTGCAGTCCACGGTGTCAGAGTTGGACACAACTTAGCGACTGAAGAACAATAGCCATATTTATTACTGTGTTTATTGCAGAAATAATACATGTTCGTTATAGAGGCATCAGTCACTATGTTTCTGAACTTTTTTTTATAACATGCCACAGGGGTCATGGCACAGGCTGCTTCCAAACGCAGGTGGCACTGTGCGGCTGTGGCTCTTCTAGGCTCTTTTTCATTGCCTTAAAGACTGTTCATCTCCAGGACCTATGGAGCCTTATAATGTTGTCCAAAGTGAAACATGCACAAAGGATATAGGCATTTTAACATCCCTTTTCTATTTTGAGTAGAGCCACATCTTCTTCAGATGATCCATTGTACCAGTTTATGGGGTTCCCCAGTGGCTCAGTGGTAAAGAACCTGCCTGCAACACCAGAGCTGCAGGAAATGCAGGCTTGACCCATAGGTTGGGAGGATTCCATGGAAGAGGGCAAGGCAACCCACTCCAGTATTCTTGCTTGGAGAGTACCATGGACAGAGGAGCCTGGTGGGCTACAGTCCATAGCGTTGCAAACAGGTGGACATGACCGAAGTGACTTAGCACACACCAGTTTATATCTCAAGAAAGTATTCAAGGGGGCCTACTTCCTGACCTTCCCACACGACAGTATTACTACTTTCTTCTTTACCTTTGCAAATGTGATTGGTGGAAACTAGCCCTACATTGTTTTACTTTGTGATCACTCATTTTTGGTCAATATAATAGTAAAATGTGGAATGCCAGCTTTTAAGAAAGATGCTTAAGGGATAAAGTTTGGGAACACTAATACCTGACAGCCTGGTAAATTACTGGCTGGATAAGAAACTATGGTTGGTCTCTGCTCTTTATAGTTGTCCTAGGAGCTTAGCTTGGAGAAGAAAATGGCAACCCACTCCAATACTCTTGCCTGGAAAGTCCCACGGATGGAGGAGCCTGGTAGGCTACAGTCCATGGGGTCCCAAAGAGTCGGACACGACTGAGCGACTTCACTTTCGCTTTTCACTTTCATGCATTGGAGAAGGAAATGGCAACCCACTCCAGTGTTCTTGCCTGGAGAATCCCAGGGACGGGGAAGCCTGGTGGGCTGCCGTCTCTGGGGTTGCACAGAGTCAGACACGACTGAAGCGACTTAGCAACAGCATCAGGAGCTTAGCTACTCACATTACATTGTTATGCCTTATACTCTGGTCCAAGTTGTATAATCTCTTAACTAAATTATGATTCAACATAGAAACCTTTATTCTGTTTTTTTTTTTTTTTTTTTTTTTAATATTCTTTATTTGGTTGCACCAGGTCTTAGCTGTGTCACATGAACCTTTTTAGTTGTGACACACAGCATCTCTAGTGACAGCGTGCCAGCTCTCAGCTGTGGCATGTGGGATCTAGTTCCCCCCATCAGGTTTTAAACCTGGGCCCCCTGCATTGGGAGTGCAGAGTCTTAGCCACTGGACTACCAGCGAAGTCCTCATTATGAAATTTTTTCCCTTTAGTATTGACAAATGTGAAATTCTGAGACAGTAGAGAACGTCCATGACTTAAGTGGAAGGTTGAGGCTTAACTTTCCTAAGTAGATACCCACAAAATTGTCCTTACTAAGTTTGAAATTTTTTTCTTAAGTATTTAATCACATAATTTACTTTGGCAGTACAAAGTTTGTTCCTACAAATGCTTGCTCTATTTATGAGAATCTGTACTTAAATTGCAGCTTTCACTTTTTTCACACTTTTTTCATTTCCTCTTAAGAGATGGCGAGAAAATTCATAAAGAAGTTAAAATTCAATATTTAGAATGCCATTTTCTAACTTTAGGTTTTGGTGTTATACTTAATGGAACATAGTATTAATTATTGTTGATAAAAATTGTTTTCATGGCATATTCATCTTTAGTAATAGGTGTACCGAAAACTTGAAAACGTGACTATGTATTATAGGTAAGTGTCATGTGTGATTACCTGGAGAAGGGTATGACATTTTTAACTCACCACCCAAGATAAATTACCTAATGTTGGAGCTAGATTTATTGTAATTTGTACATACGCTCTTCTTGTATTTCTTGTCCTAGGGACAATCTTTTGTTAAGGAATAAAGCCAAGCTAATTTGGTCAGCATGATCCTCAGATTTCATTCTTGTGATCTTCAAATCAGAACCTTAATGTCTTTTGGCCAAAAGCCATTGAAAAGCTTTGGTTTGAAAGGAGAGAAACAAAGAAAGAGACATCATGAAAACGATTATCGTAATATCCATGAAAGAGCAGAGTTGCAAAAATACAAAATTAGCATTTAAGGGTAACTTTTGTAAGCTGTCAATTTAGCCTTTTAATTGCAATATCTACAATAACTTTGATTCTGGCTTCAGAAAGAACAGAAAGTCCTCAGAATTTATCCTGTTGCCTGTTCCCCAAATATACCGACTCATTGTATCTGTGCTTTTGTTCAAATCATTCTTTGTATGTCCTACCACCCTTATCTGCCTGGGGAAGGTCTCTTGTACTTGATGTCCATCTTTTGAATATCACCTCTAAATTAAGAGACTTTCTTTTCAAAAGAAGTTTTAGGTTTATGTAGAGATTGAGTAGGAAGTATAGAGACCTCCCATGTACCACTGTCTCCCCCAACCCCACACAAAGTTTGCTGTTATTAACACCTTGCACTTTGCATGCCACATTTGTTAAAATTAATGAATACATATTGGTACATTATTACTAATTAAACCCATAGTTTACACTAGTGTTCACTTTTTATATTGTTTAGTTCTATGGGTTTTGACAATTGTATAATGTCTACTTTGCTAATGGACAATTTTAATTTTAGTATAGGATCCCTAAGGTGATTGTCTTGTGTGCTGTTTTCCTGACCTCTTCAGTTCCTTGAATGTAGCTTTTCCTGTCTTCTGTGCTTTCCAAGGAAAGAAGATAATTATCTAGATATTTAAATTATTGACCTCTGTTGACAAGGATGATTTTTAAAAGTAGCTCATTGAAATTTGTTATATTTCCCTCCTCCTCCTTTTTTTTTTTTTTTGGAATGATAAGACATTTGCTGAGAGTCTTCTATGTGCCAACTGTGGTTTTAAGATCATTAGTTGTATTAACTCATCTGATTTTTACAACATTGCTATGCTGCTGCTGTTGCTGCTGCTGCTAAGTCTCGTCAGTCGTGTCCGACTCTATGCAACCCCATAGATGGCAGCCCACCAGGCTCCCCTGTCCCTGGGGTTCTCCTGGCAAGAACACTGGAGTGAGTTGCCATTTCCTTCTCCAGTGCATGAAAATCAAAAGTGAAAGTGAAGTCGCTCACTCGTGTCCGACTCTTAGCGACCCCATGGACTGCAGCCCACCAGGCTCCTCTGTCCATGGGATTTTCCAGGCAAGAGTACTGGAGTGGGGTGCCATTGCCTTCTCCAACATTGCTATGAGATAGGTGTAATTACTGATACCATTTTATGAATGAGGGAATTGATAATTAGAGAGATTAGAGCAAGGGATTATAAAGAGATATTAAGAGACAGCTGAATTTCAGTTCCAGACAGTCTGGCTCTGATCTCAGAGCCCATGATTTTTTGCTATATCCCTGTACTACCTTATTTACATAAGTATTCTTTAAAACAACTCACAAATATAAATTAATTTTTTTTTCAGAAAGGAAACATCACCATTGTAATTGAAGATCCTTATGGCTTTTCTGAAATAGAAAATGAACATAAAGAACATGATGAAAATAAAACGGTGTTACAAAATTCTCTCTAGGCTTTGGTCCAAGAACTGCTTTCTGTATTTTTTTAAGGCAAGATTAGCTCTTTGTGGAAGGGCTTCCCTTCAACTTTAGCAGTAAGGAATCTGCCTGCTGATGCAGGAGATGCAAGTTCAATCCCTGGGTCAGGAAGACCACCTGGAGTAGGAAATGGCAGCCCACTCCAGTATTCTTGCCTGGGAAATCCCAAGGATGGCAGAGCCTGGCAGGCTGCAGTCCATGGAGTCACAAAGGAGTTGGACACAACTTATCAACTGAGCATGGAGCACTTGTTGAAGTGTTCAAGTCTCCAAACTAAACCAAGTTTCTCCTTAATGAAATAAGGATTCAGAGACTATTGTAAAGGGAGTCATTTCATCCCTAAGTGATTCTGTATATATAAACTCCTTCCCTTCTGTTTCACTGACTTTGGGGAAATTACACACATGTTAAAGTCATACATAGAAGGCAGTCACGTATTGTTCATTACATTTAAGAAGCCTTGAGTACAATGGAGTGGCGCATATGCACACAAAGATTATTTAGTAAACAGTTGTTACAATTACTATTAAAATTCAGAGATCTTATTATGCCTAGGGATTGAATTGTAAAAATAATTTTCTTAGGATTTAATCTCAGATTAACCTACCCCAAAGGTCTTCATTTTTTTCTCCCCATATGGATGTCACTTTCTTCTTCCATATATACAGCATACACATATTTCTACTTCCCCAGTCCCTCCTCCTCCCCAGGAAAAAAACAACTTTTCTGTTCTTAAATTATTTGGCACTGCTGTTCATCGCTGATTCAGCAGTGCCCGGAATTAATGGGACAAAGGAAGCATATAAGGTTAGATGTATTATATAAGATGTGGACTTATGGGAGCTGATCATTTATGTTGCAGATAAGACTCAGTGGTGCTGATGTCTACATTTCTTATTGTTTTTATGATTAAACTAACATATTCATTGTGGGAATGTGGAAAGGACAGAAATAGGCAAAGTAAAAGTGATCCTTTTACTCAGAAGTGACCGTGTCTGAACAGACCACAGGCTTTCCTGGAGGGGTAATGTGCTCTTTTTCCCTCTTTTTCATGGTTCCTTCACTCAGCTTCATCCCTGCAGGCTCTCTTCCACCAGGGTAATCTGTTATTAACCAGGCCATTGTGAGCAAATGACTCTGCGGGGAGGAATATCAATAACCTCAGATATGCAGATAACACCACCCTTATGGCAGAAAGTGAAGAACTAAAGAGCTTCTTGATGAAAGTGAAAAGAGGAGAGTGAAAAAGTTGGCTTAAAGCTCAACATTCAGAAAACGAAGATCATGGCATCTGGTCCCATCGCTTCATGGCAAATAGAAGGGAAACCAGTGGAAACAGTGAGAGACTTTATTTTCTTGGACTCCAAAATCACTGCAGATGGTGATTGCAGCCATGAAATTAAAAGACACTTACTTCTTGGAAGGAAAGTTATGACCAACCTAGACAGCATATTACAAAGCAGAGACATTACTTTGTCAGCAAAGTTCCATCTAGTCAAGGCTATGGTTTTTCCACTAGTCATGTATGGATGTGAGAGTTGGTCTATAAAGAAAGCTGAGCACCAAAGAATTGATGCTTTTGAACTGTGGTGTTTGAGAAGACTCTTGAGACTCCCTTGGACAGCAGGGAGATCCAGCTAGTCCATCCTAAAGGACACCAGTCCTGGGGATGTTCATTGGAAGGACTGATGCTGAAGCTAAAATTTCAATACTTTGGCCACCTGATGCGAAGAGCTGACTCATTTGAAAAGACCTTGATGCTGGGAAAGATTGAAGGCAGGAGGAGAAGGGGATGACAGAGGATGAGATGGTTGGATGGGATCACTGACTCAACGGTCATGGGTTTGGGTGGGCTCTGGGAGTTGGTGATGGACAGGGAGGCCTGGCATGCTGCGGTTCATGGAGTTGCAAAGAGTCGGACATGACTGAGTGACCAAACTGAAGTGAACTACACTGTAGCTTCCTCATCTGAAAAGGAGATAATAGTTTGTCTCACTTTATTATTGTGAGGGTCAATTGAGCAGATCTTAGAAAGCATTAAGAGTAGTGTCTGCTATACAACAAAGTCCTACTGTACAGCACAAGTCCTACTGTATATTCAATATTCTATGATAAATCATAATGGAAAAGGATATATAAAAATATATATTTAAATCATAATGGAAAAGAATATAAATATATATACAAACCAAGGGTCTTCCTAGGGGTTCAGTGGGTAAAGAATCTACCTGCAGTGCAGGTGGCGTGGCAGACACAGGGTTGATCCCTGGGTCGGGAAGATCCCCTGAAGGAGGGAATGGCTACCCCTCCAGTATTCTTGCCTGGAGAATCCCACGGACAGAGGAGCCTGGCGGGCTACAGCCCACAGTGTTGCAGAGAATCAAGGACAAGTGAGCACACACACATTTATAACTAAATCACTTTGCTATGCAGCAGAAATCAACACAACATTGTAATCCACTGTATTTCAGTAAAAATAATATGGTTAAGAGTATCTGAGACCCAGCAAATTCTAAATCAATGCTGGCTTAGTCAGTAGAATTGTGCTCCCACCAAGAAAGATGGCACTCCTGCCTGATGGTGGGAGCTCATGCCATCGTTTTTAACTGGAAAGTCCAGCTCTCACACCATCTCTAGCTTTCAAAATTCTGCTTACTCCTCAAAGCCTGTCTCAAATGCAGTTTCCTCTGTGAGGTTCTGTTTTGGCTGACCCTTCCTATAGGTTTTATTTTTCCTACCTTAAATGTTGTAACTCTGGCGTTTTGAAAATATGAAATGCATTCAATTACAGTCCCTTTTTTTTGTGTTTCAACATAAAAAGGGGGTATCTATGTAGGTAGGCTGGATTGTCAGGTGTAGTAGCAGCAAAGGAGGTTCTAAAGTAGGTGGAAGTTAGAATATAGGTTATTGGGTTTCTAGACACTGCCAAAGTCAGAGCTAAGTATGGTAAAACTTCTGGGATAGAGTTCATGACTGGGGAAGAATATTCCAATAGCAAAATGTATAAATTCCTAGGGTTTTAAAAACTCATTGTGCAGAGAAATTATTCTGATATCCACTAGAATATTTTTAAATTGGCATTTTCAGTTCCATAATCATGTCTAAGTTGATCAGAATTGTGTTTTGTTAAGTTTCAGGAAAACTTTCAAAGCTGGCTCAAGTCAGGGTGTCTGCGGGTCTGCCACATCCTACTAATCATTATAGCACTTTTACTCCATAACTTAATTTTATTTTTTAATTAAAAACTTTTTTTTTTTTTTTGGCCACACCATGTTTCATGTGAGATCTTAGCTCCTTGACTAGGGATCAAACTCATGCCCTTTGTAGAGGAAATATGGAGTCTTAACCACTACACCACCAGGAAAGTCCCAACTCCATGATTTTAGACTTAAGTCTGTTTAGCAAGTTTAGACTTGGGCTTTTTAATTTTTCTTACCTGCCACATACTGTGTATATATTAATTTAGGTAAGCAATGTCTTAAGTCAACTGAAATGTGAAGACCTGGTTTCAAGGTAAATGGTTAACACACCCTCTTGTAAATGTAGAGTTTCATATTGACTTTTAAGGGTTCAGATGTCAAAGATGAAATAATTTAATGTAACTTGCTAATAATTTTATTTAGAACCTCAATAATTTAACATTTGATTTTACAGGATCCAAATTATTTACATGATCCAAATAGTAATTCTGACTAGAACATTAAGGTGTTTTTATTTTGGCAAACGTGGCATTGTATTAAACCTTAGTTGTAAACTCCTGGAACATTTAGTGGAGAAATACATATCTGAACACATTTATATATTATATATATGTGATACATATATGAGTGTATATATATGAACACATACATTTACACTCAAGAATATTTGTTGTGGGACTTCCCTGGCAGTCCAGCAGCTAAGGCTCCGAACTCCAAATGCAAGTGGCCCAGGTTGGACCCCTGGTTGGGGAATTAAGATCCCGCATGCCTGGGGAGGTGGCAAAAAAAAAGAGGGATTTATTGTTATAAATATTGCCTTTGTTTGTGTCTCCTTAGTATCACACAGTGTTTATTTTCTTTGATTTCAAACATAGAGTTGAAGTATGTACAAAATATTTCAGTGAGTATCAAGTATCAGTGAGTATCAAGTACAAATGAGTTTACAGACCTGAGTTTATTTAGTCTTAAGTATTTATTGTATGTCCTTCAAGGGTTTGACTTGATTTTGTTAATTTAGTCCAATAAACCTGAACAGTTGCCCCCCAGAAACAATAATTGGTGTGCAGTCTTGAGAACGTACATGCCCTAGGAAAAATGCAGGTATTATCCACGAACACCTCAAGTTTTATTAAGCCAGTTGTATCCATGTGTGCTTAGTCACTCAGTTGTGTCCGGCTCTTTGCGACCCCATGGTCTGTAGCCCACCAGGCTCCTCTGCCCATGGAATTCTCCAGGCAAGAATACTGGAGTGGGTAGCCATTCTCTTCTCCAGGCGATCTTCCTGACCTAGGAATCGAACCTGGGTCTCCTGCATTGCAGGTGGATTCTTTATGGCTGAGCCACCAGGGTGTATTTTTAGAGTGTAGTCTGAAATACAGTGTGAGGGAGAGGGGAGCAGGATTCACACTCCTGCAGGGTCAGAGCTTAAGAACCTATAGTAGAAAACACAAGTGAGAAAGTGCTTTCATGGCGCCCCAGGCCAGCGCCTGTGACCACTCATCCCTGTGATCGATCTGCTTGCTGCAGGGTACATAGGTACTCTCTGTGTATTCCTATTTTGTGGGGAAAATGCACGACTACTCGCTGCTCCACCTCCCAGATTAAAATGAATGTGAAATCTGAGTGGAGCAGTCACTGTCTAATGTATCTGGATTCCTTCTTTCATTCATACTCGTTTCATTGAATGGTCTTTGTATCTCCTTTTTACAGAGTTTCTTTGTTGGAAAAGGTCAGGGGGACAGCCTTATTAAAATTCTTTATCTCTCTCTCAGTTCACCATAATCTATTACTTTTTCTGAAGTTATCTTTTCTTTTGAGTTTTAGGCTAAAGGTCTTTGACTGTAATAGCTCTGTGTTTTCGATACTTGTGTTCTGTGTAATTACACTTATCTTTCAGAATTTAGGTGTATGTTGATTTCTGCTCATTATGCAGGCTAAGTAATCAGTCAGCATTGATTAACATGCATTCTAGAGCTGAGGTTTTTTTTTTTTTAACTTCAACTAACATTAAATTGAGGTAGTATAAAAAAAGAAAACTAATACTGTTGTGAAATAAAATCATAAAAATACTGTATTTGACACTGACATTAACGATACTGTGTTGTTAAGCTTCTTGGAGGCTTAATAGCATATTTTTGACTTTTGTTTCCACCTCGGTGTTATTAGGCTTATATTTATTTGGCTGTTAACTGTTAACTTTGGAAAAGCAGGAAGGCATAGGGGTTGAGAGCCCAGACTCTGGGGTTGGAGTCAGAACCTGGCATGTGTTCGTTCTCTGACTTTGAACAGGTACAGTTGACCCTTGAACAACATGGATTTGCATGGGTCCACTTATATGTACTGTTTCTCAGTGGTAAAGCTACAGTACTACATCCCTGATTGGCTGAAACCAGAAATGTAGAGTCTTAGAGAGTGAGTGAGTGAGTGAAGTCGCTCAGTTGTGTCCGACTCTTTACGACCCCGTGGACTGTAGCCCATGAGACTCCTCCATCCATGGAATTTTCTAGGCAAGAGTACTGGAGTGGGTTGCCATTTCCTTCTCCAGCGGATCTTCCCAACCCAGGGATTGAACCTGGGTCTCCTGCATCGCAGCCAGACGCTTTACCCTCTGAGCCGTCTAATTTGACTTGGACAGAGAAGGACTGCATATATGGAGAGCCGAGTCTAAACTATGCATGGACTTTCAGCTGTCGAGCTGACACCCTTAACCCCAAAATTACTCAAGAATCAACTGTACTTAACTTTGGTGATCCTCAATAAAATGGAAATAATAGTATTCCAGATTTCACTATTATTGTTATTATTATAAACTTCTATAGTATCTTCATTTCCTTGAGATCCACTGGTCTACAGATTAAATTCCAAAACCAAAGTTGTCTTGGAATTTTGCTTGAATCTATCAAGAGCTCATATGAGAAATGACAAAGTTTAATAGTAAAAGAATAATCAGATAATGTCTGTCCTACAATTATATGGGCCCAAATGCTTGTAAATATCTGGGAAATTATTGGCATTTCAGGGCTTTTTAATATTCAGCCCTTCATACATGCCATCTTTTTGTAGAACTTCAAAATGTTTCCCGTGAACCTCCTCGCCTCCCTCCTTACCTCCCCCTTTCAATTTGACCTTGTTTTACTCTGGGAGGAAGCTGCAGTGAACATACTCTTTGGGATCTGTTCTGTTATTTTTCTGTGACTAGAGAGTTCAGATGATCTTGAAACCACGTTCTCTTCCCCCAGTCTTTTTTTTGTGCTTGTGCTAAGTCACTTGTCATGTTTGCTGACTCTTTGCAACCCTGTGGACTGTAACCTGCCAGACTCCTCTGTCCATGGAATTCTCTAGGCCAGAATACTGGAGTGGATTGCTGTGCCCTCCTCCAGGGGATCTTCCCCACCCGTACGGGTGATAGCACCCGTATCTCTTATGTCTCCTGCACTGGCAGGCAGTTCTTTACTGCTAGCTCCACCTAGGAAGGGAATCTTCAAATTTCAGTGTTCTTTCCAGGGAATCTTCCTAACCCAGGGATCGAACCCAGGTCTCCTGCATTGCAGGCAGATTCTTTACCATCTGAGCCACCAAGGGAAGCCCAATCTTTCTTTTAATCTGTTGATAAATGTATCTAGTGGTAGGGGAATAATTGTTTCTGTTTTTCTTAGTAGACTGCCTGATGCTATTTTAAAGGCTAATCTCTGCCTGTTCCTCTGGGTCAATTTTAGGGTGTCCATATGGCATCCCACTCCAGTACTCTTGCCTGGAAAATCCCATGGACAGAGGAGCCTGGTGGGCTGCAGTCCATGGGGTCGCTAAGAGTCAGACACGACTGAGCGACTTCACTTTCACTTCTCACTTTCATGCATTGGAGAAGGCAATGGCAACCCACTCCACTGTTCTTGCCTGGAGAATCCCAGGGATGAGGGAGCCTGGTGGGCTGCCGTCTGTAGGGTCGCACAGAGTCGGACACGACTGAAGCGACTTAGCAGCAGCAGCATGGATTATTTCTCATCTACTTCAATGTGTTTCTCTGCTCCATGAGATGAAGTTGGTAAATAAGTTTATGGCAATGGTTGGCGAACTTTTTCTGCTAAGGTCCACATAGTAAATGTTTAGGCTTTACTGCCTGTAGGGTCTTTGTCACAACTATTCAGTTCTGCTGTTGCATCTTCAAAACAGCCAAAATAAAAGACAGTGTTCATAAATAATATAGAAATCAGTGAGCATACCTATATTCCAAAAAAGTTTTATTAATGACACTGAAATTTGAATTTCAAATAATTTTCATGTGTCACGAAGTAGTCTTCTTTTGTTTTTTCCTATCACTTAAAAACATAATATTATTCTTAGCTTGCTGGGCTGTATAAAGGCAGGCAGATTTGGTGCATACATCGGTGTTTGCAGACCCCGTGTCAGGTATCTCATCTTTGTGACAAGTGCAGTAGAAAAGTATCCATAAATATAGTAGGTATTTTTACAATGACTATTTCCTCCATTAGAGTATTTTACTTTATTAATAGGTAGTAAAAGGTAGGAGAAGGCAATGGCAACCCACTCTAGTACTCTTGCTTGGAAAATCACAAGGACGGAGGAGTCTGGTAGGCTGCAGTCCGTGGGGTCGCTGGGAGTTGGACACGACTTAGCGACTTCCCTTTCACTTTTCACTTTCATGCATTGGAGAAGGAAATGGCAACCCACTCCAGTGTTCTTGGAGGCCCAGGGACGGGGGAGCCTGGTGGGCTGGCTGTCTATGAGGTCACACAGAGTTGGACACGACTGAAGTGACTTAGCAGCAACAGCAGTAAAAGTATAGATGAGTAGTGTTCTGTTGTGTGAAAAAAAAAAAAATCATTCGCAAACTTGGTGGCTTAAAACATCAACGTTTTTCTTACCTCTCATTGTTCTGTTGATTGCCTTGGTTCAGCTTTCTTGGGATTTCTAATGCAGATGGTGGTTGAAATAAGGGCTCTGCTCCACTAGATTTCCAAGACACCTGGCTCATGTGGCTGATGGTTGATGTTGGTGCTGACTTTCAGCTGAGAGCTCCGTCTCTGCATGGCCTTCCCATGAGGTCTGGACTTTTCAAAAGGCAGCAGCTGGGCTCCAAAAAGGAGGGACCTAGGAGCCAGTGCTGTGCTAAAGCCAGGTGGAAGTTTCAAGGCTTCTTATGACCCATCCCTTAAGAAGTCACATAGTATCAGTTTCACCACATCCTACAGATCAAAAGCAAGAGATAGGGCCAACCCCAATTCAAAGGTCTGCACATGGGCTTGACCACCAAGAGATGCTGTTCATTGGAGAGCTCTCTTTGAAGACCAGTTTCCATATGTGGAACTATTCATCATTGGATTCAAATAGTGGAAACCTTTGGAGAGGTTAGAGAGAAGTGGTCAGAAGGGGAATATAATTTTGAGAAACATAATATTTTTGATATTTTATAGTAGGTGGTAGCAACATAGCTGTTGGTTTTGTTATTTCTATTTAATGATTTTTGAAATATTTCATAATAAAATATTTTTTAAATTTAATTTTTATTGGAGTACAGTTGTTTTGCAATGTTATGTTAGCTTCTACTGCATAGTAAAGTGAATCAGCCCATACATATACAGATGTCCTCTCCTTTTCAGATTTCCCTCCCATTTAGGACCCCATGGTACATTAAATAGCATTCCCTGTGCTACCCAGTATGTTCTCTTCAGTTGTCTATTTTATATGTAATATCAATAGTGTACATGTGTCAACCCCAGTTCCTCTCAGCCCATCCCTTTGACCTTTGGTATTCATACATTTGTTCTCTACATTTGTGTCTGTATTTCTGCTTTGCAGATAAGATCATCTGCACTATTTTTCTAGTTTCCACATATATGTGTTAATATAGGATATTTGTAATACCATATATTTTCAAAAAGATTTTTAGTGTTTTAATTTTGAAGAAGGGCTCATAGCTAGAAAATACATTTGCTGTTTGGAAGTAGAAACCAAAAGCTTTGGTTAGTTTTTTATTGTAGGAAAATTTTAAACATATAAAATTAATCAGAATAGTAGAGTGAACTCCCCATTTACCTATCACCTAACCTTAACTATAGGTTAATCAGATTGCATCTGTACCCCACCCATTTATTTTGAAGAAAATTTAAGCATTGTAACTTTTGAGCCCTACATTATTTTCCTTGTATCTCAGAGAAAAGAATTTTAACAATTAAAAAAAAAAAGAAACTGTCATTTGTAGCGACATGAATGGGCCTAGAGAATGAAGTAAGTCAGAGAAAGACAAATATCATGTCACTTATGTATGGAGTCTAAAAAAATGATACAAGTGAACTTATATACAAATAGAATGGGAAAGACTAGAGATCTCTTCAAGAAAATTTCAAAGATGGGCTTGATAAAGGACACAAATGGTGTGGAGCTAACAGAAGCAGAAGCTATTAAGAAGATGTGGCAAGAGTACACAGAAGAACTGTACAAAAAAGATCTTCATGACCAAGATAATCCCGATGGTGTGATAACTCAACTAGAGCCAGACATGCTGAAATGTGAAGTCAAGTGGGCCTTAGGAAGCATCACTACAACAAAGCTACTGGAAGTGATGGAATTCCAGTTGAGCTATTTTAAATCCTGAAAAATGATGCTGTGAAAGTGCTGCACTCAATATGCCAGCAATTTGGAAAACTCAGCAGTGGCCACAGGACTGGAAAAGGTCAGTTTTCATTCCAATCCCAAAGAAAGGCAATGCCAAAGAATGCTCAAACTACCGCACAGTTGCACTCATCTCACATGCTGGTAAAGTAATGCTCCAAATTCTCCAAGCCAGGCTTCAGCAGTACATGTACCGTGAACTTCCAGATGNGAACTCAAAAGCCTCTTGATGAAAGTGAAAAAGTGAAAAAGGAGAGTGAAAAAGTTGGCTGAAAGCTCAACATTCAGAAAACAAAGATCATGGCATCTGGTCCCATCACTTTATGGCAAATAGATGGGGAAACAGTGGAAACAGTGTCAGACTTTATTTTGGGGGGCTCCAAAATCACTGCAGATGGTGATTGCAGCCATAAAATAAAAGATGCTTACTCCTTGGAAGCAAAGTTATGACCAACCTAGATAGCATATTCAAAAGCAGAGACATTACTTTACCAACAAAGGTCCATCTATTCAAGGCTATGGTTTTTCCAGGAGTCATGTATGGATGTGAGAGTTGGACTATAGAAAGAAAGCTGAGCACCGAAGAATTGATGCTTTTGAACTGTGGTGTTGGAGAAGACTTTTGAGAGTCCCTTGGACTGCAAGGAGATCCAACCAGTCCATTCTAAAGGAGATCAGTCCTGGGTGTTCATTGGAAGGAGTGATGTTGAAGCTGAAACTCCAGTACTTTGGCCACCTCATGCGAAGAGTTGACTCATCGGAAAAGACTCTGATGCTGGGAGGGATTGATGGCAGGAAGAGAAGAGGACGAGAGAGGATGAGATGGCTGGATGGCATCACTGACTCAATGGACGTGAGTCTGAGTGAACTCTGGGAATTGGTGAAGGACAAGGAGGCCTGGTGTTCTGCAGTTCATGGAGTTGCAAAGAGTCGAATACGACTGAGCAACTGAACTGAACTGAACTGATATACAAAATAGAAATAGACTCACAAAGAATAACACATTTATGGTTACCAAAAGAGGGGGAAGTTTAAATTGAGTATGGGATTAACAGGTACAAACTAGGATATAAAACAGATCAACAGCAAGGAATTACTGTATCGCACAGGTGGCTCAGTGGCTTTCCTGGCGGCTCAGCTTAAAGAATCCTCCTGCAACGCAGGAGACATGGGTTCTATCTTTGGGTTGGGAAGATCCCTTGATGTAGGAAATGGCAACCCACTTCTGTATTCTTGGGAAAATTCCATGGACAGAGGAGCCTGGTGGGCTGCAATCCATGGGATCACTAAGAGGCATAGCTGAGCCTGCATGCACAGGAAACTACATTCAGTATTTTATAATAACCTATAGTGGAAAATAATCTGAAATATATATAACTAAATCTCTTTGCTGTACACTTGAAACTAACACAATATTGTAAATTAACTATCCTTAAAAAAAATCTAACCTCACTTATGGTATTCTAAATCTTAAATAACACTTAAAACTTAAAGCACACAGAAAATAATTCCTTAAATTAACCATAACATTAAAATTGCCTCTAAATATCATTATTATTTTATTTTTTTTTAGATTTTTTTTTTCATCTCAGGTGTACATGAGTTCCTAGTCTTGAACCACCCCCCCCACCATAAATATCATTATATTTATTTATTTATTTTGGCTACACTTTGTCTTTGTTGCTGCATGCGGGCTTTCTCTAGTTGCAGTGAGCGGGGGCTATTCTCTAGTTGCAGTACCAGGCTTCTCATTGTGGTGGTTTCTCTTGTTTGAGTGCACAGGCGGTAGACACAAGGGCTTCAGTAGTTGCTTTTCTCAGGTTCTAGAGCGGGGGCTTAGGAGTTGTGGCACACAGGTGTTGCTCTGAGGCTTATGAAATCTTCCCAGACCAGGAATTGAACCTGTGTCCCTCGTATTGGCAGATTCTTAACCACTGGACCACCAGAGAAGTCCCTCTCATAATATTATAACATTGTGTTTTTGAATCTGATCCTAAGAAGACGCATACACTGTGTGATTGGTATCTCTTTTAAACTATTGTTTGTTTTCTCCTTCTCTATCCCCCCTTCCCCCCAATTTATTTGTTAAAGAAACCAAGTCACTTGTTTACCGATTGCATCCCCTGATTTCATGGCATTTGGTGGTATCATTGAATTTTATTTTATAGTACTTTTATTAAATTGGTAGTTGGATTTAGAAGTTCTGTCAGATTCAGATTTTTTTCTTTTTTGTTTTCTATTGGTAGAACTTCTGCATACATTGTGTGCTCTGTTCTTCCATACGCAGGCAAAATAATGAATGCTTGATTATCTCTTTATTGAGGAAAAAGGCACGGACCATTCCTTTTTAGGAAGTGCAGAATGCTGATATTTTGATTGAAGAATTCATTGTGCTTTTTAAGATGCATAATTCATTTTTGAGGGTAGAAATATTTCTATCAGGAGAGAAATCCTTACATCCCTTGTTTGCTCCTCTTGTGGTACAGTTCATGTATAGGAAGTTTTCAAAATACAAAATTGTTCACTTGTCTCCTTCAGTCTTACAGCTGTATCTCTTTTTTCATCACCAAGAATCAGTTTTCTAGGCCCCAGAAATGATAGTGTTAGAGTATCAAATAATTATCCTTTTGATTTATTCCACAGTGTACACTCAACAGTCTCAAAATAGTAATACCAATACTGCCAGTACCAGTTCAGCAATACGATTCCTATAAAGTATGTTTTGTGCCTAAATTCCCTTTATCTTTGTGTATATCTCACTTGGGATATACAAATTGCTTGTTTTAAAATTACTTAGCATAGTCTCTTTCTGTATAGTTAGACCTCCAGCTGGCCACATGTTTAAATTCATTTGTATCATTTTTGACTTTTAGGAATTCCTGCATTAAAATTTAATTTTATAACTATGTGACATATATCATATTTGTACTCTGTTCCTTCCCTTCTCCTTTAATTATAATTTTAAGTTTATGGGTTAAGCTTTTTCATTGTTTGTTTTAACATAATAGGCCATTTTTGGGGTGTGTATGTGTGTATGTATATATATATATTTTTTCAGCCGTTTTTTAAAATATAAGCTAGCATACCATACACATTTCCTCCATGTTATCTTTTGAATTAATAAGATATTCCTGAGATAACTTCAGAGCTGTGGGGAACTCCACTGTGAGAAGGTACTGTAATTTTGTTTAGTTTGCTGTCTCTTCATTAACATTTGTATCATTCCAAGTTTTTTGCTATTATAACAGTCCTTCCATGAATTTCCTTGTCTTCTCATTTTTTTTGACCAGTGTATGTCTTTTCATATATTTGCTACTGTGTCTTTGAAATTATTGTCTAAAACAAGATTGATGGGTCAAAGAACAAATGAATATGTAATTTTGCTAATTATTGCCTAGTTCTCTTTCAAGGGGCTGTATTAAATATTTTGTGTTTCACCCGCATTTTTAGAATGATTGGTTTCTCATAACTTTACCTACAAAGCATGTTATCAAACATTGTTTTTACCTGTTTAATAGATAAAAGAATTAGTGTCTTCATAGTTGTAGTTTTCACTGCTCTTAGGAAGAATATTGAGGGTTTTTTCATATGATTAACAGCCATTTTACTTGTTTTTCAGTTATTTTTTTTCTAGCCCATTTTTTGTATGATTATTTGTCCTTTTTCCCTCTATTTTTAGGAAATTATATATTTATATAACTATATATATATATATATACACACACACACATACATATATATAAAATGTATAGTCCCATCATTTATGCTCAATACAGCAGGACAAGATGGCAAAGTAGACGGACATGTGCTCATCCTCTCCTGTGAGAACTCCAAAATTGCAGCTAGCTACTGAACAACCATCAGCAGGAGAAAGTTGGATCTCACCAAAAAAAGATATGATCTCTGTTCATTTACAAGCAAACTGTTCAACATCACAGTAAGCCATGTGTATGGCCCAACTACTAATGCCGAAGAAGCTGAAGTTGAATGGTTCTATGAAGACCTACAGGACCTTCTAGAACTAACACCCCCAAAAGATGTCCTTTTCATTATAGGGGATTGGAATGCAAAAGTAGGAAGTTAAGAAACACCTTGAGTAACAGGCAAATTTGGCCTTGGAGTTCAGGATGAAGCAGGGCAAATGCAAATAGAGTTTTGTGAAGAGAATGCACTGGTCTTAGCAAACACCCTTTTCCAATAACACAAGACAAAACTCAGCACATGGGCATCACCAGATGGTCAATACCCAAATCAGATTGATTATATTCTTTGCAGCCAAAACAAGACTGGGAGCTGACTGAGATCTCAGATCATGAACTCTATATTGCCAAATTCAGACTCAAATTGGAGAATGTAGGGAAAAGCACTAGACCATTCAGGTATGACCTAAATCAAATCCCTTACGATTATACAGTAGAAGCAAGAAATAGATTCAAAGATTAGATCTGATAGACAGAGTGCCTGAAGAACTATGGATGGAGATTCATGACATTGTATGGGAGGCAGTGATCAAGACTATCCCCAAGAAAAAGAAATGCAAAAAGGCAAAATGGTTGTCTGAGGAGGCCTTGCAGATAGCTGAGAAAATGAGAAGCGAAAGGCAAAGGAGAAAAGGAAAGATATACCCATTTGAATGTAGAGTTCCAAAGAATAGCAAGGAGAGGTAAGAAAGCTTTCCTCAGTGATCACTGCAAAGAAATAGAGGAAAACAATAGAATGGGAAAGACTAGAGATCCCTTCAAGAAAATTAGAGATACCAAGGGAACATTTCATACAAAGATGGGCACAATAAAGGACAGTAATGGTATGGACCAAACAGAAGCAGGAAATATTAAGAAGTGGTGACAAGAATACACAGAAGAACTATACAAAGAAGACCTTCATGACCTAGATAATCACGATGGTATGATCACTCACCTAGAACCAGACATCCTGGAATGTGAAGTCAAGTGGGCCTTAGGAAACATCACTATGAACAAAGCTAGTGGAGGTGATGGAATTCCAGTTGAGTTATTTCAAATCCTAAACGATGATGCTGTGAAAGTGTTGCACTCAATATGCCAGCAATTTGGAAAACTCAGCAGTGGTCACAGGACTGGAAAAGGTCAGTTTTCATTCCAATTGCAAAGAAAAGCAATGCCAAAGAATGCTCAAACTACCACACAATTGAATGCTCCAAATTTTCTAAGCCAGCCTTCAGTAGTACCTGAAGTGTGAACTTCCAGATTTTCACGCTGGATTTAGAAAAGGCAGAGGAACCAGAGATCAAATTGCCAACATCTGTTGGATCATCGAAAAAGCAAGAGAATTTCAGAAAAGCATCTACTTCTGCTTCATTGACTATGCTAAAGCCTTTGACTGTGTGGACCACAACACACTGTGGAAAATTCTTCAAGAGATGGGAATACCAGACCACCTGACCTGCCTCCTGAGAAACCTGTCTTCAGGTCAAGAAGCAACAGTTGCAACCTGAGATGGAACAACGGACTATTTCAAATTGTGAAAGGAGTATTTCAAGACTGTATGTTGTCATCCTGCTTATTTAACTTATAAGCAGAGTACATCATGAGAAACGCTGGACTGGATGAAGCACAAGCTGGAATCAAGATTGCTGGGAGAGACATCAATAACCTGAGATACACAGATGACACCCACTTATGGCAGAAATCCAAGAAGAACTAAAGCTCTTGATAAAAGTGGAAGAGTAGAGTGAAAAAATTGGCTTNACTTATAAGCAGAGTACATCATGAGAAACGCTGGACTGGATGAAGCACAAGCTGGAATCAAGATTGCTGGGAGAGACATCAATAACCTGAGATACACAGATGACACCCACTTATGGCAGAAATCCAAGAAGAACTAAAGCTCTTGATAAAAGTGGAAGAGTAGAGTGAAAAAATTGGCTTAAAGCTCAACATTCACAAAATGAAGATCATGGCATCTGGTCCCATCACTTCATGGCAAATAGATGAGGAAACAGTGGAAACTAAGAGACTTTATTTTTTTGGGCTCCAAAATCACTGCAGATGGTGATTGCAGCCATGAAATTAAAAGACACTTGCTTCTTGGAAGAAAAGCTATGACAAACCTAGATGGCATATTAAAAAGCAGAGACATCACTTTGCTGACACAGGTCCCTCTAGTCAAAGCTATGGTTTTTCATGTAGTCATGAATGGATGTGAGAGTTGGACCATAAAGAAAGCTGATTGCCGAAGGATTCATGTTTTTGAACTGTATGTTGAAGAAGACTCTTGAGAGTCCCTTGGACAGCAAAAAGATGAAGCCAGACAATCTTAAAGGAAATCAATCCTGAATATTCACTGGAAGGACTGATGCTGAAGCTGAAACTCCAATATTTTGGCCACCTGATGTGAAGACCTGACTCATTAGAAAAGACCCTGATGGTAGGAAGACTGAAGGTAGGAGGAGAAAGGGATAACAGAGGACAAGATGATTGGATGGCATCAATGGACATGAGTTTGAGCAAACTCCAGGAGATAGTGAACGACAGGAATGCCTGGTGCTGCAGTCCCTGGGGTCACAAAGAGTCGGACACGACTGAGTGACTGAACAGATCATTTATTATAAAACTTTAGAGACTTTTTCCATTTTGTCATTTTACTTTTTTTGTAGTTTTTCTTGCCATTTGGTTTTTATTTTTGTATTTAGTAATCAAGGTTATCTCTCTGTCTCATTATTTGTAGAGTTTGAATCATAATTAGAACGGTTTTCTCCATTCCTTGGCTATAGAGGAATTCACTCAGTTTTTTCTAGTATTAATATGGTTTCATATTCTTTAATGTTTAAATTTACAATCCATTGGAATTTATCTTAGTGTATGAGATAAGGTATGGATTCAGTGTTATATTTTTTCTATCTGGTTATTAATATGTTCTTCCCTCCCATGAGAATCAATCCTTATGAAATATTTCATTTGTGTTTGTAATTGGAATTAATTTTAGATTTCATATTTTGCTTGATTGGTCTGCCTAATTCATGTGTCAGTACTAGCCTGTTTTAATATGTGAGCCTTTATAGTATGTTTTATTATCTGTGATAGGTAGTCCCCTCAGCTTCATCATCTTTTGCAGGATTTTCTTGGCATTGTTGCATCTTTGCTCTTCAGTATTAAGTGGTCTATTTCCAGGAATTTTTTTAAAAGCTGTTACATGTATCGTTCCATCCTAAAGGAAATCAGTCCTGAATATTCATTGGAAGGACTGATGCTGAAGCTGAAACTCCAGTTCTTTGGCCACCTGATGTGAAGAACCAACTCCTTGGAAAAGATCCTGATGCTGGGAAAGATTGAAGGCAGGAGGAGAAGGGGATGACAGAGAATGAGATGGTTAAATGACATCACCAACTCGGTGGACATGAGTTTGAGTAGAGTCTGGAAGTTGGTGATGGACAGGGAAGCCTGGCGTGCTGCAGTTCATGTCGCAAAGAGTCAGACATGACTAAATGACTGAACTGAACATTTATTGGGATTCTCTTAAATTATTAGAAGAACTCATAACTGACCTCTTTGTGATGCTGAATCTGTCTAATCAAGGCATGTTTTTACATTTCCAGTTCAAGTTCACTTTCATGGTTTGCAAGTGTATTTTTTATTATTTTCTTATTTAAGTTTTAGTTTTTTTAAATTGAGCAACTTAAATTCGACAGCTTAAAGTTGTCTTTAATTTATAGACTAGATGCTTTAATTTATAAGACATCTCATAAAACTTACTGTATTCAGCAGAAAAATTAAGGATTATTGTTTTAGATATTGTATTTTCTCTTTTTTTAAAGATATTTGGTTTTTTTTAGACTGCCCTGTGTTTTTGTGGCTTTGTGCAGGCCTTCTGTAGTTGTGGAGAGTGAGGATGGTTCTTTGTTGCAGCGGGCAGGTTCACTGGCCCTAAAGCTTGCTGTCAGTAGTTGGCCGAACCACTGGCTTTCAGCAGTTGTGGCACACGGGCTCGATATTGGTACACACTTGCTCTAGAGAACATGCTCACTACAGTGTGGGCACGTGGGCTTAGTTGCTCCGTGACTCATGGGATCTTCCCAGACTGAGGATGAAACCAGTGCCCCCTGCACTGGCAGTCAGATTCTTATCCCCTGTATCACCAGGGAAGTCCTGTATTTTCCCAATGTGGGAATTGTTAATGTTATTGGTATTTTCTACAGTAGATCTTTTGTATTTATATGTAGTCTCTTCAAGTCATTTTAAATGCAGTGTGCTTAGGAATCAGAAAGCTGTACACACTAATCTAGTTAAAGAAGAAGAACAACAATAAAAATAAAAAAACAAAGGCTGTGAGAGGCAGTGGGTATGGGAAAGAGAGAGAACTATATAGAGACCTAGGCTGTGAGTAGTGTCTTCACTGAAGTACGTTAATATGAACTTCTAAGCCTGTAGTCTTTCTGTCTCCTAAAATAATTTTGAAAAACTGTTTGCCTTTTTGCACATTTTTTTGGGTTGACATATGACATTTTGACCATAAATGTAAGCTGTTGTAAATGATGTGAGTTCCCATTTATGGTAACCATTGTCACTTAAAAATGATATATCATCCTTTTAAATGTAGCCAATGAAATCAAAATAACATAGCAATTTTAAGGCCTCTGGTCATCCATTAAAGCTATAAACATGATCTTTACTAGCCAAATTTAACATTTTACAGTTTTTTCCTTAATTGTGCATTCCTTCACTTTCCTGTACAGAATTACATTATAGTGAAATACACCTTTTGGCTAAATTATATCTTTTTTTGAAACTGATCATTGTACTATGCTTTTTGGCAATAAAACTGTATATGAATTTAAAAATAATTATTTAAGAAGGGAGGGGCCAAGATGGTAGAGCAGGAAGACCCTGAGCTCACCTCTTCTCATGGGCATACCAAAGTTACAACTATATACAGAGCAACTGTTGATGTAAAAGACTGAAAGATTAATAGATAAGATCTTGTACAATTAAAGATGTAAAGAAGGAACCCCAAGCGTATGGGTAGGAGGTACAGAGACACAGTACAGTTAAGATCTATACCTCCCAAGTGGGTGATGCACAAACAGGACTATATTATTGCAGAGATTCTCCCCAAGAAACAGATGGTCTGAGCCCACATTGGGCTCAATAGTCCAGGGGTCCTGCACCAGGAGGATGAGCCCAATGTTTGGTTTTGAAGGCCAGTGGGGCTTACTTACAGGAGAGCTAGAGTGCTCTGGGAAGTAGAGACCCTTACTACACAGTTACAGTCATCAGAACAGTATGGTACTAGGACAGGAACAGACACATAGATCAGTGGAGCAGGAGGGAGAGCCTCAAAATGAACCTGTCCTTATAGGGGCAATTAATGTACAACAAAGAAGGCAAGAAGACAATAGGGAAGAGATGACCTCTTCAGTAAATTGTATTGGGGAAACTGGACAATTGCAGGTAAAACTGGCAACTGCAGGTTAAAGAATCAAACTAGACTACTCTTTCATATCATGCAGAAAAGAAATTCATAAGAGATGAGAGGCTCAGATGTAAGACCTGAAATCATGAAACTTCTAGAAGAAAACATAGGTAATATTCTCTTTGACATCAGTCTTATATTTTTTGGATATATGTCTTCAAGGGAAGGGAAATAAAAGCAGAAATAAACAACTGGGACTACATCAAGCTAAAAATCCTTTGCATAGCATAGGAAAATATAAAAATTCAAAGGCCGTATACTGAATAAGAGAAGATATTTGCAAATGATATATTTGATAAGGAATTAATATTCAAAATGTACAAAATACTCACACATCTCAACATAACCCAAGCAACAAAATCCAAAACCCAAGAAGCATCATGATTAAAAATAGGCAGAGAATGTAAGTGGACATTTTTCTAAAGAAAATGTACAAATGACCAAAAGATACATGAAAAGATGCTCAACATCACTAATCATCAGGAAAATGCTAACAAAACCCCCAATGAGATAATAGCCTCATACCTACCAGAATGACTGTTATGAAAAAGACAATGAGGATATAGAGAAATGGGAATTGATGTGTACTGTTGGTGGGAATGTAAAAAACCTCCACTATGAAAGTTTCTCAATAAATGAAAAATATAACTACTATATGATTCAGCAATTCCATTTCTATTTATTCAAAGAAATAAGAAACACTAATTAGAAAAGGTCTATGCATTCCTTGTTCATTGCAGCATTAGCCACGATATGGAAGCAACCTAAGTGCTTGATAGCACTTAAGCCAAGTTTATAGGCTTATTCTTAGTTGGTCCTCACTGAAGTAACACTCAGGTCGTGTCATGTGTTAAGTTGCTTGGTCGTGTCCAGCTCTTTGTGATCCCTGCCAGGCTCCTCTGTCCATGGAATTCTCTGAGAGTAGGTAGTCTTTTCCTTCTACAAGGGATCTTCCCAACCCAGGGCTTGAACCTGAGTCTCCTGCAAAAGTTCACAAAGCAGACCTTCCAAAGCTGTGTGCCATAGCACAGTGGATGGGGTATAGATACATAGATCCTCTCAGAGTTGGCAGAAGCTTGCAGGCCAGTTTGCCTATCTCAGTGAGCAACTTTTTCTTCTTACCAGGAGTGCTAGTTTAAATTTTTTGAATTTTAATTAATTAATTTTTTGGCTGCACCACATGGCATGTGGTATCTTAGTTCCCCAACCAGGGATTGAATCTGCACCCTCTGCAGGGAAAATGCTGAGTCTTAACCACTGGACTGCTAGGGACGTCCCAGGAGTGCTAATTTAAATATCGCTTTCTATATGCATCAAGGAGTTGAAAAGACTGGGAGAGCTAAAGGATCTTTGGGCAGATGTTATAAGTGGACTATACGCCCACTAAAACAAAAGAAAAATACATAAATTGACTTGAAGAATGAAGTTATCAGTTAACGTTTATCTGAACGGTGAAGCAAATCTGTATGATTTAATTCCGGAGTTATAAAATAGTGGCCTATGGCTAAATTTATCCTGGAAAACTCTATAAACAACCTTCTGGAATAACCGAGCACAATTATTTAAGCAAAAATAGAATGTGCTTTCCTTTTCATGGGCCAAGAGAACATTCAATAGTCTGTACTGCCCCCGTATACCTAGAAACTTGATACTTTTCATTTTCCTGCCTGGTTTCTGGAGGCTTTTGGGTGTGCAGCTTTTATTAAATCACTGAAAAAGTGGTAGGTCATACATGGTTGGTTGTGATTGTTCAGTCGATAAGTCGTGTCCAACTCTTTGTGACCTCATGGACTGCAGCCCACCAGGCTTCCCTGTCCTTCATTATCTTCCGGAGCTTGCTCAAACTCATGTTCATTGAGCCGATGATGCCATCCAACCATCTCATCCTCTATCACCCCCTTTCCCTCTTGCCCTCAATTTTTGCTGGAATCAGGGTCTTTCCCAATGAGTTCGCTCATGATTAGTAGACTGTATTAATTATCTTTCTGTTATTTTCATCAGAGGTCTGTTGAGGGTGGGGGAGAGCGAGCATCAACACTGGAATTAACCAGTGGGCAGATTAAAGGGTGATCTCAACACCAGCACCAAAACAACAATAAAATCATTCCTTTCTTCCTCTTTTTAAAAAAATGTTTGGAAAAAATTTAGTTCATGTTTCATTAAAAAAAATCAAAGTAGTTTTAGGAAACTCCACTGCTGCTTGTATAAATAAGTATTCAAAAAATTATGTTGATTCTGAAGTTATTATTGGTAAATTCAGAGCTATTTTGGATTTCCTTATATCAATATTGCAGTGTTATTTTTTTGTCTGAATTTTGAGAGCCAAGAATAGTATAATTCGTGCACTGGAGAAGTAACTATCTCCCTTGGGAAGGTGGTTTCTGTAAAAGGATATCCAACTTGTAAAGTGACTTCAAAGTGCAAGTCTGTATAATGTACCTGACTTCATTATTATTATGGGTTGTGAATATTTAGCATAGCACACTAATCTGATTTCCTTTAAAAAAGATTTTTTTAAGCTTTCTGATACGTTTATAGTGAATATGAAAGTGATCTGTGAATTCACTGATCAGCTTTATGAGATCTTACTTTTTTTTTTGCCTCATTTGCTCCAGATATTTCTTTAAGTTATGTAAATATTTTTTATCTTTGTTGTTTATCCTGTTTTCTTCTGATTTCTTTCTCAGTGTGTGCCCAGAAAATGTGCATCTTAAAGTTGGCATTTGCTGTTTTTCATACTATTGTGGCGAGTTTGCATCTATTAAGAATATTGTCTCAAACTTCATATAAAATGGTTTCATGTTCTACATATAATTCAGCACTTTTTTTCCCCCCTCAATATCATGAATTTGAGATGTATTCGTGTTGGTACATATGACTTCAGTTCATTTTCAACTGTTTAAAGTGATTGCATTTTATAAGTATGCTTTTATGTAGTCATTCATTCTCTGTTGATCAGTATTTCATTTGTTTCTTTCTCTGCTGATTACATCAGAAACTGAGAGTCAGCACTGTATAGGGGCTAAAGTAGGGCCTCTGAAAGTCATTTCTGGTTCAAATACTTGTTGCGTCATTAACATAATTAACAAACTCACTAACAGGTAAAAGTTGGTCCCGCATGGATTACAGGAAGTGGTGTCATGATTAACAAACTCACTAACAGGTAAAAGTTGGTCCCGCATGGATTACAGGAAGTGGTGTCATGAGCAAAGGATACTGATTAATCCAATGTTGTATACACAGGTCTGAAAATGAAAATGAAAGTAAACAGATAGTAATCATGGAGTTGTAATGAAGATGAAATGTGTTAATATTTATGAAAAAACAGAATAGTGCCTGGTACATAGTAAGTACTATGTAGACATTTGTTATGTAAAAATTGTAAAATAAGTCACAGCAATGGAAAGTGTTGAAAAATCTCTCCTTGGGTACTTGAAATTGAGTTTTTCTAGGATATATTATTAGAGTAGGTGAATTTGCTATCTGAGGGTAGACAGATCTGTCTTTTTTGAAACTATAGAGGTTTTTTTAATACCCCTCTCAAACTTTATTGAAGTATGGTTGAGAGAAAAATAGTATATATAAGTATTGGTACTAATTTAGTTTTCTGTCACTTCTCATCACCCACGTGTGTATAGAGATAACAGACATGTCTCCATATTCTTTCACCACTTGAAATGGTAAAGTTATGAAAATTTTGGTCAGTTTTTGATTGTGCAATGAATGCCTTTGTGGTTTAGTTTACTACATTTCCCTGATTTCAAATGAGATTGAACTACTTTTACATGTTAATGGCCATCTTTTCTAGAGTGCCTAATTATTTTCTTGACTCTTTGTCTCCCTCTTATAAGTTTCTTTGTGTTTTTCTCATTGATTTCCGGGCCATCCCTCACAATTTCTTCTTTTGACCTTTTAGTCTTTAATGCATCAGGAGTTGACTTCTAGGGAATTTCCTCATGGTCCAGTGGTTAGGACTCTGTGCTTTTACTGCCAAGGGTGTGGGTTCAATCCCTGATTGGGGAACTAAGATCCTGAAAGCCATGCAGCCTGAAAAAAAAAAAAAAAAAAAAAATTGACTTTTGTTTAGGGAGTAAATTTGACATTCAGCTTATGTATGTGTGTGTGTGTGTGTGTGTGTATTGCTCAGACACTCAGTTGTGTCTGACTCTTTCCAACCCCATGGACTGTAGCCTGCCAGGCCCCTCTGTGCATGAAATTTTCCAGGCAAGAATACTGGAGTGGGTTACCATTGCCTTCTCGAGGGGGTCTTCCCGACTCAGGGATCCGACCTGCATCTCTTCCATCTCCTGCATTGGTAGGCAGATTCTTTACCACTGTGCCACCTGGGAAGCTTCTCTCTCTCTCTCTCTCTATGCATTTTTACCATTATATATTCTCGTTTGTTCTTTCCTCATTTATTTTAGTTATGCTTTGGTCACAAATTGAGTTTCTATGTATGTGTATTTAGGTCTGTATCTGGGCTTTCCATATTGTTTCAGTGACATGGTTTTCCCTGTTTTAATACCATATTGCCTTAAATTCTATGGTTTTTAAGAATACATTTACTATTGTAGGGCAAACTCTGCCTCATATTTCAAATGACCTGAGTTATTCATGCTCTTTTACAAAATTTTTTATTAATTTGTCAATTTTCATGAAAAATTATAATTTGAATTATTAAAATTGTTTTTAATATATAGGTTAACTTTGGGGATAGTTTTTAATCCTCTTTATTAGAGTGTCTCATCCATGAGAACATTTTTACTTAGGACTTTTTTGTTCTCCTTTATCAAAATTAATCTGAAATTTTCTTTGTTCTGCACATTAGCCACTCTGATTACATATTACTTTCCATTTTGACATGTTTCAAGCAGATGTGGTTAATTGGTGGGTTTATGGCTTCATTGGAAGTTCTCTGTTCCTTCTTTCCTTTTTTCCTTCACACATCTGATTGGCTTTCAGAGTTCCAACTATCACCTCTGTGTCAGTGACCCTCCAGTCTGTCTTCATAGCTTATCTAATCTTGCTCTTTTCTCTTGGTCATCATTCTAGGCTAATTTTGCATTCCCATTTTCAATTGTGAATAGCATCATTCATTCTAAAATGTACAATCAACGCTTTTTAGACTAATTGAAGTTTTGCCAGCCTTCTCTTCATTGGTGTGAGTCATTTTTATAATAAACTTATGGTAGATATTTGAAAGTGTGTTAGTCGCGCAATCATGTCCAACTCAATGTGACCCCATGGACTGTAGCCCACCAGGCTCCTCTGTCCATGGGATTCTCCAGGGGATGATCTTCCTGATGTGGGGATAGAACCTGGGTCTCCCACAATGCAGGCAGATTCTTTACCATCTGAGCTGTTGGCGAACGCTAATAACTTAAGATTGACTCTACTTCAAAGCCTCTCAGACTAAACTTGATACAGTGACAAAGCTTTTTATCAAGGGGAATGAAAGCAACTGGACATCAAATATTGTTGGCCATTTTGCCTTTACGTTGATTTTTGAGTGTGTTTAACTCTTATGATCACAAACATAGGAGACTTTCAGACCCATCTCTGCATTTCTGCATTAAGGAAAAATGCAGACAGTATCTGTGAGACTATGATTCTTGTGTCCATTCCTCAAAAATGATAGAACTTCCTCTGTGCTCTTTTTAAGTCAGCTGTGTTTTATGATGGAGCAGCTGCATTTCTTCATAAAAACTTTGAGCAATATTGCCAATAAAAATAGAAATGATTTAAAGCACACTCTCAGACTGGAACGTTAACAAGCATTTTCTAATAATTGAAGGAGGAGCACTAAAAACATGCCTCATTTTTTAACATCTTAGGCCCTTTGTTCTGGCAATATCTTTCAGGAGAATGACAGGAGAATAATGAAGAAGACTGGTAATCCACATTAAGGGCTATCATATCTGTCAAACTGGTGCCCCTTCATTTCCAACAGCATGATCGTTAGTCCTCTATTTAATACTTTTCTTGCCACCTCCAAGACGGCCCATTTGTTTTAACCCCATATAGTGACTTGAGGGGCTTCCCAAGTGGCTCAGTGGTAAATAATTCGCCAGCCAATCAGGAGACTCGGGTTCAATCCCTGGGTCAAGAAGATTCCCTGGAAAAGGAAATGGCAGCCCATTCCAGTATTCTTGCTTGGGAAATCCCATGGACCAGAGGACCCTAGCCGGCTGCAGTTCATGGGGTCACAAAAGAGATGGACGTGACTTAGCAACTAAAACAGCAACAAAAGTAACCTGACAGATAGTTCTGTTGGTTTTGTTTAGTGAAACAAAAATAATTGAAGACACATAACTTAAAACTATTCTTAGACAAGGAGTACCCTGAATTTTAAGGAATAAGTTAATCATAAAATATCGTATGCCCACTACCCCCTCCCTTTTTCTAATTAAAATAAATGTTTCTGTAAATTATACAGGCAAGGCACATTGACATGCAAATTGAATGGTCTGTGGTTCCAGTAAGAGTTGGACACGACTGAGTGACTTCACTTTCACTTTTCACTTTCATGCATTGGAGAAGGAAATGGCAACCCACTCCAGTGTTCTTGCCTGAAGAATCCCAGGGACGGTGGAGCCTGGTGGGCTGCCGTCTATGGGGTCGCACAGAGTCAGACACGACTGAAGAGACTTAGCAGCAGCAGCAGCAGCAGCAGTGGTTCCAGTTTGCCTACTTTTAGTCTCTGAATCTTACTTAATTTGTTAATTTGGAAAGTGAGGTGGTTGCTTATGCAACTAAGGGAAGAAATGAGTTTAAAGGAGTTTAGAAAAGTAGAGTAATTTTGCCCCCCCCCCTTTTTGCTGCACTTGTGTCTTGTAGGATCTTAGTTCCCCATCCAGGGATTGAACCTGGGCCCTTGGCAGTAAAAACATTGAGTCCTGACCACTGGACTGCCAGGTAATTCCCTATTTTGCTCTTTATAAATTCAAAATGGAATTTTCATAGCTTTCTGGGTTTTATGGTGAAGTTGGGAAAAAGTAAGCTCTGTTTCTAAAAGGAAACCCCACTTGTAAAATTTTTTAGAGTGAAATTCAAAAACTCTTTCAGTTCATCCTTTTTTGGGGATAAGGGCAGGGTGCTGGACTATGTCACATGGTGAGAGTGATATGGCTGCAATTAGCCTCCCAGAGTTGGACTGTGAAGAAGGCTGAGTGCCGAAGAACTGATGCTTTTGAACTGTGGTGTTGAAAGAAGACTCTTCAGAGTCCCTTGGACTGCAAGGAGATCCAACCAGTCCATTCTGAAGGAGATTTCTTTGGAAGGAATGATGCTAAAGCGGAAACTCCAGTACTTTGGCCACCTCATGCGAAGAATTGACTCATTGGAAAAGACTGATGCTGGGAGGGGTTGAGGGCAGGAGGAGAAGGGGACGACAGAGGATGAGATGGCTGGATGGCATCACTGACTCGATGGGCATGAGTCTGAGTGAACTCCAGGAGTTGATGATGGACAGGGAGGCCTGGTGTGCTGCGATTCATGGGGTCGCAAAGAGTTGGACACGACTGAGCGACTGAGCTGAACTGAACTGAATTAGCAAGTTTGATGCTATTGTTTTGGCTCCTCTCATGACTCTACTCCCGCCAAAAAGGCCTCTGGTTGGTCAGAGTTGATGACTGTTCCAGATATGGGTGGATTGTTTCAGCACTTACTGAATACTTTCAGAAGACCCCAGATTCTCATGTTTAGAAAATGTTAGCAATGACCTTCCTATACAGATACTGTAATTGCCATTCAACTGATATTAAAAAAAGAGAGAGAGAAGCCCATGAAGTGTTACTTACTTAAAATTCACAAGTATTGGTATTTCCCTGGTGGTCCAGTGGTTAAGAATCTACCTTTTGAAACAGAAGATGTGTTTGATCCCTGGTTGTGAGTGAAATGAAAGCCACTCAGTCATGTCTGACTCTTTGCGACCCCATGGACAGTCCATGAAATTCTCCAGGACAGAATACTGGAGTGGGTAACCTTTCCCCTCTCCAGGGGATCTTCCCAACCCAGGGATCAAACCCAGGTCTCCCACGTTGCAGGGGGATTCTTTACTAGCCACAAGAGAAGCCAGATTCTTTACTGAGCCACAAGAGAAGCCCTTGTGGATAGCCTTTCCTTTCTCCAGTGGATCTTCCCAACCCAGGAATTGAACCAGGGTCTTGATCCCATGTACTATGGGGCAGCTAAGCCTCTGTGCCACAACTAGAGAAAGCCCACATACCACAGTGAAGAGCCTGTGCAGCTCAAAGGAAACAAACAAACAAACAAACACCACAGTGCATGCAGGTGGGCGAATCATGATTAGAGACCAGGATATCTGATGCAGAGTTGCGTATGATTTCCACTGGAAGACTCTGTGCATTGGTCTTAATAATATGGGCTTCTAGAATGTGACACCACAACCTTGACCTTGGGCACGTTACTTAATCTTTCTAAGTCTCTGTTTTCTCATCAAGAACAAGGAGATGCTAGTACTTTTTTTAAAGGCAGTTTCTGGGCTCCTATCCTCCTTTCTCCCCCTTTTTTTTTTCTCTGCCATCCTCATTACTGAGGTCTTGACGTGTCCCCTCCAATCTGTTCTATCCTGGGACACGGTTTTGGACAAGGCAACCCTTCCTCCTGCCTTCATAGACTTTGCAGTGTATTGGAGATCCTTATTACATGGTGGTGCAAGCAATTAGGATGGCCTGGGTTGGAGGGCTGCTGGACAGGTAGAGAAGACTTCCTGGTGGCTGAGACTGAAAGATAATGAGGATTTAGCCAGGTGAGGAGGAGGGGAAAAATGTTCCAGGAAGGGAAGACGGTAAGTGCAAAAACTAGAAGATGTGAGAGCTTGTGGTGTTCTTCCAGGAGCTGAAAGCAGTTCAGCCTGTGCAGGTGTGGGGCGTGGTGGGAGTTGAAAAGGTTCAGTAGCAAGGCCACCCCATGAAGGACCCTGCTCATCATGTTAAGAGTTTGAGACTTGGTTCTGAGAGCTTTGGGAAGCCACTGCAGGAGCTGAAGGAGACTTCCAGGTGACGCTAGTGGTAAAGAACTCGCCTGCCAATGCAGGAGACATGAAACATGGTTTTGATCCTTGGGCTGGGAAGATCTCTTGAAGAAGTGCATGGCAACCCACTCCAGTATTCTTCCTGGAGAATCCCATTGACAGAAGAGCCTGGTGGGCTGTAGTCCATAGAGTTGCAAAGAGTTGGACATGACTGAAGCAACTTAGCACTCAGCAAGTGTGCCAAATGGTAAGATTCATATTCTGGTTATTGTCTGAAAAAATAGATATGGAGAGGTTGAGAATGGAGGCCAGTTTGCAGGCAAGAGATGGTGGGACCCCAGTTAGGAACAAAGGAAGTAGGATTAGGAAGTAAGTATCGGGACCCCTTGATGGTCCAGTGGCTAAAGACTTTGCCTTTCAATGAAGGACGTGCAGGTTTGAGTGCCAATTGGAGAGCTGGATCTCTACATGCCTTGCAGCCAAAAAACCAAAACAGGAAATAGAAGCCATATTGTTAAAAATTCAATAAAGCCTTTAAAAATGGTCCACATTAAAAAAAAATTAAAAAAAGGAAGAAGTAAGTATCTCCCACTGATGTTTATGTTGGAGAATGGCAGGCCTGGGTGTGGGCTTCCCTGATGGCCTGCATTGTAGGAGACCCAGGTTCAATCTCTGGGTTGGGAAGATCCCCTGGAGAAGGGAATGGCTACCCACTCAAGCGTTCTTGCCTGAAGAATTCCATGGACAGAGGAGCGTGGCGGGCTACAGTCCATGGGGTTGCAAAGAGTTGAGAACAGCTGAGTGACTAACACTTTCAGTTTTTTTTTTTTCAGAGCATCAGGCTTGGGTGTGGTAAGTGGAGAAGCGGGAGGAGTTGAGCATGGGGTCAGGTTTTTGACTTGGTCAACTGCCGAGCGGGTGGTGGTGCCTTTCCCTGAGATACAGGGTATCAGGACTGGGGAAGAGTAGCATTTCGTACTCTGCAGATCCAGCACTTCCTGCATGCTGTGCATGGTTCTAAGCAAGTGTTTTATGTTGACTATATCGTCGAATTCTCACCTTGGCTCTAGGAGGTGAACATGTCTATTGATTCCCATTTTATAGATGAGGAAACTTTTAAGGCATGGAGAGGTGAGCAGTCTGCTTCAGAACACCGGGCCAGAAAGTTCTAGGATCAGAATTCAAAGCAGGTAGTGAGGCCCAGAATCCAGATTCTTAACCCCTGCACCCTACTTTGTCTTCCCAGAGGGGAGAATAATTTCATTTTTGGTTGGAGGGACCATCAAGACATAGAGAAACCCAGGGGTTTGGAGTTTAGAAAAAAAATTTAGGCCATGACATAGATATGGGAAATGCCTGGTGTATCTGTAATTGAACTGTGGAAGGAAGCGTAGAGTGAAAAGAAGAGTTGGCCTCTGAATTCAGCAGTGTTCTAGTTGTTCCCAGAAGACTGAGGTTAGGCACAGCTACAGAATTAGCAACAGAACCAGGAGAGGATGGCTAGACTGTCACTGACATCTTCACGAGGGTACCTGGTTTTAGCAGGACTCCAGTCCCACCTCTGCCCTCCCTCTGAGCCTTGGGGCCCCCTGGGCCCTGCTGACACTCACTCCTTTTCCTTGGCCCTCAGGATACCCCTATCTTTTACTGTTGCTTGTTCCTGCTGCTCAGGTCCCAGTTACACATTACTGGATCATCTCATCTCCCAGACCAAGTTCTCTGCCTGCCTGTCCACGCATCATTTTGGGTATTTCACTAGGGGCACGCAGTCCATGGCACTTTGCAGTCCATCGCTCTCCCTGGTCGTGTAATCTGTCGGCCTGTGTTTTAACTCTGTGTCAGGCTGGGGATTCTGCCTGCGTCCTCTCTGAGCGCTGATCTCTACCCTAGCTTTTCAGTTCCATCTGTGATCAGCCATTCAACTTCTAAAAACCTAGCCTTAGACTCCTCTCATTAACCATCTTCCATGTCTAAGTCCCAATATTGTGTTTTGTTTTTTTTTGGGGGGGGGTGCCATAATGCATGACACCTTAGTTCCCTGACCAGGGATTGAACCTGTACCCCTGCAGTGGGAACGCTGAGTGTTAACCAGTGGTCCACCAGAGAAGTCCTTCAGTTCCAACATTGAATTAGGCCTATGGTTGGCTTGCTTGCTTTATTTTCTCTTTTGGGGCCTCAGAACATTACTGGGGAAAAAAATCATATAACTGCAATGATTCAGTCTCCAAAAAAAATCCCTTTTTGTATTTCTGAAACTTTGAAGTCTAATCATGTATTTCATTTTGTCTTAATATTCAGTAATCTTTAAATGAATAATTTACACAAAGACTGAATAAAGCAGAATAAAATAACTCATTTGCTGGTGGTAACCTGATAGCATTATTCATGATAAAAGGGCTTATATAGATTTCATTTCATAATATTGAATTCTATTAAATAAGGTATTTTATACATTCAGTTCAGTTCAGTTCAGGCGCTCAGTTGCGTCCGACTCTTTGCGACCCCATGAATCATAGCATGCCAGGCCTCCCTGTCCATCACCAACTCCCGGAGTTCACTCAGACTCACGTCCATCAAGTCAGTGATGCCGTCTAGCCATCTCATCCTCTGTCATCCCCTTCTCCTCCTGCCCCCAATCCCTCCCAGCATCAGAGTCTTTTCCAATGAGTCAGCTCTTTGCATGAGGTGGCCAAAGATGTTTTATACATTAAACATTTTTAGATATATAAATTTTTTAATTTCAATAAGAAGAAATCTATATTCATTGTTTAAGGTAGGTAATAAGATAAATCTTGTGCTTTGTTTAAATATAGACTGTTCTGTATACTTATGCATTGTGGTTTTAAGGCTACCCCAGACTTTCTTATTTTTATTCTTCTGACTCAATGTTTTGAAATTTTGCTCTCTAAATTGTATCGTAAGTAATCATCTGTTTTCCCACTTTTTTTTTTTACCATATGAAAACAATATAACTGTCAGCAAAATCTATCCTGTTATTATTAAGCTGACAATTTAAATCTCACAAAAGCCTTATCCATTTATTTTCTTGTTGTATTCTGCAACCTTAATATGCTTTTAAAATACCATTTCCTTAGGTTATTTTTTTAATATTAAAACTAACTCTTAGGACTATTATTATTCCCTTCATGTTCATGGAGAGTTAGAAAATTATTCTAAAGTTCTATTTCCTTTTTTTCAACTTGTGCCTTACATCGTTTGTTCTCTGTCTAGGAGGATAAAACCACAAGCTTGCAGATAACTGCCTCATTTCCATTGCTTTCTTGACTGAGTGTGGGGAAGTACTGTCTGTAAGTAGGGCAGTCTGAGTGGATTTGGGCAGCTGGGGTGGAATTTAGCTTCTGTGACAAAGGACCAGTGGAAGTCTAGCAGAGCCTGGCATTTGGAAAGAGTGTTGTGCTTCATCATGTAAGGAAAAGCTAGTAGTATTTGGTGTCTTTTTCTTTTTTTTTTAGTTAGGAAAAGATTATTTTGGAATTTGGTCTCTAGGTGAGGTTGTAAGAAACAGCTTGGAATTTGAGAGCCTCTGGAGACCAAGCTTCATGCTTGATTGGAAAAGCTGGTGCTTTCATCAGTCATAAATAATTTTAAATGTTCTGTAACTATTTCTATATCTAAGGCATTCAGATAGTCCACGTACACTTGTTTCTTTGAAAACTGGAATGATAACTTTGCCATTTTGTAAGCTGCTTAGTTAAGTAGGAAAACTAAATGAAACATTTAAAATCAGTTAAAAACATTATCTAACTGTAGCCTCCAAACCAAAGACTTTCTTTGTTTGGAGATTTTAAACGTTTAAATAACATGAGGCATACTAATATCTTTGGGTAGCAACGTACTGATTTAAATCTAGAGGTAAAGTGATTATGTTTTTGCTGCCATATGACTACAAATAAGTATTATTCCTCTTTTTCTTGTCTTAGCTCACCTTTCACTTGAATGACTTACTATGTGTCTCATTGTATTGGAGTCAGTCTTTTCTTGGAAAGAGCAAGGTACTTAGAATATTGCTGCTGCTTCTTTAATATAATTTGTCTAAGAGTATTGCTCGTCTTTTTTCTCTGGTCTATAATTTCATTACACTCAGGGGCAACAGGTCTCAGCCAAGCCAGTGTCTTCAGCCTTGAGCAAGAATCATAATGGCATCACTTAACCCTCAAACACTTTTGAATGGACAAGGAATCACTGTGCTTACATTCTTTCTTTCATCGTTAGGTGCCTTTCATTGTTGGTACCTTCTTTAGTTTTCCTATTTCTACATACAATGATTCTATAAGTATATTGTAGCTTGAGATGTGGAAATTTGTTTATGTGTGTATTTCGTGATTAAGTATTTTTATTCTAGAAATGGAGATAGATTCTTCAACAAATTGATAACTTGCTGGTATGTGTCATGAACACATGTTACTGGAAATGTGTGTAATATATGTTAATGTATAATTTTATTAGCATTTACCTGTAATGATATACCTGTCATATATGTTAAAGTGATGGCCTAATGTATATTTGAAAATTTAATAAGCTTATGAACACATCCTTTGAAGTTAATTTCAATTAATTTTGTTACATTTTTACAATAAAAGGTAAATCTTTTCAAATTACTTGCAAAAGTCATCTGCTGTGAGGAATTTAAAGTTTTCATTTAATAATGACCAGCTGTTTTGCTTTGTTATAGCATTTTCACTTATTTTATTGACTTTTATATGTCCTACCTTTGCATGAAATGTTCCCTTGGTATCTCTAATTTTCTTGAAGAGATCTCTAGTCTTTCCCATTCTGTTGTTTTTCTCTGTTTCTTTGCATTGATCGCTGAGGAAGGCTTTCTTATCTCTCCTTGCTGTTCTTTGGAACTCTACATTCAAATGAGTATGTCTTTCCTTTTCTCCTTTGCTTTTCCTTTCTCTTCTTTTCAAAGCTATTTGTAAGGCCTCCTCAGAGAGCCATTTTGCCTTTTTGCATTTATTTTCCGTGGGGATGGTCTTGACCCCTGTCTCCTGTACAGTGTCACAAACCTCCGTCCATAGAACGTGAAGGCAGTGGCACCCCAATCCAGTGCTCTTATCTGGAAAATCCCATGGATGGAGGAGCCTGGTAGGGTCCTGCAGTCCATGGGGTCGCGAAGAATCGGACACAGCTGAGCGATTTCACTTTTATGCATTGGAGAAGGAAATGGCAACCCACTCCAGTGTTCTTGCCTGGAGAATCCCAGGGATGGGGGAGCCTGGTGGGCTGCCGTCTGTGGGGTCACACAGAGTCGGGCACAACTGTAGCAGCAGCAGCAGAAGCAGCACTCTGTCTACCAGNTTTTTTTAGCAAAACATGTGTGCAGCAGCAATTTTTAAAACTTCAGCAGTTAATTCATCATCCTATCACGGAACTCTTTCAAGTTTTCCAGGTTTTAGGTAGGTGGGCATTGTCTACATGCAAACATGATTGTTGCCAAATTTAAATGATAGAAATGTGTGTTAGTTGTCTTTGTTGAGTAAAAAATTACTCCAGAACCCAGCAGCTTAAAACAGTAAGTATTAATTATCTCACGCAGTTTCAGTTGGTTAAGCGGTCCAAGAGCATCTTAGACCCCTAAACATGAATTTGAGCAAACTCCAGGAGACAGTAAAGGACAGGGAGGCCTGGCGTGCTATAGTCCTTGGGGTTGCAGAGTCAGACACGACTGAGTGACTGAACACCAGCAACAGCATCTTAGCTAATTTTTTCTGGTTTGTGATTCCTCATGAGATTACTGCCAAGATCTTAGCTAGGACTGCAGTTTTTCTGCAGACTTGACTGCAGATGGTTCACTCACATGCCTGGTGAGATAGTTGTGGGTCTTTGGGAGAAGGCTTCCCTTCCTCACCATGCGGACTTGATAGGTGCGTGAGCATTCTCATGGTGCGGTCCTCCCCACTGTCCTGCTGGGGTATCCTTACAGTGTGGCAGCTGCCTTCCCCCACAGTGAGTGATTCCAGAGAGAGTGAAGATGGGAACTGCAGTGTCTTTTATGATTTGACCTCACAAGGCGCATTCTTTCATTTTCACTGTTTTCTTGGCTGGACGGCTACTGGGTTATATTGGTGAGTGAGAGGCACATAGATGCACACTCCAGAGCTCACAGCTTATAGCCCACCCAGGGGAACATGCACCTCTTTATTTTCTTTTAAATATTTATTTTTAAAATTTTTGTTAATTTATTTGTCTGTGCTGGTTTTTAGTTGCAGTATGTGGGACCTTTAGTTGTGGCATGCAAACTCTTTGTTGTGGCATGTGAGATCCAGTTCCCTGACCAGGGATCATACTCACTCCCACCGCATTGGAAAGCAATGGCCTAGTGGACCACCAGGGAAGTCCCTCCCAGGTGGCTTTGATGCTGTTGGTATGGGGATCGCACTTGGAAGACCACTGCATATGAGCAGTCCTCTCCCTTGGCCTATTCCAAATGACCCTAGTTCACTTTCTAAGAAGAGAGAGAAGAAGGAAGCTCAGGGAACATAAGTGCTCACTCTTCTCTACAGTCCATGTGTATGGACTATATATCTTTAAAAAAATACATATATATATTTTGTCAAGTATAGTTGATTTACAGTGTCTGAGGTGCACAGTAAGGTGATTTCAGGTATACATTTACACATATATTATTTGTGAAATTATTTTCCATTACTTTGACTTTTCACTTTCATGCATTGGAGAAGGAAATGGCAACCCACTCCAGTGTTCTTGCCTGGAGAATCCCAGGGACGGGGGAGCCTGGTGGGCTGCCGTCTATGGGGTCGCACAGAGTCGGACACGACTGAAGTGACTTAGCAGCAGCATGGGTTATTATAAGATATTGAGTATAGTTCCCTGTGTGAAAGTGCTAGTAGCTTAGCTGTGTCTGACTCTTTTTGACCCCATGTAGCCCACCAGGCTCCTCTGTCCGTGGAATTCTCCAGGCAAGAATACTGGAGTGGGCTGCCATTCCCTTCTCCAGGGGATCTTCCTAACCCAGGGTTCAAATCCACGTCTCCTGTATTGCAGGCAGTTTCTTTACCAACTGATCCACCAGGGAAGCCCATAGTTTCCTGTGCTATACAGTAAGCCTTTGTTGCATGTTGCGTATTGGTTTTTTAAAATTAGAAATCCTGCATTTTATTCATACTAAGTCAAACAAGTGGAATAAAAATTTCATAAATTTTTTAGTTTGGCAAAAATTCATGTTTTCTTAAATATATATTATATCTATATCTATATATTATATCTCTATATATCTATATCTATCTATATCTATATCTATATATCTATATTATATTATCTTCATTGTGGCCTGCAGGATCTTTAGTTGTGGAATGTGGATTAGTTGCGGCATGAGAACTCTTGAGTTGCAGCTTGTGGGATCTATTTCCCCACGCAGAGATCGAACCCAGGCCCCGTGCATTGGGGGCGTGAAGTCTTACCACACCAGGGATGTCCCTGGACAAAACTTTCTTGACAGTAACGAGCTAGGCCTGGTTGATATATACTAGCTTGAAACTATTTTTCTGTGAAACTGAAGTTCCCAGTGTCCTTTCTACATTTCTCCTATCTCGCACAAATGAATAATGTGCTATGATTAAGAAGTTCCTGGCACCTGGTAGCAAGAAGAGCCCACCCCCTGATGTCAATGATGTAAAAACAGTCCACCAGATCTTTATGTTGTAAAGCCGGTATTTATATCTGTGAGTCGGTTGGCCTCTGTGGATGGCTGTGTCCCTTAAGTACTATAATCACTGCCACACTGCAGTGGTCCCCAGACCTATGAATAGTTACTTCCTAAGTCATTCTTACATTTCAGGGGCACCTTCTCCACTCAGAATCTAAATTTTGTCGTGAGTAATTGGGAGAGAAGGCAGGCCAGGCTTTAAATCCCCCCTAATCTGATGAGTTATTTCTGGCTTCTCTGGCTTCTCCTTTGCTGTGAGGAAAGTGAGCACTTATGTTCCCTGAGTTTCTGCTTTCTCCCTCCTCTCAGGAAGTGAAATAGGTCATTTGGAAAAGGCCAAGGGACAGGATTGTCATATGCAGTGGTCTTCAAAGTGTGATGCCCCAGACCAACAGCCTCAAAGCCATTGGGAGAGACTTCCCTGGTGGTCTTGTGGTTAAGACTTTGTCTTCCAGTGCAGGGGCTGCGAATTCAATCCCTGGTCGGGGAGCTAAGAGCCCGCATGCCTCTTGGCTAAAAAACCAAAATGTAAAACAGAAGTAACACTGTAACAAAAATTCAATAAAGGCTTAAAAATAAATGGTCCACATCAAAAACATATTAAAGAAAGCCACCTGGCAATTTCCTAGATAGATAATTTTTTTTCATTCCAACCCAAATCTACTGTATTCAAAGAGGATGGGGTGGGGGAGTGGGGAGTTGGTTCTTAGCAGCCTGTGGTTTAACAAACTCTTCAGATGATTTTGTTGCAAGCTGAAAGTTGAGAAGTACTGTCTTAATCAAAAAGAGACTCAGGGGCATTCCAGAAGAGGGGAAATTCATATCAATTGCTGGAGACAAGGTTGACTACATTGCCTGGCAGTACAGGCTCTGAACCTACTCTTGAGGCCCCGGAGAGGTCCCCAGTCTGCCTCTGTGCTCAGTGGGAAGAAAAGGAGGAAGAAGGAGTCGTGGTGGGAATATGAATTGGAGTAGTAGAAATGGAGACAGCTTGAGTAAGACATACGGGGCTATAACAAGGAAGGGAAAAATGACAGGGTTGTAAAAGTGTACATTGAAACTTCCCTGGTGGTCCAGTGGTCTGTGCTCCCAATGCAGGGGACTGGGGTTCAATCCCTGGTCAGAGAACTGGATCCCAGATACCGAAACCAAGAGTTGTGTGTGTGTGCTGAGTTTCTTCTATTGTGTCCAGCTTTTTGCAACCCTATGGACCAGGCAACAGTACTAGAGTGGAGAGTCAGCCCCTCCTCCAAGGTATCTTCCCTACCAAGGATCGAACCCGCATGTCTTACATCTCCTGCATTGGAACTTGGGTTCTTTTCCACTAGAACCACCTGAAAAGCCTGCAGGTAAGAGTTAGCATGCTGCAACTAAAGATCCCGTGTGCTGCAATGAAGACCCAATGAAGCCACATTTTAAAAATATATATACATATATATATGTGCAATCCATTAAAGACCTTCCAGAAGACGTCCCACAATCCTATATCTAAGACTTGATGTATCTTTAGAGAAGAGATATTTAATTTTTATGAAAATTAAAAAAAATCATTTCACTGCTTTGGTTTCCTTTTTTAATACTCTAAAAACAATAAGAATTGTTCTGTTCGGCAAAATTTGCTTTGAACGTGAAAATATTTTGTTTAATTCAAGAACATCTGTAACACATTTTTGCTTTTATTTGTAGTTGAGAACAATCTTATTTGACTGTGAGGAGGAGGCCTTTCTACATCCTCTGTTTTCCATCTCTAACATCTGGCTCATCCCTGCAGTGGGTTCTCCTCCTGACTCTCATCTCTGATGAATGATAACCACATGTCTGTCCTATTTCCATGGGTGTGACTGGATCTGAACCCCATTCCAACTGTGTAAAGACATGTAGCAAAGGAAGCTGCAGCTGTGCTGCCCTTTGGCCAGAACAAGGGAAGGGGGGAGACTATCTCGCAGCCTTTTCACTGTTGAGTGTTGCATGCTCGGTAGCTTAGTCAGGTCTGACTCTTTGTGACCCCCTGGACTGTAGCCCACCAGGCTCCTCTGTCCATGGAATTATCTCAGCAAGAATACTGGAGTGGGTTGCTATTTTCTTCTCTAGAGGACCTTCCCAAACCCAAGGATCAAACCTGAACTGAGTCTGCTGTAGCTCCTGCATTGGCAGGCAGGTTCATTACCACTGAGCCACCTGGGACTCTGCCAGTTAGTACAGGAGACGTAAGAGACGCGGATTTGACCCCTGGGTTGGGAAGATCCCCTGGGGTAGGAAATGGCAACCCACTCCAGTATTCTTGTTAGAATAATCTCATGGGCAGAGGAGCCTGGCAGGCTATAGTCCATGGGATTACAAAGAGTTAAACAGGACTGAATGAGCACACAGACACATTTTTTCAAAGCATAGAGACAAGGGAATTAGATCTATAAAGATCTCAATAACTTGCCAAAGAAAATGTAAATGAAAAAATTTTAGAGGGTGGACTTTGATTTTACACCCAGAAATCTTATCCATAGCTAACAGCGTAAGTGAAGAAAATGCATTCTTTTTTTTAAATATGAATTTATTTATTTTAATTGGAGGTTAATTACTTTACAATATTGTATTGGTTTTGCCATACATCAACATGAAATGCATTCTTAAAAATATGCATAATAATCTTGTTTCCTGGTTAAGGTACCAGGGCACTTGTACATTTTCATGTCTTAGTAGGCAAAGTGTTGCATCAGAACTTTGCTGCCTTTGATTTGTGTTAAGGGCATATGCATCACCTTCCTATACAACACAGATGATTCCATTTCTTTTTGATCTTTTTCTTATTAAAATTTTTATCCAGAAATAAAACTGAGAAGAAATTGAGGTTTCTTCTTTGGCTGAAGCTGCTAGGTTTGCCAGCTTTAGCAAATAAAAAGAGAGGGTGCCTAAATTTGAAATCAGATAATGGTAAATAGGGTTTTGTTTTTTTTGTTTAAGTATGTCCCATGCAATATTTGAGACGTATTTATATTAAACATTTTTTCTTATTTGCGATTTAAGCTTAACAAGATATCCTGCATTTTAATATCAACCCTAAATTCCTAGTAACTATAGAATTATGTCTAACCATTATAGTCATTACAAATTGCTGGAGCTGGTCCCCCCCACCCCCTCCTGCCCAAATTTATTTACTTACTTATTTTTAATTTGTGGCTTCATCCTGCAGCATGTGGAAGCCTAGTTCCCTGACCAGGGATCAAACCCACACACCCTGTATTGGTAGTCAGAGTCTTAACTACTGGACCATTGGGGAAGTCCCCGAACTATTAATTAAAAGTTTCCTGAATTACTTATAGCTTCTGCCACAGTGGCTCAGATGGAAAAGAATTTGCCTACAACGCAGGAGAGCCAGGTTCAGTCTCTGGGTTGGGAAGATCCCCTAGAGAAGGAAATGGCAACCTACTCCGGTATTCTTGCCTGGAGAATCCCATGGACAGAGGCGCCTGGTGGGCTACAGTCCATGGGGTTACAAAAAGTCAGACACAACTTAGCAACTAACACTTAGATTAGATTGATTGTGGGCTATCTATAGTTTTAAGCACCCACTGTTTTCACTCCTGAAGAAATCAGGCTAGAAAGCAAGGAATGAAAGTGATAGATCATAGGGACCATCCTGAAGACGTTCTGTATTTTTTACGCAATAATTTTTGAGTAGGTAATACAGTCATACCTCTTTCCCCCCCTCTATTTTAGGTTTTCCAAGCTTATAATAAGTGACCCATTGGTGTATTTTTTTTTTGATTGTGATGAAATATACATAACTTAAAATTTGCCATCTTAACTCCTTTAAGTGTACAGTCTAGTGGCATCAAGTACGTTGACATTATTGGGCAACTACCAACACCATCTGGAGAAGGCAATGGCACCCCACTCCAGTACTGCTGCCTGGAAAATCCCATGGATGGAGGAGCCTGGTAGGCTGCAGTCCATGGGGTCGTTAAGAGTCGGACACGACTGAGCGACTTCACTTTGACTTTTCTCTTTCATGCGTTGGAGAAGGAAATGGCAACCCACTCCAGTGTTCTTGCCTGGATAATCCCAGGGATGGGGGAGCCTGGTGGGCTGCCGTCTATGGGGTCGCACAGAGTCGGACACGACTGAAGCGACTTAGCAGCACCAGTACCATCCACCTTCAGAACCTTTTCGTGTTGCAAAACTGAAACTCCATACCTATTAAACATTAACTCCTCATTCCCCCAGCTCTATCCAGACCCTGGCACACACCATTTTATTTTCTGATTGTGTGAATTTGACTGCTCTATGTGCTCCCATCTTTCGGCTATTGTGAATAATGCTATGAACGTGGGTGTAGAGGTTCTTTGGGTATATACCCAGAATGGAAATTGCTAGATCCTATGATAATCCCAGATTTCCTTTTTTTTTTTGGTGAGGGCACTGCCGTCATGTTTTCTATGGCAGCTGTGCCGTTTTACTAAGTTCTCATCAGCAGTGCACGAGGGTTCTAGTTCCTCCACATCCTCAGTGACACTTTCACTTTCTGGGTTGTTTTGATTGTAGCTGTCCTAACAGTCAGGACAGCTGTGAGGGAGACACCTCTTATTTTTTTCATCATCCTGGTCAGACAGGATGATGAGCATATTTTAGGTTCTTGCGATTTGCTTTTTGAATAGAAGTACGTTTTGATGTTTTGTTGTATCATGCTGTTTCCCGTAGTTAAAAAAGAGAGAGCAGTACTACCTCTTTCCATGTCTTTAAGTAGTCTCTTTGCTGCCCCATACACTGTAGTCCACCAGGCGCCTCTCTCCATGGGATTATCCCAGCAAGCATACTGGAGAGGGTCGCCCTACCCTCCTCCAGGGGATCTTCCCAATCAGGGATCGAACCCGCGCCTCCTTTGTCTCCTGCATTGGCAGGCAGATTCTTTATCGCTAGTGCCACCTGGGAAGCCTTAAACAGTAGTAAACGGAAAACATAAATTTTTGCCATCCTCAGAGAAGGAGCTTTCTTCTCAGTTTGTTGATGAGGAGCCAGAAGCTTGGTACTCTTTGGTACCTTTACATAGGGAAAATCTGAGCACCTGATGGGGCTGAACAGGGAGCTACGGAATCATTCCAGTCCACATTCTTCCCATCTGGAGAGGAAACGCTTTCTGTGTTCCTGTTTTATGACAGGTTCCCATAACATGTATCATTGATTCTGTGGCTGTCTTAAGGCTTATTCTAGGTAAATTGCATATTAGATACAGAAATAACTCAAACTCGTCTTATTTTATTCTTCTTACCTTCTCTTAATCAACCTTTGGCATCTGTGGGTTTAAACATAGTTCAACTTGGACTTCCCTGGTGGTCCAGTGATTAAGACTGTGTGTTTCTACTGTGGGGGACATGGGTTCGGTCACTGGTTGGGGATATTCCATATGCTGTGTGATATGGCCAAAAAAAAGTATTTCAACTTGATTTCAGAATTAATTATTACTTTATGATTAAGTTGAGCATTCTCATATATATGGCATGTAGCAAATACCTCTACAACATCTTCTGAAAATATTTTATAGGTACTTTATTCAGCAAAAGTCATTATTACAATTTTGAGTTTTTACACTTTAAAATGGCTCCTAGAGTCAGTGATGTTATAGATTTTAGTTCTTCCTGAATTGTTGAGTGTTCTGTTAACCATTTTGGTCTACAGTGGTTTCTTTTAAACTAATTTATTCTGGTTTCTCTCTGTGCTTTGAGATTTCGAATGGCTAACTTGGCATGAAACAAGCTTACACCTGGACCATCTGGTGTATCAAGGTGACTGATTCTTATTTGATTAAATGTTTCTCAAATATTCTCTGCTGTATGCATACGCACATATTTACCTTCACCTAGATATCTTGGATTGTATCTTAGATTTAAGACAAGGTCATTGCTTCTCAGTTTTCGGCTCCTTGTTTCACAGAATGTGATGACAACAGTCAATTCAGACAAATTGTAAAATCATGCTGCAAAAAAACCTCTTTTGTACTTTGTCCCAACTTGCCACTATTAGTACAAGAAACGTGACACTAAAATCTGCTTGTTTATGAATCCCAAATACTGAGGTTTGAAATTCTTAGCAGTGCTGGGTTGGATTTTTGGCTGAGTTAGCATCAGGATTTGTGCAGCCTCCTGTGTCCTGTTAGGCCTTCCTCCCTGACAGCGCCTATGGGAAGCTGTGTGGGTGGCTGAACGTTGGTTTGCCTTTCTATTCCCAGCTCTGCTGTTTGACCTGGGAACCAGCACAGCACAATGAAGGAAAAGCACGGCAGTAAAAGGCAGATGACCCAAGGTGCATTTGGTTTTGAGTTAGCCTCTTCATCTTTCTTTATTTCCTGATTTTTAAATAGTACCATCTGCCCTAATTACTTCACTGCTACTGTTGTAAGGATAAATATTACTTGCAAAGACTTTTTGTAAATTCAAAAGCCCTATACACAGATAATTTTTCGTATTAATTTAGAGAAATGGGTTGATGTACCATCTACTTAGGGCTTCCTTGGTGGCTCTGGAGAATTCATAAAGAATCCTCCTCAATGCAAGATGTACGGGTTCAGAGGGTTTGATCCCTGGGTCGGGAAGATCCCCTAGAAAAGCAAATGACCCCCCCACTCCAGTACTCCAGTACTCTTGCCTGAAATCTCATGGACAGAGGAGCCTGGTGGACTACAGTCCATGGGGTTGCAAAGAGTCAAACATGACTGAGTGACTAAACAAATGATCTATTTAACGTGAGAGAATTAAACTAATTTATATTAAGTAGTGTTTTTACAATTTCAAGATGTTTTACATACAGGTCTCATTTGAACATTTTAGCACGATTGTGAAGTAGGAAGAGATGCTGATATGACCAGACCTATTCTGGGAATGAGGAAACTGAGGATGTTGGTACCCTGGCTGACAGTCATCCCAACATCAGGAGCCTCAGGGTTAAGATCCCAGGGCCTCTCTGCAGCCCTGGGTCACTGTCATCGCCTCTGCTCTCTCTTCATGCTCCTGAATAGGTGGAAGAAAGCCATCATTTGGTGGTTTTGTTGTCTCCTTTCAGCTGAGCCCTGTAACGCGGGTAAAGATAGGGCTTCTTGGGTTGAAGCAAGAGGCAAGGGGCTTAGGGACCTGTAGCTTCAGACCTGGAGCCATTGCACGGGGCTTTGTCTCTGGCTTCTCCCTGTGACCATTCTATGAATTTCAGGAGCCAGCAGCTTTTCCTCATGTGATGCTTCTAGTAGCTTCTTGAATCAGAAATTTACACTTCTGGTGGCCAAGAATACATACCAGGAAGGGCTCAATGGCAGAATCTGTTTGGGGACAGGGGAGGAATGTGGTTATTTGCATAGCAAACATCTTTACATGGATTAGCCATTTATTGGTGGGGGGTGGAGTAGTAACATGGTGAGAGGAGTTTCTGGAAGGAGTAGAAGAACAGGAAGGCTTGGAATTACCTTGGACTCTTATATTATTTGACTTGACTTGTTTCCCTGAGTAGATTGTTCTTTAGGACTTCTCAAGGACCTTATGTAAGGCTTATTTATATATCTCACAAGGTCCGACAGGGTGTCCTGCAAATATTTGTGTGACCAAATGAATAAAACATAGAGGAAAGTACTGGAATAGTTTAATAGTTTATCTTTTTTAAAAATTTAATTGTTAATTGGAAAATATTTGGTTTACAATATTGTGTTAGTTTCTTCTGTATACTAAAGTGAATCAGTTATACATGGACACACGTCCACTCTTTTTCAGATTCTTTTCCCATGTAGGTCATTACTCAGAGTATTGAGTATTGGTTGCAATGAAAACCCACTCCAGTGTTCTTGCCTGGAGAATCCCAGGGACGGAGGAGCCTGGTAGGCTGCCGTCTATAGGGTCGCACAGAGTCGGACACGACTAAAGCGACTTAGCAGCAGCAGCAGTATGTATGTATCAATTCCAACCTCCCAATTTATCCTTCTCCACTATCCCCTTGGTAACTGTAAGTTTGTTTTCTATGTCTGTGACTCTATTTCTGTTTTGTAAATAAGCACATCTGTACCTTTTTTTTGTTTTTTAGATTCCATATATAAGCATATTTCAGTGTCATATCTTTTTGCCATTTCATACTGTTCATGGGGTTCTCAAGGCAAGAATAATGAAGAGGTTTGCCATTCCCTTCTCCAGTGGGCCACATTGTTTTAGAACTCTCCACCATGACCTGTACTTTTTAGATAGCCGTAAATGGCATGGCTCATAGTTTCATTAAGTTAGACAAGGCAGTGGTCCATGTGATCACTTAGATTAGTTTTCTGTGATTGTGGTTTTCATTCTGTCTTCCCTCTGGTGGCTTATGGAAGCTTCCTGGTGGGAGAGACCAACTGTGGGGGAAACTGGGGTCTTGTTCTGATGGGCGGGGCCATCCTCAGTAAATCTTTAATGCAGTTTTCTGTTGATGGGATGGAACTTCATGACATTGTACAGGAGGCAGTGACTAAGACCATCCCCAAGAAAAAGAAATGCAAAAAGGCAAAATAGTTGTCTGAGGAGGGCTTGCAAATAGCTGAGAAATTAAGGAGGCGAAAGGCAAAGGAGAAAAGGAAAGATATACCCATTTGAATAAAAAGTTCCAAAGAATAGCAAGGACAGATAAGAAAGCCTTTCTTAGTGATCAGTGCAAAGAAATAGAGGAAAACAATAGAATGGGAAAGACTAGAGATCCCTTCAAGAAAATTAGAGATACCAAGGGAACATTTCATACAGAGATGGGCTCAATAAAGGACAGAAATGGTAGAGACCTAACAGAAGCAGAATATTAAGAAGAGGTGGCAAGAATACACAGAAGAACTATACAAAAAAGATCTTCATGACCCAGATAACCACGATGATGTGATCACCCACCTAGAACCAGACATCCTGGAATGTGAAGTCAAGTTAGCCTTAGGAAGCATCACTATGAACAAAGCTAGTGGAGGTGATGGAATTCCAGTTGAGCTATTTCAAATCCTAAAAGATGATGCTGTGAAAGTGCTGCACTCAATATGCCAGCAAATTTGGAAAACTCAGCAGTGGCCACAGGACTGGAAAAGGTCAGTTTTCATTCCAATCCCAAAGAAAGGCAATGCCAAAGAATGCTCAAACTACCGCACAATTGCACTCATCTCACATGCTAGTAAAGTAATGCTCAAAGTTCTCCAAGCCAGGCTTCAGCAATACGTGAACTATGAACTTCCACATGTTCAAGCTGGTTTTAGAAAAGGCAGAGGAACCAGAGATCAAATTGCCGACGTCTGTTGGATCATCAAGAAAGCAAGAGAGTTCCAAAAAAACATCTGCTTCCTTTATAAGTCAATAAAGTCCTTTGACTGTGTGGACCATAACAAACTGGAAAATTCTGAAAGAGATGGGAATACCAGACCACCTTACCTGCCTCCTGAGAAATCTGTCTGCAGGTCAGGAAGCAACAGTTAGAACTGTACATGGAACAACAGACCAGTTCCAAATTGGGAAAGGAGTATGTTAAGGCCTGAGTATTGTCAGGCCTTAACATACAAGTGACAAGTTGGCCTTAGGAAGCATCACTATGAACAAAGTAAGAGTGACAAGTAACAAGTAAGAGTAATTTCGCCCTGCTTATTTAACTTATATGCAAAATACATCATGCAAAATGCTGGGCTAGATGAAGCACAAGCTGGAATCAAGATTGCTGGGAGAAATATCAATAACCTCAGATATGCAGATGACACNCACTATGAACAAAGTAAGAGTGACAAGTAACAAGTAAGAGTAATTTCGCCCTGCTTATTTAACTTATATGCAAAATACATCATGCAAAATGCTGGGCTAGATGAAGCACAAGCTGGAATCAAGATTGCTGGGAGAAATATCAATAAATAACCTCAGATATGCAGATGACACCACCCTTATGGCAGAAAGTGAAGAGGAACTAGAGCCTCTTGATGAACGAGAAAGAGGAGAGTGAAAAAGTTGGCTTAAAACTCAATATTCAGAAAACTAAGATCATGGCATCCGGTCCCATCACTTCATGGCAAATAGATGGGGAAACCATGGAAACAGTAACAGACTTTATTTTGGGGGGCTCCAAAATCACTGCAGATGGTGACTGTAGCCATGATATTAAAAGATGTTTGTTCCTTGGAAGAATAGCTATGACCAACCTAGACAGCATATTAAAAAGCAGAGATATTACTTTGCAACAAAGATCCGTCTAGTCAAGGCTATGGTTTTTCCAGTAGTCATATATGGTTTTTCTAGTAGTCAAGTAAAGAAAGCTGAGTGCTGAAGAATTGGTTCTTTTAAACTGTGGTGTTGGAGGAGACTCTTGAGAGTTCCTTGGATTGCAAGGAGATCTAACCAGTCCATCATAATGAAAATCAACCTTGAATATTCATTGGAAGGACTGATGCTGAAGCTGAAACTCCCAATACTTTGGCCACCTGATGCGAAAAACTGACTCATTGGAAAAGGCCCTGATTCTGGGAAAGATTGAAGGCAAGAGGAGAAGGGGGCTACAGAAGATGAGATGGTTGGTTGGCATCACCAACTTGATGGACATTAGCAAACTCTGGGAGTTGGTGAAGGATAGGAAAGCCTGATGTGCTGCAGTCCATGGGGTCACAAAGAGGTGGACATTATTGGGGAACTGAACTCAGTTGACTGATATATAAGCATATCATATCACATTTGTCTTTTTCTATCTGACTTCATTTGACATGACAATCTTAGGTCCATTCATGTTGCTGTAAATGCGTTATTTTGTTCTTTTTTATGAGTAGTATTGCATGGGTGTGTGTACTACATCTTCTGTTCATCTGTTGGTGGACAATTAGGTTGTACCCATGCCCTGGCTATTGAATATATTGCTGTAATATTTGGGTATGTATATCTTTTAGAATTATGATTTTCTTTGAATTTATGCCTCGGAATGGGATTGCTGGATCACATGGTACTTCTATTTTTAGTTTTATAAGGAACCTCCATACTGTTCTACATAGTGGCTACCAATTTACATTTCCATGAGCAATGTAGGAGGGTTCCCTTTTCTCCACACCCTCTTTAAAGGCCAGTTTAGTAGTAGACTTTATTCTAAGTTTTTTGAACACCAGTTATATATTAGACATTGTTCTAGAGACTTAGATAATATAGTGAGCAAAGCAGGTTCTTATACTCTTGGAAACTAGCATTTATGTTTACTTTAGAAAGCAGATATAAACATCAGGGAGAAATTAATTGATAAAGGTATTCATTCTAAATACAACTTGCTTGAGAAAATTGTTAGTGTTTTTATATATTTGTCTTAATGAGTCACATGTTAGGTACATGTTATAAAGTGATGACAATAATGAATGTGTATGCAAATATATGTACGTGTATTTAGCAGTAAATTAGATCACTAGGATCTGCTTCTATGGATTGTACAGCTTTCAGTTTTTCATTTTTCTCCAGAACTTTATGGCAGAGAGGTTTTTAAAGGATTCCTTGTGTTCTATGAGGTTCATGTTATCCATTTATTGTTTAAAAAAGTATTTTAGTGTATAACAAATGTATTCATCAGATATGAGTTAAGCACACACTAAATTGAATTTAAATCTCAATATATTAGTGGGACAGTTGAAAACATTTCTTCATCCCCTCTCAGCAGGGCAGTTGCGCAATTAAAATGGGCTAGTATGTCATTTGTTTTCCTGATCCTTTATTTTCCTTCATTTTTATCAAAATAACAAAAGACCAGTAAAAAGGAGGTAAAGAATGTGTTCACACATTTCCTGATTTATTTATAATTCATATCATTTTAGGATATGTTCTAATGGATTTCACTTGAAAATGTTGCTGCATAGTTTTAAGATCACATCTTAAGCCTTTATTCCCACTCCTGACAGCCTGTGTGGTATAGCACTTTAGAGCTAAGACAGGGATCTGGTTCACATCCCAGTCTGGCTTTGATTGGGGGATGAAAGTGCACACTGGTGTTAGAGTCAGTTCAAAAGTTGAATTTAGAAGAAGTAATAATGCATTTGTAGGTGGACTGAGCCAGATGGAAGGTGATGGTGCCAAGGGGCACCTTGTGGGTGGCAGGGCATCATGTGTATAGATGTGGTTTGGGGGTGCTTTTTCTTGAAGCTACAACTGGAAACAGACTATTGGTCATTCATCTGGGAAATGGCAACTTGGCTCGTTTAAGTCTCTAGCATTGCAAACAGTGAGCAGGTCCTTAGTGTGGTGGGAATTCAGAATCCAAAGTTAAGGAGACAAGGGGAATAGATCAGAAGCATAAAAGTTAGTAAAATCTCTCTGGAATGGACTGTTATCCACAACAGAGGTATAGAATAGACAACGGAAAACAATACAGTTTTTATAGGCTTAAAGAAACTAGAGGGCAAATGAGTAGGGCCTTATAATCTGTATCTCTAGGCATGGTGCTTTTTATAAACGGATTGAGATTCCCTAAAGTATATTATCTTGGTAGAAGGAAAGGAATGCCTAGAAATTATAGTAGTTTTATTTCTAGCTCTTGGGTTTTTTTTTCATTTTCTGAGCAGCTGTTTCTTAGGATTAATGATTTAGAAGATAAGGCATACTATTTCAGTGACATTTAGTTATATATTTATGTTATTTTCATCATTGAACATAAAACTGTAACCTGGACATTGTAGATAGTCTTTTAGAAAAAAATAACCTTCCTTGTGTCTACCCAACTTCCATCATTATTACTTCTCTCATCATAGTCTTTGACATTGCCACCAGAGTCATCTTTTTGGTTATTTTATTTTCTTAAAATAGAAACTTTGTTTAGTGTTTCCCTGTTTTCTATAATGGTATATTTTCTGACTTGATTGGTTGGATGTTGTTTAGTGGTGTGCCTGTGCACACAATGTGTGTGCTGTTTTTAAAACTCCTGAGTGTTTTCTACTGTTCTCTCAATATTTTGAGGCAATACCAACTCCTGATTTCTGAGATAATCCTTGAAATTGAAGAAAGTGGAGAAAACCACTAGACCATTCAGGTGTGACCTAAATCAAATACCTTATGACTGTACAGTGGAAGTGAGAAATAGATTTAAGGGACTAGTCTGACAGAGTTCGATGAACTATGGATGGAGGTGCATGATGTTGTATAGGAGACAAGAATCAAGACCATCTCCAAGAAAAAGAAATGCAAAAAAGCAAAATGGCTGTTTGAGGAGGCCTTACAAATAGCTGTGAAAATAAGGGAAGCAAAAAGCAAAGGAGAAAAGGAAAGATATACCCATTTGAATGCAGAGTTCCAAAGAATAGCAAGGAGAGATAAGCTAGCCTNAAGATTGCTGGGAGAAATATCAATAACCTCAGATATGCAGATGACACAGCCCTTATGGCAGAAAGTGAAGAGGAACTAAAGCGCCTCTTGATGAAAGTGAAAGTGAAAGAGGGGAGTGAAAAAGTTGGCTTAAAGCTTAACATTCAGAAAACGATCATGACATCTGGTCCCATCACTTCATGGCAAATAGATGGGGAAATAGTGGAAACAATGGCTGACTTTATTTTACTGGGCTCCAAAATCACTGCAGNTGAAAGTGAAAGTGAAAGAGGGGAGTGAAAAAGTTGGCTTAAAGCTTAACATTCAGAAAACGATCATGACATCTGGTCCCATCACTTCATGGCAAATAGATGGGGAAATAGTGGAAACAATGGCTGACTTTATTTTACTGGGCTCCAAAATCACTGCAGAGGGTGATTGCAGCCATGAAATTAAAAGACACTCCTTGGAAGAAAAGTTATGACCAACCTAAACAGCATATTAAAAAGCAGAGACATTACTTTGCCAACAAAGATCCACCTAGTCAAGGCTATGGTTTTTCCAGTAGTCATGTATGGATGTTAGAGTTGGACTGTGAAGAAAGCTGAGCACCGAAGGATTGATGCTTTTGAACTGTGGTTTGGAGGACTCTTGAGAGTCCCTTGGACTGCAAGTATATCCAACCAGTCCATTCTCAAGGTGATCAGTCCTGGGTGTTCATTGGAAGGACTGATGTTGAAGCTGAAACTTCAATACTCTGGACAGCTGATGCAAAGAGCTGACTCATTTGAAAAGACTCTGATGCTCTGCAAGATTGAGGGCAGGAGAGAAGGGGATGACAGAGGATGAAATGGTTGGATGGCATCACTGACTCTACGGACATGGATTTTGGTAGATTCTGGGTGTTGGTGATGGACAGGGAGGCCTGGCGTGCTGCAGTCCATGGGGTCGCAAAGATTCAGACACAAGTGAGCGACTGAACTGAACTGAAACCTTTCTGTTGTTCAGCTCACACCATTTTCTTGGCGTCTATAATGCTCGCTTCTCCTCTGTCTGGAATCTTACTTCTGCTTTAAGACCTAGCTTATATGTCACCTCTGCTGTGAAGCCTCCCTAATTTAATCCAGGTTGAGAATTAATAAAATGTTCCTTTCTTTGTGAATTTTCTGCCATAATCCTCAGAAGAACACAACAGAATCCAGAGTAGCTACTTATGTCATTAGATTGGCAAAGAAAGAAGAATATCTGACCCTAGACTCAGGCAGAAGGGAAATGACCCTGCAGACAACTCAGATCTGTGAAAGCAGAAGGAAGAGCACAAGAAATGGTAAACAATGTGGGTAAACACAAATATGATTAGTGTTACAAATTCAGTTGTAACCAGACGGATGTTTTAGTTAGTTGTAAGCGTGATAGTATTAATCCCTAGACTAAGCGGAGCGAGGCTGCTAGCTGATACACATTTGCACCCCAGAAAAGTGCCACTTATACACAAAGACAGGTAGATATTTGATGTACTCATAGAGATATATGTGTATCCAAGAAATGTTTTAGTGCTTACATGTGGTAGGAACTTCAGTAGATAAGAGGCAAGTAAAAGAGGATCCCTGCTGTGCAGCAGTTCCAAGTTTAATATACAAACAATTATCTTTCTAATCAGAAAAGTAGATGCCACAGGCGAGGCATAAATGGAGTCCAGGAGGAGAAATATCACCACCTACATACTTTACTTGTTTTTCTATCCATATAACAAAAATGATTTCCAATATGACTAAGTTTTAAGAACAGGCAGATCACTGATTAGATTAACAAAGAAGGAACAAATCATGAAATTTAGCAAAAGATTTGAGGATTTTTTCTCTTATTTGTTGCAAATTCTCCTGGACATATAAGGACCATGTTATCAGATCCCTTTGGACCCCCATCTCTTTCGTAAGCTTTATAGCTCTTAATTTCACTTTGTGTATAGTACAGCCAATTGTCCTTTCCTTCTCCTTCCTTTTGTTCCACTAATTTCATAATTATGACAGTCTACCTTAAAAGAAGAGGCATCCATTTCCCCATTCACTTTAGTGATTATCATGTTTTTTATATTTATGATAAACTAAGGATATATTTTGTACAGTCACTATGGTAATTTTATAAAGGCCAAGTAGCCGCTGTGTACTTTAGAGTTTTAAACTTGTACAACTGCCAAGAGCTTCTGAGACAGATGGAGGAATGACATGGCCACCCAAACCATCTTGCAGATGGCAATGATAAGAACAGAGGAAAATAATAATTAAAAATAAGAAACTATAATTATTTAAAGATTCTGGAATGTATTATAGAGCAGAGAGATACTGGAGGAAAAGTCAGTCTCAGAGAACTGATTGGAGGGGTTCAGAATTGTGAGTTTGTAGCTTTCTGGTGCAGTAGGGCTTTTCTTTGTAATAACTGCAGGGACATATTGGAGCCTCACTCGCTGAAAGGAGCAGAGATCAAAGATCAGGGCTGGAAAAGCATCTGGAAATTTAAAGGGAAATCCAAGCAGCAACAGAATCGTAGAAAGTATGTATCTCAATGTATATATATCTATGGGAGACTCCAGGGAGCCTGGTCAAAGAGATCCTGCGAAAATAAGTAGAGACTAGAGACAAAATTACTTACCTCTTAAAAGACAGAGCTACGAGGAGCCATGTCTGTGAAGGTCATGCTTGTTTTAACTGAGTGTTTCTCAATAGTGTTGAAGCTTATGGCCTTGAAATGTCAGAGAAAGGTGGAAAATTTGAGTAAATATTATAAAATCAAGAAAAGCACAGCGGTTCAGCCCCATCTTTACCAGAATCTTTGGCTTACTGACAACTTACACAGCATAGGTGAGAACCTCAGTGGTTAATATAAGAATATTTTCGGTTGGAAGCCACAGGAACAAAACAAGCTCTCAGCAGCTGCACTCCACATACAGAGGCATATACAGGAGGCAGAGTTTGCAGGGGGTATTCATGTTAGTTAACTGCCTACTCGAACAGAAGACCAATAATCCTCAGAGGAACATAACAGAAGCCAGAGTCGTTACAGTATATCATCCCACTAGACATGCAAAGAAACAAGAACATTTGACCTTCAAGAAAAATTTCAGGTAGACGGAAAATGACCTCAGAAGCAAATTGTATCAATAGGAAAAAAGAGTATCAGAAATTATAAATATGTGGGAAAAGATAATATAAAGCAAAATTATAACTGTATTAGTGGATTTATAATGTATTATAAATATAATACATATGATAATAGCACTAGGATGGAGGCCGGAGCAGATACGTGGAAATATACTGTTGCATGATTGCTATGTTTATCTGAATAAATTCAATATTAACTATAGTTAAGGATATTTTAAAATGCATATTTTATTTTTTATTTATATATTTCTTTGTGAATTTTAAATTATTTTTACTTGAAGTATAGTTGATTTATAATGTTTCAGGTGTACAGTTTCACACTCATATAGTTTCAGTTTTTTTCCATTATTGGTTATTACAATATAATGTTTTCCTTTTCAGTTCTTCCCCATTGTAGGTTATTACAAGATATTGAATGTCTTGTAATATAATTCCTTGTTGGTTATCAATTTTATGTGTAGTAGTATGTATCTATTAATCTCAAATTCCTAATTTATCCTGCCCCTTCCTCTTTGGTAACTATAAGTTTATTTCCTATGTCTGTGAATTTATTTCTGTTTTGTAAATAAGTTCTTTTCTATAGTTTTTTTTTTTAGATCCCCCATATAAATGATACCATATGATATTTATCTTTGTCTGACTTACTTCACTTACTATGATAATCTCTGGGTCCATCCATGTTACTGCAAATGCATTATTTATTTTTTATGGCTAAGTAACATTCCATCTTTATTCATTCATTTGTTGATGGACATTTAAGTTGCTTCCACGTCTTGACTATTGTAAATAGTGTTACTATGAACATTGAAATGCGTGTATTTTTGAGTTACAGTTTTTGTCTTTTCCAGCTCTCTGCCCAGGAGTGGGATGCTGGATTGCATGGTAACTTTATTTTTAGTTTTTTAAGGAACTTTCATACTGTTCTTTTTAGAGCTACATCAGTTTACATTCCTGCCAAAAGTCTAGGAGGGTTCCCTTTTCTTCACACCCTCTCCAGCATTTATTATATTTTGATGATGGCCATTCTGATCAGTGTAAGGTGACACTTCATGGTAGTTTTGGCTTGTATTTCTCTAATAATTAGCAATGTTCAGCATCTTTTCCTGTGCCTGTTGGCCATAAAGATGCATATTTTAATTCGTAGAATAGCTACAAAAATTATGTACAGATAAAGCTAGAAAATCTACAGGAAAAATAAAATCGATTTAAAAATTCTTGATTAATAGAAAAGAAAGCAGGAAAGTAGGAAAAACGGAATCAAACAATGATGGCACAAATCAACAAACACTAAAAGGCAGGCCTAAATATAATCTTATTAATAATTACAGTAAATGTCAGTGGACCAATCAAAAGCAGAAATTCTAAGACTAGCTAAAAGAACAAAGGCTGACTAATGCTCTCATGAAAGATGCATTTGTAATAAGTAGGTAAAATTATATTAGCAGAAAACACTGTAAAAAGACACACCAGGCAAATAGTAAACAAAAGAAAGTTGGCCTCTTTGCCTAACATGGAGCGCTAACTATAAGGCTGATGTAAAATTATGTCTGCTGGGACCTCCACATGGTGGGAGTGGGGTGCCCTGTGTAAAAGTCATCTCACACTGAGAAAAGCGGTGTTGAGAGATGAGAAAAAAAAAGGTTGCATTAGGTGTAGACTTCAAAACAAGAAGTAATATTAGAGGTAAGGAGGCATATCTCATAATGACAAAATGGTCGCTATAATAGGACGATGTAACAATTGTAAATGTATATGTATCTAATAATAAAGTTTCAAAATATAAGAAGTCAAACCTGGCAAAACTGAAGCGAGAAATAGATATTTCATAGTTGACACATCTCTCATAACTAACAGAACCAGACCAAAAAAATCAGTTAAGATATGGAGGAGCAAACTAACATTCAAAGCCATCTTAATCCAACTGATACTTGTGGGCACAATATTCAGCTGCAGAATACTCACTGTTTGTGAGTGTGTATAGAATCTTCCCCAAGATAGACCATATACTGAACTACAAAACATGTTTCAATAGATTTCAAAAGATTTAAACCTTACAGAATATGTTCTCTGACTGCAGTGGCGTTATATTAAAAATCAACAATAGTAAAAATCTAAGAAAGCCCCAAATCTGGAAATTAAGTACCTTGCTGCATAATATTCATGAGTCAAGAAATAAAAAGGAAGCTTAGGAATACTTTGAATTAAGTGATAAGACAACATATCAAAAAGAATATTATGACAGGTGCAGTCATAGTAGTCCTTAGAGAGAAATTATAGCTTTACATGTTTATGTTAGGAAAGAGGAAAAAAAAGTTTAAAATATTGACCTAAGCTCATGCCTTCATGCCTTAAGAGACCATTTAGCAGTCAAAACAGAAGGATAGGCTGTATTGTGGTAACAAAAAACCCCAAGATCTCAGTAGCTGTATCCACCAAAGTTTGTGTTTTGCTCCCTGGTGGCTCAGACAGTAGAGAATCTGCCTGCAGTGCAGCAGACCCAGGTTCAGTCTCTGAGTAGGGGAGATCCCCTGGAGAAGGGAATGGTTACCCACTCTAGTAATTTTGCCTGGAGAATCTCATGGACAGAGGAATCTGGTGGGCTACAGTTCACGGGGTCACAAAGAGTCAGACACGACTGAGTGACTAACACTTTCATTTTCTGTCCAATGGGAATTGGATTTCTGCTCATTCTAGACACTCCGGTCTCCAGGCTTATGGGCTCTACAGCTGCACATGTGCTCCCATGTGGCAAAGGAGGGCACAGTGTCAGATCATGAACTGTTCCTCAAAACTTCCCCCTGGAGGTGACACATTGGCCGAAATAGGTTCTATGGCCACACCTTGCGACAAAGAGAAAAGGATATGCAATCCTGTTGTGGCCCTAGGTGGTTTGATGGTTTAGTTGCTAAGTTGTGTCTGATTCTTTGCGACCCTATGCACTGTAGCCCACCAGGCCCCTCTGTCCTTGGGATTTTCCAGGCAAGAATACTGAAGTGGGTTGCCCGTTCCTTCTCCAGGGGATCTTCCCCATCCAGGGATTGAACTTTGGTCTTCTGCATTGCAAATTCTTTACCAACTGAGCCCCCAGGGAAGCCCTAGAACCTATAAGAAGAGAAATGGAATATTTGTGAACTACTCAAGAAATCTTACGAGGGGGATGAGAAATAAACCATAAAACAGCCTTAAAATATATGAATGAGAGTTCCTCAGCCTGAAGCTTGGATGGGGTGGCTAGAAACCCTTCCCAAAGTCACTCTGAGGGGTCTCCTAGAGCTTCATAGATTATAGCTCGAAAACCTCTACTTTAAAGAAAACCTCTAGCCTAACAATCTGGAGAACTAGTTTTATTACTTCTTACCCTTGGTACTGTATCTTAAGAGACTTACCTGGGACGTTATGACAAAATACTAATTATTATATACTATATATTACTGTTATATCATTATATTAACATACAATATTAATATAGTATTGTTATCTGTGCTTTAGTAAGTTAGAAGATTATTATGGTAAAATAATTATACTGTTACAAGAACTGTAGAGTCACTGAACTTTTTATTTATTTATTTATGGTTGCGCTGGTCTTCGTTGCTGCACGGGCTTTCTTTTAACTGCGGTGAGCCAAGGCTACTCTTTGCTACGGTGGGAAGGCTTCTCATTGCGGTGGCTTCTCCTGTTGCAGGGCATGGGTTCTAAGTGCATGGGCTTCGGTAGTTGTAGTGCATAGGCTCAACTGCCCAGAAACATGTGGCTTCTTCCGGACCAGGGTTCAAATCTGTGTACCCAACATTGGCAGGAGGATTGTTAGCCACTGGACCACCAGGGAAATCTGACAGTGAGCTTTGAAAACTTTTTTATTTTAATTTTTTGACAGTGTACTTTCTCCCAGCTTTATTAAAGTATAATATGTATACAAAATGCATATAATTAATGTATATAATTTGGGGAGTTTGGACATATGTATACACTTGCATTACTGTGACTATGATCCAGGTCATGCTGCTGCTGCTAAGTCGCTTCAGTCATGTCCAACTCTGTGCGACCTCATAGACGGCAGCCCACTAGGCTCCCCCGTCCCTGGGATTCTCCAGGCAAGAACATTGGAGTGGGTTGCCATTTCCTTCTCCAATGCATGAAAGTGAAAAGTGAAAGTGAAGTCTCTCAGTCGTGTCCAACTCTTAGTGGCCCCATGGACTGCAGCCTACCAGGCTTCTCCGTCCATGGGAATTTCCAGGCAGCAGTACTGGAATGGGATGCCATTGCCCTCTCTGATACAGAATTTGTGTAATTAATGTATGTAATTTGATGAGCTTGGACGCACGTATACACTTGTGTTCTGTGACTACGATCCAGGTCATAAACATATCTGTCACCTTCAGAAGTTTCCTTGTGTCTTTTTTTGATTTTGGTTTTCTTTTCTTCTTCCCTTCCTTCCTTCTTTTCCTAATAAGAACACCTGACGTGAGATCTAAAAATTAACATATTTCTAACTGTACAATTTCTTACTGTCAACTACAGGTTATAGGCGCTATGTTGAACAGCAGGTCTTTTGCACTTACTCCTTTTGTGTAACTGTGACTTTGCATTTTTTAATCAACATGCTAGGGGTTGGTGGTGATAGGGGTGGTATTTGGCATATGGCAGGGCTCATCAAAGCCCAAATCTTGGCTTGCTGTATGTTTTGCCTTCTTGTGGAGTTCCTGGGACAGCATACACCAGGAAAATTGTAATTTGAGAAGCAAAGTGCTAACTCTTAATAACCAGGAGGCTGTGTTGGAGTGGTTTGAATCTGTGTCATGGGACCATTGAGGTTAAGTGCTTCAGCATGAATAATTAGCCCAGAATATCCAATTCCCAAGTGAACATAGAGTCCCATTACCCTCTCTGATGGATAAAACCAGGAAAAGAGACGTGGAAAGATGTCTTTGAACCCTCTAAAGGTACAGTGACCTGGCCACTTGGTTATGGTTGCCCTGGGCTTTGCCCGATAAGATTAGTAAATTCTCCTGGGTTGGGGGGAAGTGGAAGCAGGTAGAGCTTGGAAATAGATGGATCAGACAGAGGTGTACGTAGGTGGGAAGAGAGGCAGCAATGCTAACTCCTCCTAACAAGATTTTAAGGCGCGTCTGACTCTCTGTGACCCCATGGACTGTATGGTCCATGGAATTCTCCAGGCCAGAATACTGGAGTGGGTAGCCTTTCCCTTCTCCAAGGGATCTTCCCAACCCAGGTCTCCTGCATTGCAGCTGGATCCTTTACCAGCTGAGCCACAAGGGAAGCGCAAGAATACTGGAGTGGGTAGCCTATCCGTTCTCCAGTGGATCTTCCTGACCCAGGAATCAAACTGGGATCTCGAACTGGGATCTCCTGCATTGCAGGCGGATTCTTTACCAACTGAGCTACCAGGGAAGCCTGAAAGGGGAAAGGTTTGCCTTTATTCTGTAATGTATAATAAGCTTTACATATTTTTATATTGTAATTTGTTATTTTTTATCGTTTATCATTTTTCCATAATTTATCATTATGAGAAGTATTAAAGACAAATTTTCCTCCCATTTAAAAGTCTACATAGAATAGACCATAAAAGTTTATCAAAAGGCAGTTTTTTAAATTCTTTTTAGACACTATGAATTTGAAACTTTATTAAAATTGACATTTTTAAAAATAACATCTAAATATACTGTCTAAGCTTTATAAGCCATTTATCAGATATTTCCTACTGCAATTAATAGTCAATGGTGGTGTCTAATGACGTGTAGGTAAAAAAAAAACCCAAAACTGTCAAAGAAAATTTGAGGAGCAGCCAGTAGATGGTAGCATGCTATTAAATTTGAAATGAAGCTCTGCCAAAGATGTACAATATTTCAGCTGCAATTTGGCACTATTGGGATGAAATGACTTCATATTTCACTTAGGAAGCTACATTTTAATCAACAGGCAAGTAGCTTTTAAGCAGATTTTGAGCAAGCAGTTTACTCTTTGCTTATAATCTGTATTGGCATTGTTTTAGGCATAGTAGCTTTGCAAAGGAGATAGCTAGCATTCTGCAATTAGGAATAGCGTACTGTAACTTTTCTCTCTTCATTCCACAATGCTCAGCACAGTGGAGGCACATGATTGCTCAAGTACTTGATCAGGAGTGTTGTAGTACAAAAATAATTCAATGTTTTAGTTATTATACTTTCTATTCAAAGTATAGTCCTGTAGATTCCTATGCAATCTATAAAGACACGCATCCCTGCAACACACACCAACGTAGCTCAGTGACCATGCTGTGTAATAGAACTTTATATTAGAAACTTTACTATTTGAGCCTTCCATTCTCTGCTTCTACCCCATCTCTTCTCTGCTTTCAGCCAAGCTTTTTTTTTCTTTCTTTTATTTTTTTATTTTACTTTATTTTACTTTACTATACTGTATTGGTTTTTGCCATACATCAGCCAAACTTAATACAAGTGCCCGCTGCCTGCTCTTGTCTGTATTTCTTGCTAACCACTGATTACTGTCCATCCTTTTCAGTTTGGCTTTTGCCCTTAATTCTGCCATCAAACTGCTTTTGATGAGGTTTCCTGTATCTTCCTGTTGCTAAATCCAGGGGACACACTGTAGACCCTGTCTTCCTTGCTCTCAGCAACTTCTCATGCTGGATCCCTGGGCCTACCGTGTGAGATTCTGTGTTTTCCTATTTGTTTTTCTTTCTCCAGCTGCAGCTGCTCAGCATTCATGCGATTCCTCGTCTTCTTCTGTCTGAGCTAATGTGGAGGTTCCTCAGGACATAGTTGTCTCTGACAGCTTTCTTTCAAGTCCCCCTTTCACGCCACCAGCTTATTTCTATCATTGTGGCTTTCCCCACCGGCCAGGAAAGCCGACCTGTGCACCTGGGTCACACAGTCATCTCTTAACTGTTTCTCTAATGTCCAGACTCACTTTCTACCAATCTCTTCTCTGCATTTCTCCAGACAGAGCTTGTCAAAAGCAACCTCACTTCTTTTAGTGAGACCACTTGTAAAGCTCTCCTGAAATCCTTATCACTCCAGTGTCTATTCTAGTCCCACCTACCTTTTTAGCTCAATCCTGAGCCCTTCTCCTCCGTTCAGTATGCTCCAGCCCCAGTATCCAGATTTTCCATTTCAGCCTTTTGGCTAAGATCGTGTATAGTATGGGGGCATCCCTGGTGGCTCACTCTTGAAGAATCCACCTGCCAGTGCAGGAGATGCAAGAGACGCAGGCTTAATCTCTGAGCTGGGAAGATCCCTTGGAGTAAGAATGCCAACCCACTTCAGTATTCTGGCCTGGAAAATTCCCTGGACAGAGGAGCCTACTGGGCTACAGTCCATGAGGTTGCAAGAGTCAGACACGACTGAGCAATTGAGCACGTGAACATCCTTGGCTAACTGCCTGAAGACCTTTCGGCAGTTCTCTGCCTGACTTACTTTCAGAACCCCCAACCTCATCTCAATTTAAATGTCTCTTCCTCAAGAACTCCTTCCCTGTCACCAAAGACAGTCTCAGGTCCTCTTGTGACAAGTTCTCATTTCATCTGGCATTTATTTCGGAGCCTTTAACACAATTGCAATTAAATAAAATTTTATATCGTCACGTGTTTCGTCCTAGACTGTAAGCTGCTGCTGCCTGGTTCTCTGTTGTATCCTCATGTTTAGCAAAATCCCTGAAACAGACTAGGCTGGTATAGACATGTGATCAACTGCATTTGATACATGCCTCAGGAATCAGAAACAGTTTATTCTCAATTTCCAAAGCTTAGCTTTTCATTGTCAAAGATTACGTATCAACTTCTCAGACTAATAACTTTAAGAATATTGTTACTGGAAGTTTATTCAGAATTACTCGTGTCAAAATGAACTTTTTAGAACCACGTGTATTTTTTAAGAAGTGGCTTAAAAACTATGCTTATTGAAAGTTGATAGTTTTGATAGAACATGTACCACAATCTTTTCTTTTGGCCTTTTTAGCAGTCGCTGGTAATTATGGTTGATACCAATTAGATGGCTAGAAGAGTTTCAAATGCTGAGCATCCAAAGAAAAATTTCATTCGGACATTTTTTTTTAAATGTGAGTATATGTGAGAATTATATATAGCCTAGCCCACGTTTTCAGACATATTCTCAAATTAAATGCAAAAGACATTAAGATATTTGTATAAAGGCCCCAACTATTTTTAAAGTAAATAACAGTCCTAGTCAATTAGTCCTTGTAGATGACAATTACTTCCAAAAATATACCTAAGTTTTAACATCTAAATTTGAGCAAAGAAGAGCAGCAATGACTCAACATTTTTCTTTTTTTAAACTGAAACTGTCTAGTTCAGCTCAATCTGAGAGCATTCTTTTTTTCTAAATCAACATCCTTGGATAGCTTTTCTTTTTGATTTTAGAATGATCTGTCAGCCTAATAAGTATTGAATACCTCCCTGCTACACTACTCACAATTATACTTTTCTGTAAGATACATTGTCTCCTCCATCATCAAATGTGGGAGATGAGAAAGGGGTTGTGTGAAGAGCATCAGTGTGGGCCTGGAGTATCATTATTGGCAAGTATAGTGTAACCAGTCCCATAAACCAGGCTGTAATAATTAAGAACTCTCTTCTGATGGTAATTAGCTTAATCTCTGTGCTACATTTTTCCACATTAGAGAAATATAGTATTTTCTTTTTTGTGTTTTGGCTGTGCCATGAAGCATGCGGGATCTTAGTTCTCTGATTCGGGTTAGAACTCTTACCTCCTGCAGTGGAAGCATGGAGTTTTAACCACTAGACCACCAGGGAAGTCCCAGAAATACAGTCTTAAAGAGAGTTAGTTCTTCATTTGGTTCAGAGGATAAATGAAAACATTCTGTTTCCTATTAGGGATATATTTATTTACCTAGAAATCTGTATAACAAGGAGGAAAAAATATTCATGGCTTTACAATGACAGTTAAGGAATCTTGTTTCATGCTACATGAAAGCACTTTAACGAATGAGCAGAGACATAATTTAAATGCTGAAATAACATTTGGAACAATCTGCCATTTTTTGTTGCTGCTGTCATTGTTTCTGTTGTGCACCAATTCTCCTTATTTTTAATGCCGTTTTATATATCCTGCTGCTCTTGCTGCTGCTAAGTCACTTTAGTCGTGTCCGACTCTGTGCGACCCCAGAGATGGCAGCCCACCAGGCTCCCCCGTTCCTGGGATTCTCCAGGCAAGAACACTGGAGTGGGTTGCCATTTCCTTCTCCAATGCATGAAAATGAAAAGTGAAAGTGAAATCGCTCAGTCGTGTCTGACCCTCAGTGACCCCATGGATTGCAGCCTTCCAGGCTCCTCCATCCATAGGATTTTCCAGGCAAGAGTACTGGAGTGGGGTGCCATTGCCTTCTCCGTGTATATATCCTAGAGGTGGTTTACTTCTTTCTGGGATCTCCTGTTAAGAGAATGGTCATGACTTTATGACAGGTGCATAGCTAATGCCATACTCAGTGATGAAAAGCTGAAAGCATTTCCTCTAAGATCAAAAACAAGACAAGGATGCCTCTCTCAGTACTTTTATTCAACATAGTATTGAAGTCCTATCTCCAGCAATCAGACAAGGAAAAGCAATAAAAGGAATCCAAGTTGGAATGGAAGAAGTAAAACTGTCACTTTCTGCAGATGATGTAATGCTATATGTAGGAAACTATAAAGATGCCACCAAAAAGCTATTAGAATAAATAAATTCAGTAAAATTTCAGCATATAAAATTACTATACAGAAGTCTGTTGTGTTTCTATACATTAACAAAGAACCATCAGAAAGGGAAAATAAGAAAACAACTCATTTACAGCCACATCAAGAAGAATAAAATACCTTTTGATAAATCTAACTAAGGAGATTAAGAAAAACCTGTATTTGGAAAATTATATAATATTGATGAAATAAGTTGAAGATAACACACAAAAAATGGAAAGATTCTCTGTGTCCATGGATTGGAAGAATCAATATTGTTAAAATGACCGTACTACCCAAGGTAATCTAGAGATTCAGTGTGATCCTTATCAGAAACCAATGGCATTTTTCATAGGACTGGAAAAAATAATTCCAATTTTTTTTGTGTGTGTGGAAACACGAAAGGCTCTGAGTAGCCAAAGCAACCTTGAGAAAGAAGAACAAAGCTAGAGGTATAATGTGTCTTGTTTTCAAACTATGTTTTGCAAAGTTATGGTCATTGAAACAGTATGGTATTTGCACAGTAATAGACACACAGATCAGTGGAACAGAATATCGAGCCCCAAAATGAACTCACACATATATGGTCAATTAATTTACAACAATGGAGGTAAGAAAAACAATGGGAAAAGAAAACCTCTTCAATAGCTGTGAAAAGAAGAGAGGCGAAAAGCAAAGGAGAAAAGGAAAGATATAAGCATCTGAATGCAGAGTTCCAGAGAATAGCAAGAAGAGATAAGAAAGCCTTCTTCAGCAATCAATGCAAAGAAATAGAGAAAAGAACGGAATGGGAAAGACTAGAGATCTCTTCGAGAAAATTAGAGATACCAAGGGAACATTTCATGCAAAGATGGGCACAATAAGGGACAGAAATGGTATGGACCTAACAGAAGCAGAAGATATTAAGAAGAGATGGCAAGAATACACAGAAGAACTGTACAAAAAAGATCTTCATGACCCAGATAATCGTGATGGTGTGATCATTAATCTAGAGCCAGACATCCTGGAATGTGAAGTCAAGTGGGCCTTAGAAAGCATCACTACGAACAAAGCTAGTGGAGGTGATGGAATTCCAGTTGAGCTGATTCCTAACCACTGGACCATCTGGGAAGCTGCATCTACTTATGTTGTGATATATTTCTTGAGGTGGTGTTATTGGGTTCAAAGGTTTGAGAGTGTTGCTTTGCTGTACTGTGCTAAGTTGCTTCAGTCGTGTCCGACTCTGTGCGACCCTGTGGACTGTAGCCTGCCAGGCTCCTCTGGTCATGGGATTCTCCGGGCAAGAATACTGATGTGGGTTGCCGTGCCCTCCCCAGGGGATCTTCCCGATCCAGGGATGGAACCTGTGTCTCTAAAGTCTCCTGCATTGGGAGGCAGGATCTTTATCACTATTGCCACTTGGGAAGCCCTTAAGAGTGTTCAGTTCAGTTCAGTTCAGTCGCTCAGTTGTGTCTGACTCTTTGCAACTCCATGAATTGCAGCACACCAGGCCTCCCTGTCCATCACCAACTCCTGGAGTTGAGTCAAACTCACGTCCATCGAGTCAGTGATGCCATCCAGCCATGAGAGTGTTAACACCCTCCAAATGTATTGCTAGGTACTATTTGGAAAGATTGTTCCATTGGCATTGTGTCAGAGCACTCATTTTGCCACACCCTCAACAGCATAGCACAGCCTATTTTATTCTTTGAGTGGCATATATTGAATGCAATTACAGTGTGAGGTCTGTTGCCAGGAAGATAAAGTACAGCCTTTTTCCCTAGAGGGCTCATAGGTGGGTGATGGAGAGAGATGGTAAACTCATCACCAGAATATGATAAATTTTGGAAGGAGAGATCAAACTTTGCCTAAGAAAACCTTCATATGTTTTCATTAAATATTTGAGGATAGACTGTTTTTAATAAGGTCACACAGAGAAAAAAATGTCAGAAGGGTTAATAGGACATTTAAGGTGACCAAAGTGTGAAGTCAGTGTAACATATTTATTGCATAGTTTTGCTGGTACCCAGATTGTGTTAGGAGTGAGAATGTAGGAGGAGATAAAGTAGAATTTGGAGGCAGAAAGCAAATAGTGAAGGGCTCTGTTTGGTCTTGAGCTAGTCAAACACACACTCCAACCCTGTACGTTTCATGGGTGTACTGGAATCCTTATATGTAGTCAAATTTAACTTGCTATCGTTGGCTTTGTTTCTCTTGTTCCTTATAGAGGTTGCCAAAATCTTTTCATAACAGGAGTCTTATTTCATCTGAGAGTTAACTCCAGCCTCTAAATACCACAATGACCCTTTTTTGTTTGTTTCTTTAGAGATTGGGCTTCCCTGGGGGCTCAGAGGATAAAGCATCTGCCTGAAATGCAGGAGACCTGGGTTTGATCCCTGGGTTGGGAAGATTCCCTGGAGAAGGAAATAGCAACCCACTCCAGTATTCTTGCCTGGAGAATCCCATGGACAGAAGAGCCTGGTGGGCTACAGTCCACAGGATCGCAAAGAGTTGGACACGACTGAGCAACTTGACTTTCACTTTCACTTTCTTTATAGAATAGGTTGAGGTCTTGTCTGCTCTTGTCAATTAAATAGGCTTGATTCTTTCTTGTCTCCTGTACAGCAAACGGGATGTTCTGTGCAGGCCTGGAGCTGTCCCGCCTGCCTGTTCTTGAGCTGAGCACATGATCCATTCTGTATCCTGTTTAGGAGACAGGCTTAGTTTCCAGTATACTGAGTGACTACTAAGTTGTATGATCCTGGTTAACACTTGTGTCTTTTGGGTCTCTACTTCTTGATTAATGAAATGACATTTGGGTTCTCTACCATTTCAAACTTTGACTGTATAAACAAAGGTTTAAAAATACATTTGAAAGGATTTTGAAGGAATTAAAACCAAATTTCTTCATGGATATAGACATGAACTTTGTGTTTTATACTAAAAGCAACATTTAACTATAATCTATTATGATCTAAGTTTCTAGAGAACCAAAGACCTTTAATGAACACAATTGTAATTTTTTACTTAATTATCTTCTCACCTTGATGTGTCAACATAATTTCTGAACAATGGATTGAGTTACTTTTCGTTTATCTTAGATGCATGGCAGGTATTTAAACTTAAGATATTTTCCTAGGAATATAAATTTCTTAAATGAGTGTCAAATACTTTCTTAAGAGACTTCCAATTAATTACATGGGTTAAAGTCATAATAGCTGTTTGGTTGTAAACATCTGTGGCCTCTTCCATTTCTGCTTCTGCCATAATTCTAAGGCTTTCACTGATTTTATAATGTGAGGTGAGAAGAAAAAGCTCTTTGTGTATTATAATTTTTGCTTAAAGTACTATTAATTTGGCACTTTGGCTTACATAGGTTATTTTCAGCTTACATAGGCTTTTTGTGTGCTATTTTGGGCATGCTGCTACTGCTAAGTCACGTCAGTCGTGTCCGACTCTCTGTGGCGCCATAGATGGCAGCCCACCAGACTCCCGTCCCTGAGATTCTCCAGGCAAGAACACTAGAGTGGGTTGCCATTTCCTTCTCCAATGCATGAAAGTGAAAAGTGAAAGTGATGTTGCTCAGTTGTGTCCAACTCTTCACGACCCCGTGGACTGTAGCCCACCAGGCTCNTGTTTATAAATATCATCCAGAAAATCGAAGATCTTCACTCATCCCCATCCGAGCTCAACTCCTTTTTCTTTGTTCAGTTTCACTGGATTGGTAAGGCAAAATTTAAAGCAACAAGACATGACCATGTTTGGAATGACTGCATTGTTTTGCATATCTTTTAAAACTTGATTTAATCGGTAGAAATCCCATTTTATTTTTTGTGGCTGTTACTAAACCCAGTGTGAATAATATCAAACTTCCAAACATGATTTTATTAGAAATTTTAAAATTTGGGCCCAATGTAGAATTCATGAACAGTATTCTGTCTGGAAATATTAGACATAGTAACCTCAAAATAAACTATTAATAATTCCCAGAGCTTTGAATTTACATAGTTAAAACTGACTATCAAAGCAACATTGCATAGTCTTAAACTAGAATTTCTAAAGGAGATCAGTCCTGGGTGTTCTTTGGAAGGAATGATGCTAAAGCTGAAACTCCAGTACTTTGGCCACCTCATGTGAAGAGTTGACTCACTGGAAAAGACTCTGACCCTGCTGGGGGAGATTGGGGAGCAGGAGGAGAAGGGGAGGACAGAGGATGAGATGGCTGGATGGCATCACTGACTTGATGGACATGAGTTTGAGTGAACTCCAGGAGTTGGTGATGGACAGGGAGGCCTGGCGTGCTGCGACTCATGGGGTCACAAAGAGTCGGACACGACTGAGCGGCTGAACTGAACTGAAACTAGAATTTAGTGTCTTGAACATTATGCTTTTCTGATTTGTATTTTCCTTTTGTTAATAGTCAAAGTTTTTAAAAAGCAAATGTTTTGAACTCTTGGACTCTACTGAACTGTGATATAGAATTTTAAATACTATATATGCGTTGTTTTATAGATAAATCAGGAAGAACTGAAAACATAATTGAAGGGCTAGGATCTTGCTGGCTAAGGGAACAATTTGGCTTTCATCTAAATGACTGTGTAGTATATGAACTACAAGGTAATACAACACTAAGTTTAAATGGTGTTTTTAAAAAGAAAGTGTATCTTATTTGTGCTTACTGTCTAATTTGGCAGATACAGAGTTTGTGGTAGATACAGTTGGTGGTGGGGAACTGGTTTTGGGGAAGATGAGCGTTGCAAAAGGTTGGCTTGACCCTCTTCAAGGATCTGCTCCATCTTTGTGTCTGGAATTAGATTCATGGCCAATGCTAGACTCCAAAGCATTTGATAATAACTGGGCACCTAGGTGTTATCCCTTAGTTCATTTTAACAGTTTTGAAACACACATTTTAGTTTTCTATAGCTTTACCATAACTAAACACACAAAGATAAAAGAAAGTTAGTCTTGGGACTTCCCTGTAGGTCCACTGGTTAGGATTCCACACTTTCACTGCAGGGGGCACAGCTTTGATCCCTGGTCCAGTAACTAAGATCCCACATGCCTGGCGACGTAGCCAATAAAAGAAATATGTCTTATGATAGTTTTATTCTATCCCCATTCTGTGCTCTTCAGTCCCACTGACCTTGTAATAGAGTGCTGCCCTGTACAACCCTTAACATGTAGCCCTTTCTGTGTGCCATTCCCTCCCCCTCCCCCCGTTACCTGGCAACAGGACTATTAGTGGTCCTGCTCAACCATTGGCTGGTGGTGCAGTGGGCTCCTTCCCCAAGCAACCAGCTGTCAATGAGTGACTGTTAGTGGTCCTGCTCAGCCATTGGTTGGTATTACAGTGGGCCCTTCCCCCAGGCCACCAACTGTCAATGAGCAACCATTAGTTAAGTACCTGTTCAGCCAATGGTTGGTGGAATGGCTGTTGTGAGGTGGAGAGTAAGGTAAGAGGTGAATCCTGGCCTTCTCTCTGGGGCCCTCTAGCTCACCCAACCTTGGATTGGTGGATGAGCTGGGGGGGCCATGGAACAGGCCAGGGGCTGTGTCCTGCAAGGCTCCAGAGCCCTCACCAAGACCACCTGCTGACCAGCCCCAGGCCTTGAGGCGGCAGTGAACCTCTCACCATCCCTGCCTCTGTGACCTAAGGGCAGTGGCAGTCTGCCTGGGTCACAGTCTGTGGAACCTGCCTCTCTCCCACCCCATATTTTGGTGGCCTGAGGAGCCTGAGGTCTTCTTGGGTCCTGGGCTCCTGGTTCCCTCAGCGATGACAGCTGGGCAGGGGCTGGGGACCTGGCCCTGAGGGAGCTGCCAACTGAGATCTGCCTCTTCTTAGCCAGGACCTGGATCTCACAGGGTGAAAGCTGAGCCTTGGGACCTTGCCCTTACTTGTCAGAACATGAATAACATTTGTTTGATGGAGGTTTACGGGAACGTCATTACCTGACTGTGACCTGACCTCAGAAACAAAGGATCTGACACCAAGAAGTTTGCAAGAACTAAGCACTTCCCTCCCTCACCTTTCCTAAAAAAAAGGGCTTTGCTGAGAGCTTTTGGGAGTTTGAGGGTTTTAAGGCAGAGCCACCTGACTCCTTGCCTGGCCCTCAGTAAACCTTTCTCTGCTCCAAACTCTGATGTTTTGGTATCGTTTGGCCTCAGGTGGAGCACATGGACTTGTGTTCCGGTAACAATCTCTGTGCTATTTTGTCAACACATTGAATACTTTCCTAATTGAAGGTCTCCTGATGGCTCTCACCTCTGTTTCATAGTTCTTTCCTCCACCTGGCTGGCTCCTTCTCGTTTTGGAAGTCTCATTTCTTACTCCCTTCTTCCTTCCTTTGGGAGGACCGACTATAAAAAGCCTTACACTAGCTCATCTCTTCCCGAAATATTTCTGATCACTTAGCTCTGATTATTTCCTCTGTGACACTTTCATAGTCCTTGGTCATGTTTCTTTACTTCTTGATATTCTGATGTTTTCTGCTAGAACATGAGGCTTATGAATGTAGGGATCTTCCTTTCTGTCTTTTCTTTGCTCTGATACTAACAACAGGCAGCGTAGTAAGTGTTTGTCACTCAGTCATGTCCAATTCTTTGCAACCGCATGGACTGTAGACCACCAACTCCCCTATCCATGGGATTCTCCAGGCAAGAATACTGGAGTGTGTAGCCATTTCCTTCTCCAGGAGATCTTCTTGACTCAGGGCTCAAACCCAGGTCTCCCACATTACAGGCAGATTCTTTACCATCTGAGCCACCAAGGAAGCTGGTGGCATAGTATGTGCTTAGTAAATAATTGTACCTCAGAATAGTTTGTAATGTGCATGGATTTTTGTATTGATCTTTATATTTAACTCCAACCTTTGACAATTAAAAATATAAACATTTTAGTTCTGTTTTCTTTAACTAAGATGATACATTTAATCTTTTCCCAGGGTGCTCAGGTATATTTAGGATATGTTGTAGGCAAATTGGTATTGGGGGAGGCAGACCAGAAATTGACACTCAGACTAAGTGATATTGCACGTTCATTTGCTGGGAGATGATAGAATAGGAATCATAGAAGCTTTCATGTCCTTTAAATATAACATCCTTTCTGAAAAAAGATAAGGTTTTGTAAAGGTTAAATGATCAAGGTTATGTAGCTGGAACTCTTGAAAACAAGGAACTAGGAAAAGAGTAAAATCTAAAGAAAGTTCTCTGGAGTTCTTCTTGGGCTCACTTTGCATTATATAGCATGTGAGACTTCTGTACCTGAGAACATATTCCCATTTTTATTAAAAATTATGATTCTGTGTTTTAAAATATGAATTGCGTGTTTTCACATTTAGTATATGTTGATGTGCATCCTTTAAATACCATAGGCATTAGGGTTTTTTCCCTCCAGAAAATACTTCGATTATGCCTTTTATATCTTCTAGCTAATGTGTCTCTGCATACTGATATTGTCTGTTAAATATACAAAGGCACCTGTAACACTTGTAATAAATATGACATGAGCTTTTCAGTTTCTAGGCATCATCTCTTTAATTCTCTGTTGCTATGGGTTTTCATTAGTATTCCATGGAGCCTGGGTTGCCATAGAAAATGTGTAGTTGTAGAGGAGTTACCATGACAACAGTCCACCGTTATGTATTTTTCAATATCAGCTAGCTGGAGATGGTAGTGAATCTGCGGATATTTGTTTTGGAGTCCAATAATTTAAAAAAAAAACACAGAATATTTCAATATCCTAGTTATCTCCAACATCTATTTTAAATATGCTAGTTATCCTTTATACAAATAAACAGAAATGAGCATGTTTTAAAAGCTAATTTTTAGCCATTTAGCTTGGTCTCCAGAAATTCTAAAAAATTTAAATTGCCTTAAATCTTTGAAACATATATAAACTCCCATATAATAAAGCTCATGTCAAATAAGCATAAATTTTTGTTTTAATCATCTCCTGGCTTCTCATGACCTCAAAGAATAGCAGCTCAGGTATATTAGGTGAGAAAAGCGAGGAGGAAGAATAGCTTTTATCTTTGAAGTAGAACTCAGAAATAAAGAAAGGAATCACCTGGTGACTCATTGCTCAATGTAGCTTTTTTTAAAAAAGAAAAAAGCAGAGAAACTATTTTCAGGAAAGTGGCAAATCCCTTGGTTGAAGAGAAATTTTAAATACACTATTTAAGTTGGAAAGCTTTTGATATATCCAATGCTTGAGCAATCATTTTGAAATTCTTGCCTATTATCAGTATTAGGCATATAATGTCAGTTGTCTTCAATTTACTTTCCTTATTGGTACCCTGATAGAGTAATACACCAGTATTTTGTCACAGGGCCAAGTAGAATAAATGTTATAGTAACAGTTCAGCAGATTAGATCTATGTATATCAGAGATTTTGAAATGATGAGCGACCTTCAAGTTTTACAGTTTTACAATCTTAAAAATTGTTGTTGTTCTTCTTCTTCTTAATTGTTGCTATGATCTGAATGTTTCTGTCCTTTGCAAATTCATGTGTTGGGACCAAATGCCCAATGTTATGGTATTAGGACTTGGTAATATTGGAAGGTGATTAGGTCCCTTATATAAGAGACCCCAGAAGGCTCTCTTGCCCCTTCTATCATGTGAGGACATGATGGAAAGATGGCCATCCATGAACCAGGAATTGAGTCTTCACTAGACACTGAGTCTGCTGGTGCCATGAACTTGACTTTCCAGCATCCAGAAGTATGAGAGATAAGTGGCTGTTGTTTATAAGCCCACCAATCTACAGTATTCTGTCAGAGCAGCTCCGATGAACTAAGACAGTTGCCAAGTCTTTCTTTGAAGCCGTGGGAGGATATGATATTGGGTCTTCTTGTTTTTCTATTCTTTTTAAAAACTTTTTATTTGAATATAGTTGCTTTACAGTTTTGTATTAGTTTCTACCATAGAGCAAAGTGACTCAGTTATATGCATACATCTCTCCCCGCTTTTTTGGATTGCCTTCCCATTTAGGTCACCGCAGAGCAATGAGTACAGTTTCCTGTGCAGCACAGTGGGTTCTCATTAGTTATCTGTTTCATATACATGGTAGTGTATATATGTCAGTCCCGATCTCCCATTCATTCCACCCCCACTCCCCCCAGCACCACTGCCGCTACCCTCATTTCCCCTCTTAGTGTCCATACGTTTGTTCTCTATCTCTGTGTCTTTCTGCCTTGCAAATAGGTTCATCTGTACTGTTTTTCTAGATCCCATACATATGTGTTAATATATGATGTTTATTTTTCTCTTTCTGACTTACTTCTCGTTGTATGACAGTCCCTGGGTCCATGCACATCTTGTTTTTGTATCCTTGAGGCCATGTAATATTGGAGTGCTCCAACATCCTTCCCTGGAAACTTTTCTTCATGGGACACGTGAAGACAGCCACTCCTATAGCAGAGTAGACGTCCCACACAGAATCATGGGTGGTAATTCAATATTTCAAAGGATCAGTGAATATATTAATTGTTTCTGGATAAATGTGGGACATCCAAGAGAAAAAGATAAGACCAAGTAGTGTTTTACTGGGTGTAGTTTCATAGAAGAGGTAGGTAGAGTTCAATAGTACACCTGAGACGGAAAAAAAACATTAAAGAAAAAAAAAAAAAGAAAACGTCTAAAAAGCTGATCTTCCAATCCATGCTGCTACTATATCAAGGATATAATTTCCCCTCACATAAGATTAGGATCTCGAAGTGTTTCAAGAACTTCCATTGTCCTCTCCTAGTGGAGTCGTGTAGACAGGATTTATGTCTCCTGTAACACAACTCACTCAAGCCTTATTGTTTGGAGTTTTCACTGAGGCTCGTGGACACACGCACCCCCCATAAATCACATTGTTACTATAGTGTGTGTGCTGTGGCCCCAAACACCACGGTAAACACCACCACCCTTCTCAGATAGGTATTCAAAGAGCTTAGAGGCCATTGCACCAGGTTCAAGGGCAAAGCCTAGCCCTCCTTTCTGACAAAGTTAATCCTTTACTACAGACTTGCTTTATCTCTTTCCCTCTCCATCCATTCTAACAAGCTCTTGCCAGATCAATCTTTCTAATCAATAGTCTCAGTCATGCCACTTTCCTGCTGAACAACCTGTGAGGTCATCTTGTACTTTTGTCCCTCTGCTCTAGATGGTACAGGTGTTTCTGATTATAGATATTCTCTTTTCTTGGCCCCATAAACCAGTAAAATATCCAAGTTGTCCCAAAGTACTTCATCACCCTATGTGTTCCTAACTGTCCTTTATTCTTATCTTCTCGAACTCTGATGCCCTTGCCCATTCAAAATCCTCGTGGGCTCATCTTACTATCATAGACCCTTAATTGCTTAAAATAGATTTATTTGATTCCTTTACGGGTCCCTTTCCTTGTACCTCTCCATGACATTTGCCTTCCATTGTTGTTGGTTTTGTATCTGTCTTCTGCTTTATTATACAGGATGCTCCTTCAGGGTAAGCGTTGTGCCTTATTCCTCCTTATAGTCTCCCTAGAAGCTAAGAAAACGCTTGGGAACTGGAAGGGACAGAAAATGTGCGAATTTCAATCTCGTCTTTTGGAGAGGATCCAGCAAACAACCAGCGTCATAAGAGCAGACGGCTTAGAATGATGGCTTCTCTGTTGTATTTAAAAGCCAAAAGAACAATATAGAGCCTCTTAGGGTTCATAGTAGACTGGGGTTGTTAGGGAGCTTCTTCTGTAGATTCAGCTTTGTTTTGAAGAACTGAGTTCACATGAGCAGATAAACACGTGGAACAAGCGTTTGTGTTGCTTGGTCCATCTGAAGCATTTGGTGCCATCAGTGATTTGAGAATCTGTCCTCAAGGATCCGATTGAGTCTTGTTGGTTCCAGTGTGAAAAATAACCTTATAGAATTCATTTAACCTCAGTTCTAGGCCCTCTTCTCCCTCTCTCTTCCCTCTGCCAGGATTCCCGTATACCTTACGCTGAGAGAGACAACTCTTTTAATGTATTTGCTCATGTAACGATTTGGCATGTACTTAGTGGACACGTATTTATCAGGCCCTTTGTCAGATGCTGAAGATACAGTGGTGAACTCGATAGAAATAGCCCTTGTTCTGATTTTCTCCCTTAAAGAAGATTTTAAAACTCTAAGGCACATTTTCTGTTGGTTTACTTAACTTCCAACTCATTAATTTCCTTATCATGCATGTGAAATGGGAGAGCTAAACAGATAACATCAGCAGATGTTAGTTGAGCATTTCTGCTGTGTGCTAAAAAGCAGTCTAGGGGCTGCCCTGGTGGCTCAGTGGTAGGGAGTCCGCTTGCCAATACAGGTGACATGGATTTGACCCCTGGGTCAGAAGGATCCCCTGAAGGAGGAAATGGCAACCCACCCCAGTATTCTTGCCTGGGAAATCACATGGACAGAGGAGCCTGGTGGGCTACAGTTCATGGGGTCGCAAATCAGATATGACTTAGCATCTAAATAACAACAACAGTCTACTACCATTACCTTGGTTTAATCCTCCTGACCCTTGGGTCGCAGCCTAATTGTCATTAGATTATAGATGCGAAAACTGAGGCTGTGTTTTAGGTCTGACTCTTTAAACCTTCCCTGGTGGCTCAGCTGGTAGAGAATCTGCCTGCAATGTGGGAGACTTGGGTTTTATCCATGGGTTGGGAAAATCCCCTGGAGAAGAGAAAGACTACCCACACGACGGATAGACTTTCACTTTCCACTCTTGATCTTGAACTTCCACCACTGTGTAATGGATTGCCACTCGGCTGAGTAAACCTTCCCACTGTTTTCTATGATGACTTTGATCTTTCATCGTTATTCTCACCACGTGATCAAACAACAGCTCTTGCCTGTGCTAAAATTCACACAGGTGGCCCCTACAGTATTAGCTGAATGAATGGATCAAATCTGTTACCTGTTCATAGCAACCATGTTTATCTTTGTTATATTACTTATTATATTGCTTGAATAGCATCTTGGAAACAAAGAAATTGGTGACATTAGAAATGTTTTTTAACTAGCTGCAAGTTGCAAACAATAATTGTGCCACTTGGAATTTTATGGTAGTTCATTCCAAATACATTAGTTGGTCTGAGCTCAACAACTTTTATCGACAAGTGCGTTGACATTAAGCTTCTCAAACCTCCAACAAATCACCCGACTCCTGAATGGGCTGGAATGGTGGTTTGTCAGTGACAAATTGTTTCACTGCTCTCTGAGGCAAGAATATTATCAATGTTCAGCATCTCAGTTTATTTACTCAAGTATATTTGAAATGATGTATTTGGAGATCTGTGTTTTCCAAACTTTATGACAGGCTTATTTCTCGAAGGAAAGGTAAATAAAATGTCAAATTCACGACTAAACAATCTAGAATTTTAATTATCTAAATGAGTAAGGGAAATAGCATTTCTATTTTACTGTTTCAACCACTGTCTCCTCAAAAGGTCTTCCAAGAGTTTCATTCCAGGAGACACTGTGCTTGAACATATTGGGCAGGTGCATTTGTGGATATAAGTGAACATGTTACATTGTGTTTATTTGCACAGTTGCAGTGGAGAAATAGTCACCCAAATTGCTTTTCTCTCATTTAAACAGTGTTATTCCAGTAGAGTAGATTGACGGCAGGTTAGTAGAATGGTTAAGAGGAAGGCTCTGATGTCAGAATTGGGTTTGGATGTCACCTTCACTATCAATAAGCTGTGTAACTGGACAATTTAGTCTAAGTGTCAGAATCTTCATCTATAAAGTGGAAACAGTAATAATTAGTACCTCATATTGTTTAAAGAGTTGATCATGTTTTGTGTTGGACATGTATTAAACAGCCACTAGCTCTAGAAGGCTGAATGAGTGAGTGAAAGTCACTCAGTCGTGTGCAACTCTTTGCGACCCCATGGAGTATACAGACCATGGAATTCTCTAGGCCATAATACTGGAGTGGCTAGCCATTTCCTCCTCCGAGGGATCTTCCCAACCCAGGGATCAAACCCAGGTCTCCCGAATTACAGGCAGATTCTTTACCAGCTGAGCCACCTGGGAAGCCCAAGAGTACTGGAGTGGGTAGCTTATCCCTTTTCCAGTGGATCTTCCCAACCCGAGAATCAAACTGGTGTCTCCTGCATTGCAGGTGGATTCTTTACCAGCTGAGCTACCAGGGAAGCCCTAGCTCCAGAAGGCTAGTTACTTTCTCCAATAAAAATAAATAAAATAATAGCCCCAGAAGGCTAGTTATTGTTTCATTTATTTTTATTGGAGAAAGTACCAGTTTCTTTTTTTATTAAAAATTTTTTAATTCATGCTTAATGCTTGGTAGCGAATGAAAATCTTTTGGAAACTACAGAGTATTGAAATTCTGTGGACTATGGAGCTAAATTGGGAAAGGAGTATGACAAGTCTGTATATTGTCAGCTTATTTAACTTATATGCAGAGTACATCATGTGAATTGCTGGACTGGATGAAGCACAAGCTGGAATTAAGATTGCTAGGAGAAATATCAATAACCTCAGATATGCAGATGACACTACCCTTATGGCAGAAAGTGAAGAGGAGCTAAAGAGCCTCTTGATGAAAGCCAAAGAGGAGAGTGAAAAAGTTGAATTAAAACTCAACATTCAAAACACTAAGATCATGGCATCCAGTCCCATCACATCATGGCAAATAGATGAGGAAACAGTAGAAACAGAAAAATCTCAAATTCAAGATCTCCTTGGAAATAGGGTCCTTATTTAAAAGAAACCATGCATAAAATTATACATAGTTATTGTAATTGATATTGAACCTTTTTTTTTAACCTAGTGTTTATACCTATGTAATAACCTCCAATTCTTCTTTTGGGGCTTCCCAGGTGGTGCAGTGGTAAAGAATCTACCTGCCAAGGCAAGAGACTCAGGAGACTGGAGTTCGATCCCTGGGTCGGAGAGATCCTTTTGAGTAGGAAATGGCAACCCACTCCAGTATTCTTGCCTGGGAAATCCCATGAATAGAGGACCCTGGCTGGCTATAGCCCATGGGATCCCAGAGTCAGACATGACTGAGCACACTTACACAGAATCCTGCTTTTGTAAACTCAGACTTGATTTGACCTGTATTTTCCTGCTTGTTACCTTAAGAGATTATTCAGTCAAGGAAGAAACGAGAATGGTGTAGGACAATCTCAAAGTAATTATCATGGACTTCAAAATAGCACTGCTGGAGAGTAATTGCTGAAAAACGAACCATGAGACCTCTAATAGTAATTGTAAAAGTTCAGCAATTGCGGTTCTACAGACTGAAAGTCAGTTTCAGGAAACAGGAATGATTTTGGATTCAACAACAGAAGTCCCAAGTTCCAGTTCTATTACAGCCACTCATTAAGTGTATTCAGTTCAGTTCAGTTGCATAGTTGTGTCCGACTCTTTGCGACCCCATGAGTCACAGCCTGCCAGGCCTCCCTGTCCATCACCAACTCCCAGAGTTTACCCAAACTCAGCTCTGCCTATTTCACTTATTTCTTTGCTCATCACTTTCCTCTTACAAAATAACAGTGATGGTGTCTATCTTCCTTTCTCACAGGATTTTTTCATGGGCTCAGTATAAACTGTGAGAGGCAGCTGTGGTCACCACTGTGCCACAAGGGGGAGGGAGGGATACATTAGGAAGCTGGGAGTAACATATTACACGCACGCGACTATATATAAAATAGATGAACAACAAGGACCTCCTGTAGTACAGGAAACTATGCTCAATGGTTTATAATAACCCACACAGGAAGAGAATTTGAAAAACTATATGTATGCAACTGACACCTGAACCTAACACAACACTGTAAAGCAGCTATATTTCAATTTAAAAAGTAACTAGGAAAAAACATGCAAGTTTAAAAAGTTAAATATGTATACATGTAATGCGGAATCCCTGGACACATAATTGTGCTTCTCATATTTATTAATGTCAAGACAAAGATGAAGAGTTAAGCATTTTTGTTTCTCTGTAGAACTGTGGAAACATGGTTTGGGCTATGAGAAGAGACTAGCAGAGGGATATTTTCTATTTACGTTCTGTTCTACTAAATTTAATTATAATTAATTTAATTCTTTTTAATTTATTCTAATTCTATTTAAACATATCACTTTCCCTCACAGCATATGGTTTGACCTATGTGGCTGAATAAGAACAGGGAAAGAGGAACTTGGGTTGAGGGGAGGAGGCCCTGATGTAAAGCTGAAAAAGACATGTGTGAATGTGTTTTGTCAAACCTTTTTTAAAATTTTAATTTTTTTTTCCAGTAGGCACTTGTTGATTATCTATTTTATTTTTATGCATTATTAGATTAAATTCATTTCTTTTTAAATGAAACAAAGATGAATATTTTAAATGATAAAAAGTACAATTCACAAGAATATAGACATCATAGACCATTAGATACCTAACAATAAAGAAATAGAGACACATAAAGCAAAAATCAGAAGAAATATAAGGGAAAAGGACACAATATGTAATCATCGTGAAACATATTAACGTTTATCTGAGGGTATTTTATCAATTGCAGAAAAAATTAGGAGCATCTTGAATGATTTAATAATTTAAATATATATAATATAATAGATTTATATTTATATTAATCTTATATCCTACACACATATATTTAAAATTTTGTATCTCATATGTTGTTATTAGATGTCCACAGGACATTTAAGAAAACTATTAAAAAGATAAACATTTCTAAATTTCAAAAAGAATTATTTTGTGTGTGTGATTCAGTTATACATATACACATGTATTATTTTTGAAGTTATTTTCCACTGTAGGTTATTATAAGATATTCACTATAGGTCCTTGTTCTGTACAGTAAAGTTGTTGTTTGTTGCGTATCTACTTTTTAAATTAGAAATCTAGCATTTTATTTATACTAAGTCAAACAAGTAGAATCAAAATGTCATAAATGTTTTAGTTGGGCAAAAATTCATGTTTTCTACAGTGTATTTTGTTGTTCAGTCACTCAATCACATCCAACTTTTTGCAACCCCATAGACTGCAGCACGCCAGGCTTCCCTGTCCTTCACCATCTCCTGGATGTAAAATATGTGTATTATATATGTATTTTATATATATGTGTATGAAACTTTTCTACCATGCTTGATTACAGCTTGAGAAAGAACATCAAAAAGAAAAGGAGAGATAGAGAAATTGGAAAGCATAAACTAAGTGAAATGGGAGCCGCTGCTGTTGCTAAGTCACTTCAGTTGTGTCCGACTCTGTGCAACCCCATGGACAGCAGCCCACCAGGCTTCTCTGTCCACGGGATTCTCTAGGCAAGAATATTGGAGTGTGTTGCCATTTCCCTCTCCAGAAATGGGAGCACTGAATATGAAATAGAAAAAGGTAAACAAACTAGAGAAAAGTAAAAGATTCTCATATAGCCCAGTTTTGTAAACAAGGCTGCTCGTTAGAAACATATCTGGAGCTCTGGCCAAAAAAAAAAAAAAAAAAGCAATACCTGGACATTTGTATTTTTTAAAAAGTTCCAGGATAATTTTGATATGCATCTTGATTTTAAAAAGTGATTACAGGTTTTTCAGTTAAATGGTAGTTTTGATGATATAGAATTCTCTTATTTTTCTATTGACCCATCATGATTCAGTGGTATTGGTGGTGGTGGTGGTTTAGTCGCTAAGCTGTGTACGACTCTTGCGACCGCATGACTGTAGCCTGCTAGGCTCCTCTGTCCATGGGATTTTCCAGGCAAGATACTGGAGTGGATTGCCATTTCCCTCTCCAGGGGATCTTCCTGACTCAGGAATCGAACCAGGGTCGCCTGCACTGCAGGCAGATTCTTTACTGACTGAGCTATGAGGGAAGCCCATATAATGGAATTAAATGAGTAATAGGTACATAATCACAATAGTGAAAGCTATCTATCAGTTTCATACTCACTAGCCAGACAAAAAATAAAAGATAGTTTCAATTGCAAGCCATAATGGGAGCATGATTAACCTAACAATATAAAATAATTACATACAATTTGGGGAGTCAAGCAAAGTGATGTGCTAAGTGGAAGTGCATACATGCACATGGTTATCTATTTTAAATATAGCAGTGTGTGCATGTCAATCCCAAATTCCCCATCTATATCCTTTCTCCCCACCCTTTTCCCCGGTAACCACAAATCTGCTCAGTCTGTGAGTGTTTTTCTGTTTCATAAAGTTCATTTGTGTTATATTTTAAATTCCACATCTAAGAGACATCTTATGGTATTTTTCTTTCTCTTTCTGACTTACTTCACTTAGTATGATAATCTCTAAGTCCATCCGTGTAGCTGCGATTGGCATTATTTCATTATTTCTTATGACTGAGCAATATTTCATTTTATATGTGTATCACGTCTTCTTTATCCATTTCTCTGTCAGGATGTTTAGGTTGCCTCCATGTCTTGGGTATTTGTCATTCAGATGATGTCTTAACAAGATTCTCAGCCTTCCTCTGGGAGGAAAAGGGATCAAATGGTAGGAGTAATATGTTTTAGAATACAGACAGCTTTGAGAAGGGCAGCATCTAGGGTTCCTGTTAGGGAAAAGGAAGGAGTATGGCTGATGAAGGAGCTCTCCCAGGAGGGGGCAGAACTACCCAGAGAAAGAGTATGGTTTGGATATTTACCTTCTAGAAAGCACAAGAGTCAAATTTATTTGAAGTTTTTAAAAGCTGCAACTTTCTTTTATCCAGTCTGTCAATAGCAATTTTTCAATAATTGCTGGTTAAATTATCCTAGAGCAGCACAGAAAGATATGTATTTATTTGGGATCAAGCCAATAGAAGGAAAACTTGCCTTTCCAAAATGCAGTGAGTTAAAGGGAAGGGAAGAACTTGGATCAGAACTTGGGTGGTATTTATGAGAAGGAAAGCATATGAACTGAATCTTATTCAAATTTAGCTTTTAGTCTATTGGGCACTTTCAACCATAATGGGTGTACAAAGGGAAAAGAAAGGCTATTCTACTCTGGTGTGTTCCTTCTACCCTCCTTTTTTAAAAATTTTACTTTACAATACTGTATTGTTTTTGCCATACAGCAACATGAATCCACCACGGGTATACATGAGTTCCCAATCCTGAACCCCCCTCCCACCTCCCTCCCCATACAAGCAATAAATGCTGTAGAGGGTGTGGAGACCCTCCTACACTGTTGATGGAAATGCAAACTAGTACAGCCACTATGGAGAACAGTGAAGAGATTCCTGAAAAAACTGGAAATAGAACTGCCTTATGACCCAGCAATCCCACTGCTGGGCATACACACCGAGGAAACCAGAATTGAAAGAGACACGTGTACCCCAAAGTTCATCACAGCGTTGTTTATAATACCTTCCTTTTTTATCACCATTTCCATCTCCTCTGCTAACTCCCAACTCTTTTTACAAGAGTTTCTATTTTGCTTTAAAGTCCTATCCTTTTTTACTTCCAGTGTTTTTGCTCTCAGTTATGCAAGTTCTTTCTTCTCTCTGTTGAACTGATGGTCAGGAAGGCTGTGTCTCAACCGTGTCTCTGTATCTCCTACTAAATTCTCTTTCCAATACAGAATCAGTGAGTCTTGAAATATTTCTTCAAATAATAATGAATGATCTACACTTTTGGAAACAAATCTTTTTTGAAGGTGATAGTGAAAGCGTTATTACTTAGTTGTGTCTGACTCTTTGCGACCCCATGAACTGTTTTCTTGACAGGCTCCTCTGTTCATCAGATTCTCCAGGCAAGAATACTGGAGTGGGTTGCTGTGCCCTTCTCCAGAGGATCATCCTGATCCAGGGATTTCTGCTGCATTGCAGGCAGGTCCTTTACCATCTGAGCCACCAGGGAAGCCCAATTTTTGAAGATATTTTCAAATATACAAGTATAAATAACCCCCATGTGTTCATTTCCTGGATTCTACAGGTATCAACATTTTCTCAGGCTTTTCTCATCTTCTCCCAACCCTGCTTTTTTTTCTGAACTTTTTTTTTTAAACATAGTTTACAGTATTGCTTTACAGCTTCAATGAAGTGAATCAGCTGTTGTTCAGTCACACAGTCACGTCTGACTCTTTGCTACCCCATGGGCCACAGCGTGCTAGTGTTCCCTCTCCTTCATCATCTCCCGGAACTTGCTCAAACTCATGTCCATTGAGTCGGTGATGCCATCCAACAATCTTGTTCTCTGTTGTCCCCTTCTCCTCCTGCTTTCAATCTTTCCCAGAATCAGGGTCTTCTCAGATGAGTCGGCTCTTTGCATCAGGTGGCCAAAATATTGGAGCTTCAACTTCAGCATCAGTCCTTTCAATGAATATTCAGGACTAGTATCCTTTAGGACAGACTGGTTGGATCTTCTTACAGTCCAAGGGACTCTCAAGAGTCTTCTCCAACACCACAGTTCAAAAGCATCAATTCTTTGGTGCTCAGCTTTCTTTATAGTCCAAATCTCACATCCATATATGACTACTGGAAAAAACATAGCTTTGATTATGTGAACCTTTGTTGGCAAAGTAATGTTTCTGCTCTTTAATATGCTGTCTAAGTTTGTCATAGCTTTTCTTCCAAGGAGCAAGTGTCTTTTAATTTCACGGCTCCAATCACCATCTACACTGATTTTGGAGCCCAAGAAAATAATCTGTCACTGTTTCTATTGTTTCCCCATTTATTTGCCATGAAGTGATTGGAATCAGCTATATGTATACATATATCCCCTCCCTCTTGGACCTGCCCCACCATCCCACCCATGTAGGTCACCACAGAGCGCTGAGCTGAGCCCCCTGCACTACACAGCAGGTTCCCACTGACTATTTTACATACCATAGTGTATAAATGTCAATCTAATCTCCCAGTTCATCCCCCCACAGTGTCTACACCTCTGTTCTCTACATCTGTGTCTCTATTCCTGCTCTGCAAATGGGTTCATCTGTACCAGTTTTCTAGATTCCACATATACGCATTAATATATGTATTTGTTTTCCTCTTTCTGACTAACTTCACTCCTTATGACAGGCTTTAGGTCCATCAGCATCTCTTCAGATGACCCAATTTTGTTGGCTGAGTAAAATTCCATTTTTTGTATGTACCATATCAGCTAAGAAATTAGCTATCATTTATTGCATTACTTTTTTAAGAGGCTGTTTCATAAGGTCTAAATGAATTTATAGTCTAAGTTTGGGACAGAAGACATTGCTGACTTGCAGACTGACTGCTTTATGGAGTCATAGGATGGTTGTAATGGAAAATGAAAAGGTATTGAAACCAGACAACTTGTGTGTACATTCAAGCCCAACTATGACTTTGGGCAACTCATGTTACCTCTTTAAAATTCAGTTTTCTCTGTGGGATGAAAACAAAAATATTCAGCCTCAAAAGAATAGGAGGATGCTTCTTCAGTATCATTAGAACTACCTGTTTTAATTCCATTGCCAACATCCAACTCATCATATGAGATCCTATAATTTTAATTAAAAAGGCTGCGTGCCTAGAATTTTAATAACAAAGGCTGAGTGCTTTTGTTATTAAAAGGTTGATGCTTTTGAACTGCAGTACTGGAGAAGACTCTTGAGAGTCTCTTGGACAGCAAGGAGATCAAACCAGTCAATCCTAAAGCAAATCCTTGGAAGGACTGATGCTGAAGCTGAAGAAGCTCCAATACTTCAGCCACCTGATGTGAAGAGCCATCTCGTTGGAAAAAACTCTGATGCTGGGAAAGATTGAAGGCAAGAGGAGAAGGAGAGGATGAGACGGTTGGATGGCATCACCAGCTCAGTGGATATGAGTTTGAGCAAGCTCTGGGAGATGGTGCAGGACAGAGAAGCCTGGCGTCCTGTGCTGCAGGCTGTGGAGTCACAAAGAGTTTTGTTAATCAGTTAAAGAACAAGGATATTTGTGCTCATCATGACTTTTAAGCATTTTTTGGAAAGTTTTGTTCTTTGTGTCATGGTACGGCATATCAGAGAGAGAAGAGAGTATGAGAATGAATTATGGGGAGAAAAGAGCATCCTAAGAGCAACTGAAATGAGAAGTGGGTTGGGCCTGTGTAGAGAAAAAAACAGGTGAGCATAGGCAGGAAAATGTAGAAAAAGAGGTTGGAGATACTTCTCCTATCAAATACTATGTGTTGTTTCAAATTTACACTGTGAGACTAAGATGTGACAGATAAACCAGAGGAAGAGAGATAGCCCTAAATCTGGTGTTCATCCACTGATTTGTTGAGCACATGTGCTGAGTTACACTGAAGTAAGTGCTTTCTGTACATTTTCTAGCTTAATCCTAACAACAAAACTGTAAGATAGATAGTGTTTTCTCTTTTTACTTTTAAGGAAAAATAAGATTCAGGATAAAAAACGCTTATTCTGAACATTAGAGCTCAAATTGTACCTCAAAGCAGCTACTCTCACAGTGAATCTTGTACAAGTGAACTGGGAAGGATGAGTGATTTTTACTCTAGTATTGGGGGAAAGGGCTGAGAGAGGGGGGTCATCAGAAATCACAGAAGTACTTGCCTCATGCCATACCTACAATAAATTCTACACAGGCTGAAAAAAAAAAAAGGAACCAAGGGTAAAAGGTGATAGACAACAGAGCTGGAGGACAAGTAAAAGAAAATCTAAGTAGTTATTTCATTGAAATTGAAACTTTGAAAGTGGGGACCTTTCTAAGCATAGAACCCATGGAAGAAACCACCAAAGAAATGATTGATGTGATTGGTTACATAAAATTTCAATTTCTGTGCATCAGAAACCATTATAAGTCAAACCAAAATGCAGAAAATGAGCTGGGAAGGCAAATGAAAATGTATATACAATTGTGATACACAAATGATTAATACCTTTATTGTCTAAGGAGCTCTTACAAATCAATAAGAAAACCGCAAATTTCCTAAGTTAAAAATGGTCAAAAGTAATAACTGGAGAACTACTGTAAATTTTAAAAATTACTTAGAAGCAGTGATAAGAAGAAATAACTAAAATTAAAAGCAGATATTATTTCTGCTATTAAATGAAACTTTTATAAAGTGTTAGGGTTTATCTGTGAACATTTTTAGAAATGGAAACTGAGCCGCTCATTGTCCTTTAGGTGGGCAGTCTATAGATTTTTATCTTTTGGGTGCACAAATTATAGACAAATGCCATGGAAGAAGTTTATGCCTTTTCTTCAGAGATTCTATTTTTGTGAATTTCACTTGTGAAAATTCACCAATATAAGTCAAGATTTTTATGCAAGGGTACTGTTGCAGTATTAAATATACTAGACAAAAAGAAAAACAAGATGATTTAAATAATAAATATCAGAAAATATTTGAACAAAGTTTGTGAATATGAATATTCAAATACACAATCTGTTAAGACTGTGTGTGTGTGTGTGTGTGTGTGTGTGTGTGTGTGTGTGTGTGTGTTTTNATACTAGACAAAAAGAAAAACAAGATGATTTAAATAATAAATATCAGAAAATATTTGAACAAAGTTTGTGAATATGAATATTCAAATACACAATCTGTTAAGACTGTGTGTGTGTGTGTGTGTGTGTGTGTGTGTGTGTGTGTGTGTGTGTGTTTTAGCCAAGTGGCATGTGAAATCTTAGTTCCTGACCAGGGATCTAACCTGTACCCTATTGTGTGGGAGCACAGAGTCTTAACAACTGGACCACTAGGGAAGTCCCCAAGATGATTTTTAAAGACTGTTTTATATAGATATAAATGATTCGTTGCTAAGGGGAAAAGGTAAGACATACTGTATATGCAGTATAATCCTAAATCTTGTTTAAATTCCATGTGTGTGACTTTGTATGTTGAAAGGGAGCATCAAGGAACCACAGAATTTCCTTCTAAGTGGTGCAGTCATGATTTGTTTTTATTTTCTGCATTTTGCCTGTTTTCTACAATGAATATAATATTGCTTTTATAATTATAAAATGTTACTAACATTTTAGAAGTTGTAAAGATTAAATTTAAAAATATGGCTGAGGATAACATTTTAGGAATGTTAATTTTATTTTCCTTAAATGGAACCTCAGATAGAAACTTACAATTTCAGATTTGATTCTTTATGCTTTAATAGTGGATTTTTAAAAGGTGACAGATTAATCATTGTGATATCAGTTTTTATAGGGTTGAATTAACTAATACAAGTGTCATTAGAGCTAAAGGTCCGAAGCAGAATGTTCCTTTCTTTGCGTTCCACGTATATAACCTTTGATTTTTGTTAGAATAATTTTCATCTTACACGTTACCATATCCTAATAGGAAATGAGCTAAGATCTTTTCCCTTGATGGAATAAAGTTAGCATTTTGTAAAAGCAGAAAGTCAATAGTAACCTTCATTTTGGAGTACCTGTATTCAGAGTGGATCCTTAGTTTTCTCTTTTGAGTTTGTAATAATATTGTAGGAGCCATGCCATCTTTTCCATAATCAGGCTATTGGCCTTTACATACCTTGTTATTCTGGTTCTTGGTAAACAATATTTGGAGTAATAAAGTTTGAGAGAGAAAATGGGTTTCTTATAATAGCTGTGAAGGAAAATGGTATGGGAAAATGTCCCACTATGCCAATGTTTTCACATAGAGGAACTTTTTTTGCATTATCTTATTATCACTGTCAAACTTATGTCTCATGGGCATGTTTATTTTAAATTCAGGGTCATACTTTTTGTGTGCATTTTGCCCAACTTCATCTTTAAAAATTCTTTTGGATTATTGATGCCATTGATTGGGTGCATATACTTTGGAGCTCTTCTTGATTGCACAGTTTAAGCATTTTCTGCAGACATCTTTCCTGTAATCCATCATATTTCCTCTGTTTTTCTTTGTGTCCCCTTTTAAGGCCCTTCCTATGTTTTTAAGTCCATTATTAATAAGTATTTGTTAACTACTGTCCTGATAAATACATGAAATTCTTTCATATTTGCTGAATGTTGGTTTCTTTGTTTTTAGGGTGACTATGGATCCTACTATTCGCAGAGCTCTAGAAAGGTAAGCAAAATGAACACTGACTTCAACAGATACAGTATTTTTGCTTTGCTTTCTTTGTTGTAATTGAAAACATGAACTCAAATGAATTTTTTATGAGATTCTGCTTTTAACTAGTTTATTGCTTTTTAAAAATTAGAGAATAAATTGAAAGCTTTTTATAGTTTGCCTAGTGGGTTACCTGGACATGTGTTCAGACTAGGATGGTACCTTGAAGGTGTTCACTGTGTTCCACATTTGGCCCTCAGCTCTGCAGTCTTGAGGTTTGAGTTTATGGCATGTGAGAGCAGCCATGTCCCTGGAGACTGATACAGTATCAGTTGCTCTATTTATGGTGCCATGAAAGCCAAATGCTGGGCTTATCTCATTAATATATTCTCTCTCTCCTCTTTAAAAAGCCTGCATGGGAGTCCAGCTATGGTCAGTCATTTGCTCCTACATCTGGAATTAGAATGAAGAGAGAGGATAGCCAATTTGAAGATTTAATAATGAAAGACTTGCTAGCCATGATAACCTGACGTGTATGTCTAACTTAGAGAGAGGTTCTGCTCAGTGGGCTGTGCGGGTACCTTTTCCTCATACAGTGATGAGTACCACACACATTACGTTATCGCACTTCACTTTACTGGGCTTCACAGATGGTGCATTTTGTTTTTGTTCTGCTTTTTGGTTGTTTGCAAACTGAAGATTTGCGGCAAGTCTGCCTTGAGCAAGTCTATTGGCGCCATTTTTCCAAAAGCGATTGCTCCCTTTGTGTCTCTGTGTCACAGTTCAGTAATTCTTACAGCATTTCATTCTTTTTCATTACTTTTATTGTGGTGATCTGTGTTCACTGATCTTTCATGTTACTGTTGCCATCGTTTTGGTGCACCAGGAATCTTGCCTGCATGAGATGCTGAACTTAGTAAATGTATGTGTTGACTACTCCGCTGACCAGCCTTTCCCACTATTTCTCCCTTTCCTTGGGCCTTCCTATTCCCTGAGAACAACAGTACTGAAATTAAGCTAATTACTAAGTTTATAATGACCTCTGAGTGTTCAAGTGAGAGGAAGAGTTGACATCTCTCACTTTAAATCAAAAGCTAGAAATGATGAGGCTTAATGAGGAAGGCATGTAGAAAGTTGAGATAACCAAAGTCAAGGCCTCTTGCTCCAAACAGCTGAGTTGTGAATGTAAAGGAAAAATTCTTGGAGGAAATTAAAAGTGCCACTCCAGCGAAAAGACAAATGATAAGAAAGCAAAACAGCCTTATTGCAGATCTGGAGAAAGTTTTAGTGGTCTGAACAGAAGATGAAACCAGCCACTACATTCCCTTCAGCCAAAGCCTAATCTCGAGCAAGGCCCTAGCTCTCTTCGCTTCTGTGAAGGTTGAGAGAGGTGAAGAAGCTGCAGAAGAAAAGTTGGAAGCTAGCAGGGGTTGGCCGATGCAGTTCAAGGAAAGAAGTCATCACCGTAACATAAACACTAAGTGAAGAAGCAGCAAGTGCTGCCGCAGATTATCCAGCTCTTACTAAGACGAGTAAGCAGCTGGCCACACTGAGAAACCGATTTTTAATGTAGACTAAACAGCCTTTTATTGAAAGCAGATGCCACCAAGGACTTTCATAACTAGAGAGGAGAAGTCAGTGCTTGGTTTCAAAATTTCAAAGGACAGGCCGAATCTCTTGTTAGGGTCTAACGCAGCTTTTGACTCGAGTTGACAGCAGTGCTCATTTACCTTTGCAAAAATCATAGGGTCCTTAAAAATTATACTAAATTTAGTCTGCCTCTGCTCCATAAATGAAACAGCAAAGCCTGGATGACAGGACATCTGTTGGCAATATGGTTTACTGAATATTTTAAGCCTACTGTTGAGATCTACTGCTCAGAAAACAAACAAACAAATAAACAAACAAAAAAACACATTTCTTTTAAATTACTATTGTTTATTGACAGAGCACTTGGTCACCCAAAAGCTCTGATGAAGATACAATGAGATTAATGATGTTTTCATGCCCGCTCACACAACATCCATTCGGCAGCCCATGAATCAAAGAATAATGTTAACTTTCAAATTTCATTATTTAAAAACTATATTTTATAAGGCTATAGATGCCATAGATAATGATTCCTCTGATGGGTCTAGGGAAAGTAAATTGAAGAGACTTCTATAAAGGATTCACCATTCAAAGTGCCATTGAGAACATTCTTGACTCATAGGAAGAGACCAAAGTATCAGTGTTTATGGAAGTTTGGAATAAGTTGATTCCAGCCCTGATGGATGACTTGGAGGCGTTCACATCTACAATGGAGAAAGTAACTGTGGATGTAGTAGAAACAGCAAGAGAACTAGAAATTGAGTCTGAAGATGTGACTGAATTGCTGCAGTCTTGTGATAAAACTTGAATGGATGAGGAGTTACTTCTTATGGGTGAACAAAGAAAGTGGTTTCTTGAGATGGAATCTATTTCTGGTGAAGATGCTATAAAGATTGTTGAAATGACAATAAAGGATTTACAATATTACAGAGACTTAGTTGATAAAGCACTGGCAGGGTTTGGGAGAACCGACTCCAATTTGGAGACGGTTCTGTAGGTAAAATGCTACCAAGCAGTATTGCCTGTTACAGAGAAATCATTCATAAAAGAAAGAGTCCATAAGGGACTTCCCTCGCAGTCCAGTGGTTAAGGTTTCATGCTTCCAATGTAGACGGAAGGCACAGGTTTGATCTCTGGTTGGGGAATGAAGATCCCATATGTCACATAATGCAGTAAAAAAAAAAGCAAGAGGAGTCCATTGATGCAGTAAACTTCACTGTTGTCTTATTTTAAGAAATTGTCATCTTTAGCAACCACTTCCCTGATCCGTCAGCAGCCATCAGCATCAAGGTAAGACTCTCTACCGGCAAAAAGATTACTGATTCACTGAAGGCACAGATGATAGAGAACATTTTTTAGCGATAGAGTACTTTTAAATAAAGGCATGTACATTGCTGATTTTGGGCATAAAGATATCACACATTTAATAGAATGTAGTGTAAACATAGCTTTTATATGTGCTGAGAAACCAAAAACTTGGTGTGATTTGCTTTATTGCAGTATTTGGTTTATTGCTATTCTCTGGAACCAAACCCACACTATCTCTGAGGTCTGCCTATGAAAGCTGCAGTTTCCCTCTCAGCTTCCCATATTTCTCAGTTTCCACCATTGATCTTTCCACATACTCGTAACGGCCACTAGTCTTTCTGTTTTTAGTCTGGGAGGTATCACTCTCTCCACCTGTCAAGCAGAGGCAAAAGTCAGAGTTGTATTTGGATGTCAGCTCTACTTGGCTCTAGGCTCTTGCACAAGGTACTGAATGTTTCATTTCCATTATTTGAAAAAATATCAGTAAGAGTCCCTAATCTCATAGACTTGTTGAGAGATGAAACATTTAACTCAGTGATGTAATAAGAGCTCAGTAAATATCAAACAATATTATCATGGCTTAGTGTTTATTCTAAGGTGAATTCTGCACACATATGTATAGATTTTATTAGGTTGAACTGTGTGAAATTGCCATTTTGGCATGTCAAAACACCAACTATTCGTATGGCTAAACCCAATAATAACTTCTAATTCTTGTCTATAGAACCTTTAGTTATTTTGCTTAATACATGTCATTATCCTAATTGAATATATAAGTGCACTTGAATTATCTTCTTAATTCATGTCATTTTGTTGTTGTTCAGTGAAATGGCAGGATAATACTGATTTGGGGGTGTCATGAACTAGTCATAATAATGATAATGTCATCTGTTGAGATTTCTCCAAGTCAATCTGTTTCTCAAATGGAGTCATCTTTAAGAAGAAATTTGTATTATAGTTGCTTTATTGGATTTCCTTCCCATTTAGGTCACTGCAGAGCATTGAGTAGAGTTCCCTGTGCTAAAGAGTAGGTTCTCATTAGTTATCTATTTTATACACAACATCAATGATGTATATATGTCAATCCGAATCTCTCAATTCATCCCATCTCCCCATCTGCCTTGACATCCATATGTTTGTTCTCTATATCTATGTCCCTATTTCTGCTTTGTAAATAAGATTGTTAATACTCTTTTTTTTTTCAGATTCCACATATGTGTGTTAATATATGGTGTTTGTTTTTCTCTTTGTGACTAACTTCACTCTGTATGACCGTCACCAGGTCCATCCATGTCTCTACAAATGACCCATTTTCATTCTTTTATATATATGCTGCTGCTGCTGCTAAGTTGCTTCAGTTGTGTCCAACTCTGTGCGACCTCATAGACAGCAGCCCACCAGGCTCCCTGTCCCTGAGATTCTCCAAGCAACAATACTAGAGTGGGTTGCCATTTCCTTTTCCAATGCATGAAAGTGAAAAGTCAAAGTGAAGTTGCTCAGTCGTGTCCGACTCTTAGCGACCCCATGGGCTGCAGCCCACCAGGCTCCTCCATCCATGGGATTCTCCAGGCAAGAGTACTGGAGTGGGCTACCACTGCCTTCTCCATATATATATGCTACACTTTCTTAATCCATTCCTCTGTTGATGGATAGCAATGGTAATAACTGATACCATTTGCAGAATGAGCAAAACATAAATTTTACCGATACTCTGCGAAAAAACAAAAGTATATGTTGTTATGTTTCAGGATTGAGATATTTTTGTTGATCTTAAATCTTTTATGAAAATGGAACAGCTACTCATGAATGGATTGAAAACTTTCTTCCTCTACTCTGTTTCGTGCTCTACGTAATACTTACGTATCTGTGCACAGACTGACCTCCTTAATTTTGCCTTTAGCCCTTTAAACAGCTTCTGAAATGAATATGTGATCATGCTAACCTTCTGTAGCAATCTTTTACACATGGTTTAAATGTTGCCATTACTGAAGTCCTGACTTTGTACCAGGGATGGTATAAACCAAGCCCTGAGGCAGCTATTGGGAATGTCAGGCTGAAATGATTTCTCTAGAGGCTCCAACAGCATCAGGAGGTGAGTGCTCAAAACTGACTAAGGGAAAAAGAGGCTCAGAGTTGATGCCTTGTGTCTCCAAAGCGAAGGATCTCTTCTCTTTACATTTTTGGGATCTTGCGAGTTTCTCTTCTGGCCTTTGGTTTTAGTATAAATTCAGCCATCTTGGTGCTTTGGAACCTAACTGGCCTGTCAGCTAAGTTTCAAAGAACATACCAGGAACCAGAGATCTGAACTCTGAAGATGAAGAGGCCCCTCATTGTCTGGCATCCACTCCAGCTCCTTCCTTTCTTGCATTCCAGGGTCAGCTCACTCAGCTAGCCAGCAGGGGCCCCCAGGAGGCAACACAGGATCCTTGTCATTCTGTTGTTGTTGTTATTGAATCTTCTCACCCAGTTAAAATATCAGTCTTCCTGGGATTAGAGAATGAGGAAATACGATTTCATGGTGTATAAATTGAAAGGGTGGCCTGGGTGAGTTCTGAGTTTGAGATAAAAACCGCATCAGTAGAAATGAAAGGAAGCCCATTTAATNTTTTTTCACTTTTAATGTGATATCTCCCAGGCATAATTTTTCATGAAAAAGTAAATATTTTTAGTCACCCAACAAGGGAAGACTTTTCTTTTTACAGAAATATATGTTTAAGAAAGGATGATGTGTACTTTGTCTAAGTCATCTCTTGAGACCAACTACTTTGACTAATCAGAAGCTTCTAAATTATTTTTAGTTTTGTACTGTTATCAGTGTTCCAAAGAAAAATGTTCCTCAGTGCAACTTGCATTTGTGTTTGGTTTTGTACTTATTCAACCATCAAAAATTTAAGAGAGGCATCATTTTTTAAAATCAGGAAATAATAGGAAATTGAAGAATGATAAGAACGATTATCTCTTTTTATCTTTCTTTTTAGCTGCACTGTGAATCTTGTGCACCCCTGGCCAGGGACTGACCCTGGGCCCTTGGTAGTGAAAATGTGGAGTCTTCATCACTGAACTGCTAGGGAATATTCAAATGATTACCTTTTGTGTTTTATGTTCCTTTTCTAGCTTTTAGTACTGCTGCCCATCAATAGCTAACACTGTATTTTCTGCTGGCTTACAGTCAGATGATCAATTTGTATTTTTATTTTCCCAAGCACTTCTTTATAGACAGAAGTAAGCTGAATTGCGTTGCCATCTACTAATAATTGGGTTTCTGGAGATGGTCAGTACCAGCATGATACTCCTATAGCATAACTTGAGGAAGCAGGAAGTGTTGTATAAGGTGAGAAAGAATATTTAGAAGTTGTATATGCTTCCTGTTACATTATTTTATTGATTTTTTTTAGACAACCCTTATATGAAATGGACTTTTTGATATAACTCTATAGACAAAGGGAAGCTCAGCTTTTAAGATTTACACAAATCCTTTAGTTGGTCCGGTGCTTTGTTCAACTGCACTGACTCATTTGTTAAGAGCTGGTATGCTCCCATTCACATCACTTTCCTATGAGAAGCAGGCACGCCCTGTTCCTTGGTGACCCGGATATGAAACATGAATGGAGAGAATCTGTAGCTAAGACATTAACACCAGTCCACCAGTGAATAACAACCATTCTGTGTCTCTGCTTTCCTCTTCTCTATGAACATCTGGGTCTGTACTCAACACATCTGGAAATGGGTGTTGTTTGTTTTTTCCTCTTTGGAACCAAGATGGAGACAGGCGTTTAGCTGGTCTGTGCTTGTCGTTTATGCTGATGTCAGTAAGTTTACTGATTATGTTTACCAGGCTCAAGCTTTTAAGATGAGTCTCTGTGGAAATAAATGGCTTATTTTATGGATTGTCTAGTGCCGTGATCAGCCATAATCAAGGATGGTGGAAGATTCTAAGAGAAAGTTATAATAATGTGTTTATTGGAAAATGAAGATAGCAAACTCTAAAATAAATCTTGTTTTGCTGTTCAATAGCAATCTTGGGAACAACCTAGAGTGTACCATGAAGAGTTGTGCTTATGGAGTAAAGCTCCACTGTCTACCTTCTACTTCTTGAACTTGGTGGTTTTATTTGATGGAGCTTGGTTGTTTTGTTTCAGCAATGGGAAACACTTCCTATGGGTGTTGGAGCTTTCCTTCCCAATATGGGAGTTGTCCACTTAGAGTATAGATGGTGAAGAATTACCTTAGAAGGGCTCAAAGTATTATGAGAGTACCTCCTTCTAGGTCTTGCTGTAGAAACCCCAAGGGCACTTATTCTGTCTTCCTTTCTTCTTTTGCAAACATGGGTAACCTTGAGAAATACACTGAGTAGTTAGCACTGATTTCCACAGCTCTGGCTTGGAAATTTCTTACAGTCTCAAGCTGCTGCTTAGACTGGTTGCTAAGCAACCAGGAGAAGAGTTCACAAGCTTTGTCATAAGCCAGCAATCAAATGAGAGACAGTATTTTCTTTTGATTATTATTTTTTTTGTCAGCTCTTATTTTTGGTGTTGTGTATTTACATCCTTTGGGGAGTATTATTTCTAGAAACGCCTTTTCCAAAGAAGCTTTGTTTGTTAAAAGCATTTTGGTTTGATCCTTTTGCATAAAAAGGTGAGCAGTAGGCGTAGAAATTAGGCCTTGAGGCAGATGAAAACTAGTTTTATGAACCATGATGGAGTCACATACTGCTGTAGCCTCTCGTTTTTTAAGAAAACATACATGAAGCTTTCCATTCTTCTACTTCTGGTTTTCAGTTATTGTGCACTTCCATGGCATAAATCAGTGACTTTGAATCTGTGGTACCTTCAGCTCTTCTGTCCTTGAAGGTCACAGCTAAATGGAAGATCATTTAATCCTTTGTAAGCAGGATTTATTCTAACAATTTTTGGACCCATTTTTCATGTACTTTCAAAAATATCTGTATCCTTTTTTTTTAATGAACTATAATTAACTTACACTGGGCTTCCCTGGTGGCTTAGTGGTAAAGAATGTGCCTGCAATGCAGGAGACTCCGGAGATGCAGGTTTAATCCCTGGGTTGGGAAGATACTGTGGAGTAGGAAATGGCAACCCACTTACAGTATTCTTGCTGCAAAAATCCCATGGACAGAGAAACCTTGTGGGTTACAGTTCATTGGGCTGCAAAGAGTTGGACATGACTGAGTGACTAAACACTCACTAGCTTACAATGTTATATTAGTTTCAGGTGTATGACAGTGATTTGATATATTTATGCATTATGAAATGATCACCATAATATATCTAATAGCCATTTGTCATCATTCAAAGTTATTATGATATTATTGACTATACTCCCTTTCCTGTATGTTACATCCTTGTGACTTATTCACTTTAAACTGGAAGTTTGCGCCTCTTAACCCCCCTTCACTTATTTTGCCCATTTCTCTGCCCTCACCCCCAGTATAAATCCTTGACCCTTACAGATTTTGTCTCTCAAATACTAATGAGCCATCTTTTGAACAAATGCCTAGGTAAGTGTTTGTAACTGTTGTTTATGTTTTTAATCATACATTGATGTTTATTCAGTGAGTCTGAGTGCTGCTGCTGCTGCTGAGTCGCTTCAGTCGTGTCTGACTCTGTGCGACCCCATAGACGGCAGCCCACCAGGCTCCCCGGTCCCTGAGATTCTCCAGGCAAGAACACTGGAGTGGGTTGCCATTTCCTTCTCCAGTGAGTCTGAGTAATGTGCCTCAAAACAGTAATCTTACAGTTAGTGCAAACGAGATGAGGAGACTGAGATGATACAGGTCTTCTGCCTCAGTCCCAAAGGAGGAAGAGACTATAGAAACTGCATATCAGAGAGCATGATGCTGATATCTGGCCAGATAGTACTGTGGGTTATTGAACTAATAGCTTGTGATGGCTATGAAGAACTGAAGATAATCAGGAGCCTAGATGATATCACTCAGAAAAACTCACGTGAAGTTAAACTGGTTTTCTTTCTGATGATTTTAGTATGCTGGTGATTCATGTTAGTGCATAGCCACTGGATATAGATTTTAGTAACATATTTGATTATATGTCTTAAGATAATCAGCATGTCATTAATGCAATCCGTAGCTTTTATGCTTTAAAATAGCACTTAGCAATTTCTTTTCTGCAGATGCTTCTCTATGTAAATTATTTGAAGAAATGAGACAGGATATTAAAACTGATATAAATGTTTTTGAAATTCATGGATGTAATATTTGCATATAAACATTACTATTTGCATTTTCCCTTGTAATTTGGTCTACTATGGGAAAAAATTCTTATTTATTTTTGACAATCAGTAAGAAGTGTTTTATTGAATGAGGCCATGCCCACGTTTTAGGACAGAGTAATTGAAAGCATTTAGGATGACCTTATGTTTACCACTCATTCACTCCCAAAGGCGGTGGGATTCTAGCTCAGCTGTTGTCACTGCCAGGGTTTTGTGTATGAAGTGTCAGTGTATCCGTGACTATTGGAAAAAGGACTGATGCCTTGTCTTAGTTCTATAATGGATATACTTATTAATGCATTAGGTAATAAGGTCTAGCGGAGAGTTTACTTTGAGCTGTATTTTTTTAAGAAATACTATGTAATATCTGCTTAATTATAGTGTGTGATAGAAAGTAATTGTTAATTTCTATTTCTAACAGTTACAGCTACTGTTAATACTGCGTGGGGATGCCAGATTTCAGTTAGATGTTCATGAAAATAAAGGATCCATTGATCCTTAATGGAAAGGCAGGGTGTCCATATACCCCTATTTAAAAAAATCCTGTTTACATATTTACCATTAATTGTATCGTAAAAGTAGTCTTAGAAACAAAGTAAAATATAATATTGATGTAAGATTATGATATATTCTTTCCAGATGGTAAATTCACTGGGATTAAAATCCTTGGGGATATTCCAGTTTATGTATAGATCTCAAACTATATTGAGCATGTGTAGCAGCAGAGGCAAATGAATTTCAAACATATATATTCTCCATGTGGCCTAATTATCAATAGAAATAGAATGGCAGATCTTTACAGCAGATGTCAAATTTCTGGGTCTTTGCCAGTCTCCTATTGTTTAAGGAGCATAAGGAATAAAGCTATAGTTTAAATGGAGAATTCTTCTCTATTGCCTGTAAGAGGCCAAGGGGAAATGCATACTTCATTAGTGCATAATGCCAGTAGTCATACTGAAAATCTTTTGTATAAATAGTAGCACTGATTTCATAGGTATTTGTGAATTAATACATATATAACACTTAAGAGGGAGCTTCCCTGGTAGCTCAGTTGGTAAAGTATCTGCCTGCAAAATGCAAGAGACCCTGGTTGGATTCTTGGCTTGGGAAGATCCACTGGAGAATGGTTAGGATACCCACTCCAGTGGCTCAGAGGTTAAAGCGTCTGCCCCCAATGCGGGAGTCCTGGGTTCATTCCCTGGGTTGGGAAGATCCCCTGGAGAAGGAAATGGGAACCCACTCCAGTACTCTTGCCTAGGGAATCCCATGGGTGGAGGAGCCTAGTGGGCTACTTCACGGTTCACAGAGTCGGACACTACTGAGTGACTTCACTTTCACTTTCACGCACTCCAGTATTCTTGGGCTTCCCTGGTGGCTCAGATGGTAAAGAATCCCCCTGCAATGCAGGTGATCTGGGTTCATTCCCTGGGTTGGGAAGATCCCCTGGAGAAGGGAACGGCTACCCACTCCAGTATTTAGCCTGAAGAATTCCTTGGACAGAGGTGCCTGGTAGTCCATGGGCTCACAGAGTCGGACATGTTATTACTGCTGAGTTCTACAGATTTATTGTGGACACATAGAGCATTATTTCTTATTTAAAACAATTGTACTTACATATACAACAGTGATCATTTAGAGTCTTAGCAGCCCTTGATTGTGAGATGATAATAGGGACATATTTAATTTACTTTTGGAATGGATAATACATGAATATAAAATCTTAAAAATACTAAAGGGAATATGTAGTGAAAAGTAAATCCTTTCTTTTTAAAAATAGTTTAGTTAGTTTTGGGCTATGATGGATCTTTGTTGCTGTGTGGGCTTTTCTCTAGTTGCAGTGAGCTGGGACTACTCTCCAGGTGTGGTTCAAGGGCTTTTCTTTGCTGTGGCTTCTCTTATTGCAGAGCATGGGCTCTAGGGCCCTCAGGCTTCAGCAGTTGTGATGCATGGGCTCAGCACTTGTGACTCCCGGGCTCTGGAGCACAGGCTCAGTAGTTGTGGCACATGGGTTTAGTTGCTCTATGGCATGCGGGGTCTTCCTGGATCAGGAATCAAACCCATGTCTACTGCACTGACAGGCAGATTCTGAGTCACCAGGGAAGTTCCCTTTTTGCTTTCTTTTACTCCAGCCGTCCCATTCCTCTTCCTATATATGTGTGATATATATATATAAATTATTGGTTCATCTTTGAAAGGACATTTTATGTATATACAGGTTTGTGCACACACTGTCTTTTAAATACAGAAATGGTTGCATGCAATACACCTGTACTTCACCCTGAGCATATCAATAAATATTATATCTTTGAGATTGTTCCATATAAAGCTCAGTTCAGTTCAGTTCAACTAAGTTGCTCAGTTGTGTCCAACTCTTTGTGACCCCATGAATCGCAGCATGCCAGGCCTCCCTGTCCATCACCAACTCCCGGAGTTCACTCAGGCTCACGTCCATGGAGTCAGTGATGCCATCCAGCCATCTCATCCTTTGTCGTCCCCTTCTCCTCCTGCCCCTAATCCCTCCCAGCATCAGAGTCTTTTCCAATGAGTCAACTCTTCGCATGAGGTGGCCAAAGTACTGGAGTTTCAGCTTTAACATCATTCCTTCCAAAGAAATCCCAGGGCTGACCTCCTTCAGAATGGACTGGTTGCATCTCCTTGCAGTCCAAGGGACTCTCAAGAGTCTTCTCCAACACCACAGTTCAAAAGCATCAATTCTTCGGCACTCAGCCTTCTTCACAGTCCAACTCTCGCATACATACATGACCACAGGAAAAACCATAGCTTTGACTAGATGGACCTTAGTCAGCAAAGTAATGTTTCTGCTTTTGAATATGCTATCTAGGTTGGTCATAATTTTCCTTCCAAGGAGTAAGCATCTTTTAATTTCATGGCTGCAGTCACCATCTGCAGTGATTTTGGAGCCCAAAAAAATAAAATCTGACACTGTTTCCACTGTTTCCCCATCTATTTCCCATATAAAGTTACCTTGTCTTTTTAAAAAATTAACTTTGATTGGAATATAGTTGCTTTACAGTGTTGTGTTAGTTTCTGTTATACAGCAAAGTGAATCAGAAATATGGAATGCTTCCTGTATTTGTGGGACATCTTTGTGCAGGAGCCATGCTAATTTCTGTACTGTTGCAATTTTAGTATAGATGCAACCGAAGCTGAGCATTTTAGCTGCCTTGTCTTTGTAAATAACTTTTAATTTTAGAAGAATGTTACACTAACTGAAAAGTTGCAAAGATAGTACAAAGTTCCTGTATACTCCACAGTAGAGGTCCCCTACTCCAGCATCTTATGGAGCTGGCGGGTACATATGTCAGTACTAAGGAACTGGCATTGTTCAGTTCAGTTGCTTAGTCGTATCCAACTCTTTGCGATCCCATGGACTGCAGCACGCCAGGCCTCCCTGTCCATCACTAACTCCTGGAGCCTGTTAAACTCATGTCCATTGAGTCAGTGCTGCCACCCAACCATCTCATCCTCTGTCATCCCCTTCTCCTTCTGTCTTCAATCTTTCCCAGCAACAGGGCCTTTTCCAGTGAGTCACTTCTTTGCATCAGGTAGCCAAAGTATTGGAGCTTCAGCTTCAGCATCAGTCCTAATGAATATTTAGGACTGATTTTCTTTAGGATGGACTGATTTGATCTCCTTGCAGTCCATGGGACTCTCAAGAGTCTTCTCCAACACCACAGTTCAAAACCATCAATTCTTTAGCACTCGGCTTTCTTTATGGAAAGAAACTGGCATTGTTACTTTATTATTAACTAAACTCTTCACTCTGTTCAGATTTCACTCATTTTGCCCTAGTGTCCATTTTTCTGCTTCTGGATCCATGTTATACTTAGTCATCATGTCTTTTATAGCCTCCCCTAGCCTGCAGTAGTGTCTCAGATTTTCCTTGTTTTTAACTTAGCTTTGAGGAATGCTTGTTAGGTAGTTTTTGGAATGCTCCTCTGGTATTGAATTTGTCTTACATTTTTCTCATTGATAGATTGGAGTTACGTGCTTGAGAGGAGCATTAGCACAGAAGGGAAGTGCCCTTCTTACCACCAATATCCATAGTATGTGCTATAGACATGGCTTATCAGTGATGATAGCTACCTCAGCCACCTGAACAAGGTAGTGACTGCCGGGTTATGGACTGTAAACTTACTTTTTCCTTTCTTTTCATATTTCACTTTTTGTTAACAAGTTAACAAGAAACTAAGTGCAACCCACACTTGAGTCTGCCTAAAGCCCACTTTCTTGGGCTAAAGCAGGATGGCGTGTATGTGTGTTTAATGACTCTATAGTAGTCCCTGGGAGTTCACTTGGCATGTGAAAGACCAGTTTTGCCTTTTTCTTCATTCTCTCCAAAACAAAAATCAGAACTAGAGTTCTAAAAGCTACCTGCCCAAATCTATCCTCTCCTTACATATTTATTACTTAGCGATACCTCTCTTTAGTTGCCAAGAGACTGCTTTTTGTCTGATTATTTTTCTCTGTCATGCTTGAACAGAGAGCTTAATTCAAAATAAACAATGTGCTACATTATTGATTTTGTTGTTATTCATAGACGATAATTGCTAAGCTACTTACCTGACAACAAATTATTTGCTCCAGGTGACCAAATAAGCACTTCTCCATAGAGCCACATTTTTGAACTTATTAATATCTAGAGATGCTGCTATCTTAATCACAAGTGGCGTGCATGCATACTGAGTCATATCCAACTCTTTGCGACCTCATGGGCTGCAGCCCACCAGGCTCCTCTGTCCATGGGATTTTTCAGGCGAGAATGCTGGAGTGGTTTGCCATGTCCCCTTTCATGGGCCTTCCCAACCCAGGGACCGAACCTGCGTCTCCCATGTCTCCTACATTGTTAGGTGGATTCTTTACCACTGAGCCACCTGGGAAGCCCGATCACAGGTTATGTGTAATTTAAAACTTCAATGAAGAGTCACGTATTTTAAGATTCTTATTCAGTTAGCAAGCATTTATTGAGCTTCTGCTTTGTTTTAGCCATGGGTTGGTGGTGAGTTAAACAAATCAGGGGCTTCCCTAATGGCTCAGATGGTGAATAATCCTCCTGCAATGCAAGAGACTCAGGTTCTATCCCTGGGTCAGGAAGAACCCCTGGAAAAGGGAACGGCTACCCACTCCAGTATTCTTGCCTGGAGAAGTCCATGGACAGAGGAGCCTGGTGGGCTATAATCCACAGAGTGCAAAGAGTCGGACATGACTGAGCAGCTAGCACTTTCAGCTTTCACTTTACACAAATCAGGTGTCTGATGTAAGGCAGATGATGTTTCAAGTAGGTGATATAGACAATAAACACATTAAAAATTAATGGAAAAGGTCATTTTAGAGAGTGATAAGTCCTTTAAAGAAAATAACCAGGGTGAAGTGCTAGCATGCTNGCACTTTCAGCTTTCACTTTATACAAATCAGGTGTCTGATGTAAGGCAGATGATGTTTCAAGTAGGTGATATAGACAATAAACACATTAAAAATTAATGGAAAAGGTCATTTTAGAGAGTGATAAGTCCTTTAAAGAAAATAACCAGGGTGAAGTGCTAGCATGCTAGTTGGTCATGGTGGTTCCATAAGGGCCACTTTGATTTTGTGGCCAGTGAAGTAAGTCCTCAGGAGAAGGCGGCTGAACTGAAGACAGAGAATGCAGGAGGACCAGACACTTGAAAACATGGAGTTGGGAGGGGCTTGATGAGGTTTAGAAATACAAAGAAGGCCAACATTAGTTTACATGAGGACAGAGTAGAAGAGAAGGAGGTGTAGAAGTAGGCAGGGCTTCATAGGCCAAGTTCCATTTTCAAGGAGGTCTCTGGGTGGTTTTAAGCAGAAACGTGACATGGTCTGATATCTGTGGTTTAGAAAAGCCTTCTAGTTGCTTTGTGGGAAATGGATTATAGGGAAGAGCAGAGGAAGCAAGAAGATAGTATGAGTTAGGAGACCACTGTGAGAGTCCAAGTGAGAGATGGATTGTGGCTTGGACTAGCAATAAGGTGTACAAAAGTAGATAGATTGGGATAAAGTAGGGGGCATAGAACTGCCAGAATTTGTAGCTAAATTGAAATAAATCTTTAACAGTGGATGTGAATCAACAGGAAAGATAAGATGATGATGTGATATAAACTGTCTCAAATACAGATCATATTTTCACGCAAGTCTTTAAAAGAAGAGTGGTATCAAATATGCACACTAGTTGATCGGGCGTAAGTTAGGGAGCCAAGTCCATTATAACCTGGTTCAGACATCAGGAACAGAAGAGGAAGCTTGCCTACCAAGTTAGTGAGCTCTTAATACTTTATCTGATACTTTACTATTAGAGCTCTTAATACTTTATCTTATACTCTAATACTTTATCTAACTACCAAGCACAGAACAGTAAAGAGATTGTCTTTAGGGGTTAATAACAAACTTTAGGGGGACTTAATCATCCCATTTATGTGATCATTACTCCTCAGGAAGTTGTAATCTTAGGAATAATATTTTTGATGTAATAGTTACTGTGAATCACTTTTATGTCAAAATGATTATAGTGTTTGGCAAACCAGAACACATTTCAATCATATACTGATTTTAGCTTCGGAATTATGGAGAAAATATTTCATTTTTGTCGCTCTTACATGTAAAATGCCTTTTAATAAAGGGTTTTACAGAGCTTTCTTTGGAATAAACTAAATGTAGTCATAGTTTTGATATTTTGACTTTTATATCAAATGCAGCAATTCATTTTATGAGGGCTTGGAATTTAATATTATAACATTTGGTTTGTTCTAAATTTTCAACATATTTTTATCTTACTTTTACTTTTTATATGAAGAAAACATTGCTTCATAATGTTTAACAAAAACCATGTAATGAAAACCTTACTAGTTGGCCCACTTTAGTGTTTTGGGGTAAAGTAGGCAAGATAGGGATGATTTATTTTTATATTCTAAAAGTAAGGGTTTGCTAAGAAACTGATGCGGTAAAGAGAAGGAAAATATTTACCTTTTTTAATAAACTTTAAAAAATGGAAATATAGTTGATTTACATTAGTTTCAAGTACACAGAAAAGTGATTCATATATATATATATATATAAAATATATTTTCAGACTATTTTTCATTATAGATTATCACAAGATATGAACATAGTTAACTATGGTATACAGTGAATCCTTGTTGCGTCTCTATTTTATGTGTAGTTAGTTTGTATTCATTAACCCATGGTGTTGTTCAGTCTCTCTGTTGTGTCTGACTCTTTGTGACCCCATGGACTGCAACATGCCCAGACTTCCCTGTCCTTCACCATCTCCTAGAGCTTGCTCAAACTCATGTCCATTGAGTTGGTGATGCCATCCAACCATCTTGTCCTCTCTTTTCCCCTTGCTCCTGCCTTCTGTCTTTCCCAGAATTGGAGCCTTTTCCAATGAGTTAGCTCTTAGTATCAGGTGGCCAAAGTATTGGAGCTTCAGCTTCAGCGTCAGTCCTTCCAATGAATATTCAGGATTGATTTCCTTTATGATTGACTGGTTTGATCTTTTTACAGTCCAAGGGACTCTCAAGAGTCTTCTCCAAGACCACAGTTCAAAAGTATCAGTTCTTCAGCACTCAGCTTTCTTTACGGTCCAACTCTCACATCCATACATGACTACTAGAAAAAACCATAGCTTTGACTAGATGGACGTTTATAGGCAAAGTAATAATCTGCTTTTTAAAATGCTGTCTAGATTGGTCATAGCTTTTCTTTCAAGCAGCAGGTGTCTTTTAATTTCATGGCTGCAGTCACCACCTGCAGTGAATTTGGGGCCCAAGAAAATAAAGTCTGTCACTGTTTCCATTGTTTCCCTTTCTATTTACCATGAAGTGATGAGACCGGATGCCATGATCTTAGTGTTTTGAATGCTGAGTTTTAAGCCAGCTTTTCACTCTCCTCTTTCATTTCATCAAGAGGCTCTTCAGTTCCTCTTTGCTTTCTACCGTAAGGGTGGTGTCATCTCCATATCTGTGGTTATTGATATTTCTCCCAGCATTCTTGATTCCAGCTTGTGCTTCATCCAGCCTGGCATTTCACATGGTGTATAAGTTAAACAAGCAGGCTTAGAGAATAGATAATCTGGAAAATTAGTTTTGACATAATATAAAAGCAGGAGTTTCTTCAAATAGAGTCCGTGGTAAGCTAAGGACTGTGAATGAGTTTAGGTCTGTTTCCACATTTGATGAGAACCAGCATTTTTGACAGAAAATATGGCTCTCGTTAATGATCATGACAATGGATTTTGGGGGGCAGATTTTAATTTCATGATTGGTGTTTCATTACATTGTGTGTTCAGCCATTTCACAGCTTGTTAAAGATCTATTCCAAGCATTTATTTTTCCTTTTGAACAGTTTCCCAGCATCTATTTACTAAGAGGACATGCAGTATATAGAACAAATCCACGTGTGCAAAGCTGACAGTCCCACAAATGTTATACTCTCTTTTGGATTATGGTCTTATTCATGTTGGGTACAATCCATGCATTTCTCTAAGTTTCTCTTCCTTTCCTCACAGAGCCTCTTAGCAGGGATGCAGTACATGGTATTGCAGGCATGCTGTCAGGAATATTAAAAAGGCTAAGAACACCATGCTGAAGAATTATGTGGAATGAAAAAATTCAGCATGAACTGTCAGTCTGTCTTCCCTGGCCTTTAAGGTTCTTTGACTTTCTTGTTGGCAAAATGTGGAGCTCTTTCACCTGCCATTTTAAAAAGCTTGATCTTCCAAGGATTTGTTTGACAGGCTCTATGCTTAATATCAAGGTCTGAACATTTAACTTCTTTCTCTAGAATGTTCCATTCTCTCGTATATCAGAACTTTCAGTGGGTCCTTACCTTGATGGAAGTAGTCACAATCTAAGGAATGCCGTTTAGCCAGGATCAGCCTGCAACTGCTAGTGATAACTTAAAAGGAGTGATTACCATTCCCTGTAAGGTGATTGCAAAGAAACCAGAGAGCATGTTGAAAAAAAATTTTCAAGCAAAATCAAGGACTAACCCTGAAGGCTTCAAAGATGTCATCACCACGAGGCTATTGCTATGTCATTGTAGTCCAAACAGAAGTATGCCTGGAATAAAAATAGGCTTGCTGTGAATATGAATTTTCTGCAGATAAAATACCGACCACAAAATGGCAAAGGGTATTTGCTTTTACTTTTATAGATGTGTCTTTATCACAAGAGGCATATCTCCTTATCCTAATAGGTAAAATGCAAAAGGCATGAGAGAGAATAAGTTAATAACATTGTTTTACAAAATGTGGGATAACAAATGACTTTGAAACATGATTTGGAAAGAATGAGATTAAAACCATGATGGACCCATTGTGATCTATATTTTGGAAGAAGTCAGTAAAGTCGTTAATTGCAAAATGGGTTTATTTGTAAAGAAAATAATAGAAGGACCAAGCAACATACATTGGATTCCTAAATGCTGCTGAGTCTGGTAGAAGTGAAAGCAGGCATCCAGGAATTAGCCTTAGATTATACGAGTCTTTCTGTGGCTCTTGCCCCTGCTTTAACTGTCTTCAGATGGAAAGACTGACAGGATTTTAGGGAAAGAAACAGAAAGGTAGGTAGAAAGTATTAACAGATAGATGGACAGGAAGAGAGAGAGGGAGAGAGAAGATAAGCAAGTTATTTTAATTATTCTCATGTTTCATATAAAAATAAAAGTAGATAATTCCTTGACAAACTTGAGTTATATAAGTCTCCTCTGTGGCTTTTGGTCACTTACCCAATGCCAGGATGTAGGGGAGAAAGCCTCAGAGGGACTATAGCAACATGTGATTTATCCAAATCTGTACTTTAGAGTATGAGGAAAGTAGATATTGGTTCCAGGTCATTTATCTTTAATGTAAAATGTAAAGCACTAAGTAAATGTTTTCACTGTAATAGCCTTTGAGTCAAAGGTTACAGACATTGCACTTACAGAAACCCATGAAAACACTTGCATTTTTTTCAGTATCTAGATTTATGCCATCAGAAAAATAAAAGGGTTAAAACTTAAGAAAGTCTATAGTTCATGATACTTTCCTTGGGCAAGAGTATTTTTCTTTGCTTTCATCAAAGTTACTTCTAGTACACATTTAATTTCCTGTAGTAAACCCACATTTGACCAGCCAGCTTTAAAGGTCATAAAGGGAATTAATAAACATTGTTCATGTTTGTGGAAATATGGAGAATGGCCAGAAATCAAAAGGAGCCTAAAGAAAAATGGTAAAGCGTCTGCCTACGATGCAGGAGACCCGGGTTCGATTCCTGGATGGGGAAGATCCCCTAGAGAAGGAAATGGCAACCTACTTCAGTACTCTTGCCTGGAAAATCCCATGGACGGAGGAGCCTGGTGGGCTACAGTCCATGGGGTCGCAAAGAGTCGGACACGACTGAGCGACTTCCCTTTCTTTCTTATATCATTTTCCTTTTTCCTGATTATTGGTTAAAGAATGTTCTTTGTCACATGAAAAAGATTTGGAGCTGTTGTTTGCCCTTTATCTGCATTTTATACTTCTATTGCACCCTCTAGTACTTGATTCTCTTTACAGTGAGTTCTTAAAGATTAAGACAAGGCATCCTCCGAAAAAAATCTAGTAATAATATTTTGCATAAGGCAATAGTTCATATGTTTTGATTAAACATGTTTCTTTTTTTCACTTCTTGACTGTAAGATAGGCACAAAATGTTTTAAAAGGGTAGGAAAAAATTTTCATCAATCCCTTAGATTTGGGGGTACCTGTAATGGTGAGAATTACTTGACAGGTACATAAAACTCCTCAAGATTAATTGTTGAGTTTACTTATCTTTCTAGACACTGCTGTAGCCATTGGCAACTCTAAAGATTTCTATGTGCTGTTGATCTCAGCAAGGACTGAGGGGTCCTGCATACAGATTGATGAACAGAAATGCTAAGTACAATGGTTTCCAAAGAGAGAGAAACAAAGGGAAAAGATCCCATTTCCTTTCCCTCAAGGTCAGAGGGCGTTTTCCCTGGGCTGCTTGTAAAATGCTGTCTTCAGCCAGAGCTTCTTAGGTCATTTAGCCAATCAGCCTAGAGAGCCCATCAGAGCTGTTGGAAGGAATGTGTCAGGGGAACACTCTCAAGCTCTTGTCTGTCTTGAAGTAGTTCAGTCCAGACTCTGAGCAGCTCGGTTATTCAGGTATTCGCTGGACTTCCCTGCAGGCCCTCTGTGCATGCTGACTGAATACCATGTGCACTCAAACACCATCACGCACACTCATCTTTGTGCTTAACTCTCTAGTTCATAGCCCTGTCAGTTCTATAATCTAAAAGCATTTAGTTCCTTGTTCTTGGTTGCAAACAGCCAACTGATTCTGGTGAACTTAAGCAGAAAAAGAATCTACTGAAAGATGTCAGACAGCTTGCAGAATTGAATGAAAGAGTGGGCAGCAAGGCTTGGCGTTACGGCAGAAGCCTGGGAATGTGAACAAGCCGAGTGAGACAGCCAGTCGTGCCACAGAAAGCGTTCTGGTTAGGACTTTACTAATGGAATTTGCATGAGCACTGATGGATGTTAAGCCCTCCCATCCCTTCTGTGACTAACCTGTTATGCCCCTATCTGTGGCACCCGTGGGGCTTATGAGGCATCCAGGATGACTGCTGGGTGTTCAGGAACGCTCAGTATGATGTCATCAATGTCATTAACCACTGTGATATCCCGTACCTTGGCAAGATGGTCAGTGGTCTTGAAGACTGAATGTTGGAGCACAGTCAGAGAGAAGAGGTGATTGTAAGGCAAGGCACTGAAGGTGTTACAGCATCCTTAATAAGTAAGGCAGACTGCTTCTGGTGTTTCTCCTTTGTAGGATTCAGCATTTGCACAGCCAGGGGTTGCCTAGTGGGTTTCAGGGGCTGAATGAGCTTGCTCTGGCTAGCAGACCATGACTGACATGGCTGACACGAGTCCCTTCACTACCTGCCTAAATCTCAAAATCTGCTGCTGCTGTTCAAGATTAATTTGTTCTCTGCACCAGTGTGGACTCACAGCTCCTGCATCTCTCAGGTCTCTTGTGCTGTTAGAAATCCCTGCCGTTCTTTCAGGGATGATGTATTCCTTTGATTACAGTTTCGATCACCAGGGAACAAAGTTCACAGGACTTCCACTTGGCTGTTCCTACCAAAATAACCTCTAACTCTTGGTTCAGCGGGTTTTCTTCTTACCTGAGAACCTAAGAAATAACCACAGTGTGGGTTTGAGGTACCACTGGTCTTCATGGGAGGTAAATTGGGTCAAAACGTCACTTATAACTTGACCCCAGAAACTTCCACCCCGACTGTTAGACTGTGGTGTTACATGCCAAGAATTATGGCACCACACTCCAGTACTCCTGCCTGGAAAATCCCATGGACGGAGGAGCCTGGTGGGCTGCAGTCCATGGGGTCGCTAAGAGTCGGACACGACTGAGCGACTACACTTTCACTTTTCACTTTCATGCATTGGAGGAGGAAATGGCAACCCACTCCAGTATTCTTGCCTGGAGAATCCCAGGGACAGGGGGGCCTGGTGGGCTGCTGTCTATGGGGTTGCACAGAGTTGGACACGACTGAAGTGACTTAGCAGTAGCAGCAGAGCTCGTGCCTAGTACTTCCTAAGGGACCTGGATGTATTTCCTTCCCCCATGTCCATATCTGCTAAACAGCTGCAAAGTCCTTTGAGGAAGACAGAATGAACTATGTTTATATTACTGAAGATATATAAAAAATATATATCTTTTGTTAATGACATTCATCACTTTAAAGTTGACCTTTGAGGAAGACAGAATGAACTATGTTTATGATATTACTGAAGATATATAAAAAATATATATCTTTTGTTAACGACATTCATCACTTTAAAGTTGACCTTAAAAATAGAGTAAAATTCCAGAACCATTGAATCTGAGATACTCAGTTCCCAGTTTTTTGTGTGAACGGACTGGCATTCCCATTTATCTTGCGAATATCTTGGCCAGTCTTCTTTTCAAATAGTTCTTGACATGAGATCTACTTTCATTGTAGTCTAGGAGACGTTGAAAAGTATAGATGTAATTCTTACTTCCAAACAGGTTGGTGACAATAACCTTCTGGGGGGTTGGGGTCGGGGTGGTGCTTTCCATTTCTAACAAGTGAATAAGAAACCAGCAAAGAAGATGGAAAACTGCCTCACTCTCCCATGGTTAATTCTTTTGAGTTGCGTCTGCACAATGTTGATTTACTGTTTCTTTTGATTTACTTATTATCAGCATACTCAAGCCTTAGACTTGAGATGCAGCATTTCCTGTGGCTAAGAACAGGACTGAGCCACCTGGCTTTGAACACCAGTTTTGCTGCTCTCTGGCATACCCTGGTGGCTCAGAGGGCACAAAATCTGCCCACAATGCGGGAGACCTGGTTTGATCCCTGGGTCAAGAAGATCCCCTGGCGAAGGGAATGGCTACCACTCCAGAATTCTTGCCTGAGGAATTCCATGGACAGAGGAGCCTGGTGTGCTACAGTCCGTGGAGCTGCAAAGAGTCAGACACAACTGAGCAACTAACACACACACACACACAGATACACGCATGCACACACACACACACTCTGCTGCTTGCTAGCTGAGCGACCTTAGACAAGTCATTTAATGTCTGTAACCCTGTTTCTTCATCTGTGGAGGCAAGCGTGCTTGTGGTAGAGACTTGTTATATGGAGATAATCAAGTAATTATAACATATAGTGCCCATTCAATAATATTGACATTGACATTAACAAGTTGCTCAGTTATGTCCGACTCTCTGCAATCCTATGGACTGTAGCCTACCAAGCTCCTCTGTCCATGGGATTTTCCAGACAAGAGTACTGGAGTGGGTTGCCATTTCCTTCTCCAATGCATGAAAGTGAAAAGTCACTTAGTCCTGTCCAACTCTTAGGGACCCCATGGACTGTAGCCTGCCAGGCTTCTCCATCCATGGGATTTTCCAGGCAAGAGTACTGGAGTGGGGTGCCATTTCCTTCTCCAGGGGATCTTCCTGACCCAGGGATTGAACCCCAGTCTCCTGCATTGTAGGCAGACGCCTTACTGTCTGAGCNTTAGTCCTGTCCAACTCTTAGGGACCCCATGGACTGTAGCCTGCCAGGCTTCTCCATCCATGGGATTTTCCAGGCAAGAGTACTGGAGTGGGGTGCCATTTCCTTCTCCAGGGGATCTTCCTGACCCAGGGATTGAACCCCAGTCTCCTGCATTGTAGGCAGACGCCTTACTGTCTGAGCCACAAGGGAATTTATCAATAATATTAGCCAGTATATTTTTTAAAGCTAATACAGTTTGTAATTATAGAAACAAAGACCCAGTAGTACCAGATGCAAATGCTTTTAACCTTCATATTGCATCATCTGTGCTACTCATTTTCCTAAGAGTTCATTTATCTGGTGTCTATTTCTTAAATACCTACACAACCCAGGCTCCATGCTGATTTTTATGTCATTGTGCCAACCTTGACCTCAGGTTGCTAGTTAACCATTTTCAGAGGGTGCAGAGTAGTGGGAAACTTTGTTGATACAGTGCTGGGGACATAAAAAGCCATTCTTTTTTTTTACCCCCTTCCTACCCTGACTTCTACAATACACTAAGAATTAGCCTATGTAAAATCATCAAACACTATATCAGGGTTATTCAGTAGAAATACATTGTAAGCGACAAATGTCATATATATAATTTTAAATTTATGTAGCCACAGATGTCATATATAATTTAAAATTTTCTAGTAATTACATACAGAAGTAAAATAAACGAGATGAAATTAACTTTAATAATGTATTTTATTTAGTCTGCCATATCCAGAGTAACATGATGTTAACAAGTAATAAATATAAAGAACTATTGATGAGATATTTGATATTCCTTTTTTCATATGAAATCTTTGGAGCCCAGTGTGTATTTTATGTTTCACATTTATTCACACTCACCACCTTTCAAGTGTCTAATCTCTCTACATGTAGTGGCAAGTGGCTACTACAGTGGACAGAGTAAGATTAAATTTTACCAGATTCTAAGACTCAGCCATGAATTCTTCAGTAAACAACTTTGGGTTATTCTCAGATCCTCACCTGGAAGGAAAAATACAGAAAGAGAAAGAATGAATTGAAATTCTATATAATGCATTTTCAATATGTACTTTTATATAAGTTTATTGATGAGAAACATAAAAAAAGAGTTTATTGATCAAAGATCATGTCCACTATTTGCAGAAATGCAAGTAGCAGTTAAGCATTGTTAGGGAAGGAGACTTCCCTGGCAGTCCATTGGTTAAGACTCTGTGCTTCAACTGTAGTGGGCATGAGTTCCATCCCTGGCTGGGTAACTAAGATCCCACAGGCCACGTGGTGAAGCCAAAAAAAGAACAGAATTGTTAGGGAAGATCTAAATGTGGAAATTTAAAGGAAGCTTGTATCTTTAGGTATTGGTTGGAAAGAAAATCAACAGGTATTTAGTGATGTTGCAATAGTAATTTTTTAAAAAAATGAGTGTGATAAAAGTCAATGAGAAAGTACAGTGTTTTTTCTTTTTTGGTTGGGAGTTACCAGTGTCTTTGTTTTCTTTAAACTAATTCTATGGTCTATGATGGACTAGTTATATGATCTATGTTGGAATGAAGTCAGTTGTGTAGAGATTAAGGCACACTTTCCTTCAGTGCCATCTATTGCCAGAGTGTTTTCATGCTTCATGCCACAGTCATCTGTGACTTGTCTTTCAAATGGTTGATGACCCATGTCAACATGCCACCTGAAACTTTAAAAAGTGCCTCTCTCATTTCACGCCAGTCAGAATGGCTGCGATCCAAAAGGCTACAAGCAATAAATGCTGGAGAGGGTATTCAAGAAAGGGAACCCTCTTACACTGGGAATGCAAACTAGTACAGCCACTATGGAGAACAGTGTGGAGATTCCTTAAAAAACTGGAAATAGAACTGCCATATGACCCAGCAATCCCACTGCTGGGCATACACACCAAGGAAACCAGAATTGAAAGAGACACATGTACCCCAATGTTCATTGCAGCACTGTTNTCATGACCTTCATTCCACAGACCCTCCACCTCCATAACCAATTCCTCTTTCATTGTAGTTTCTCCTTTAGTTTGTAACTTTTGCTTCCAGAGAAATATCTCAAGCCTGCTCCTTCTCTATTCCTGAACAAATGATTTCAGGCAGTTGTGCCAGCAGAACAAAATAATAAGTAGGAGGTATGCAGACGTACTCATCTCTAAATCATGATGGTTTTAAGTCAAGGTAACATTAACCTTAGTATAAAATTCTAAGGTACTATGAGTTATGGCTTAAGATAAGGTTTTTTAAAATATGATTTTTTCCTAGTTCCTTTTGTTTTGTAGGTAAAAGAATAAGGGTCTCACTATTACTAAGTTAATTGGGATGTGGAGAGTGAGAAGCTGCTATTTTGGGTGAACATTTGATGAAAAGAGATATTAACCAGGTTGTGTCTAGCTCTCATTTGCATGACTTTTTTGCAATAAGAAAAGAAAGCCCACACTAACTCTATGCATTTGGGTCCGGACCCAAACATAAGCTCCATACTGCTCAATCAATTTAATATTAACACTGCTGGAGACTTATCTTTTACAAAGCAAGGGAATCTTTAGAATCTGTCACCGTGGTTCTTTTAAAATCATTTAGCATCTCTATTGTTATTAAATAAAACACTCGGATTTAGGGAAGATCAAAGAAATGACTCATCAGCCCATCACCTCACAAAAGGATGTATATCTGGCATCTGAATATCACTGGGCCTCAAAAGAGATTGTTAGCCTAGTGAAAGAAAATTACCCTGCCCAGAAAATCATGCTGATGAAAATGCAAAGTTTCAGGAAAGAAAACAAACAAAAAGCAAACCACCCATTTAGAGGCTATAACTCTTTGAACATTCTGTCTCTCCCTGTTTTACTAATCCACTTTGATTATATCATTATATATTTAATGGGCACATGGCTGAATAATGGGGAGAGAAGGAACACCCAGAACAAAACAGGAAAATCCTGTCCTGGATCAGCCTGGAGCATTCCAACATGTTGTCAAAAGTGGAACTACCATATCAAAACTGTCATTTCAAGATAATGGTGCTTAGAGCAAAGCTAGGTTTAAAAAAATTGTTTTAGCAATGTATTAATGAGTAGTACAGTTGGCCACTGACTATGGCAGAAATCACCATACTTGAAATGGGTATTTGAAAATGGGCTGAAAACTGAGATTCAATTCACCGTCTCATTCTCCTGCCTCTCAAGCCCACACATGCTGAATTTGCAGTTGCTCTAAGCAGATATGCAGATGTCACTGTGTGTCATTGTTCAGTATGAAGACTTAGGAAGATTGGAAGCTTGAATGCCTAGAGAGTGTTTCTTCAGATGTTTTCACTCACATTAGTGTTATCAAGATAATTGTATAAAGCGTTATGGCTTTGATACATGCATTTATATTGCAGTGGTGTTTTAGTCGCTAAGTTGTGTCCGACTCTTGTGACCCCATCGACTGTAGCCTGCCAGGCTCCTCTGTCCATGGGATTCTCCAGGCAAGAATACTGGAGTGGGTTGCCATGCCCTCCTACAGGGGATCTTCCCGACCCAGGAATCGAACCCAGGTCTTCTGCACTGCAGGCAGATTCTTTACTGAGTGAGCAACGAGGGAAGTTTCTTCATATAAGTCATAACTAGGGCTCCCCCAGCATTCACGCAAAATAGGATGAGGTAAATACCAAAACCCCACAGTGAGGATTCTATGAGATATACCCAATGAACCCTAAGTTTTTTTTTTTTTTAAA